>QJPP01000684.1:0-294422 GCA_003996215.1 Jaltomata sinuosa | reverse complement strand
TCGACAGAACCACATAATGGGCTAGTAAGCCAGAATATACACACCATAGGCCACAGGTGAAAGTAAGAAATAACGCACCTGGGTCCTTCATAAACAGTGTATACAAAATAAGTTTTACGAAATGGACGGTATTATACCTGGTAACCGCAAGTGTAAGAAGAATGAAGAAAGAGTAATAATAGGCATGCTCAGAGACATGAATCAAGCTCAACTAAATCCATACCAATCTCATACTTGTCCATAATAGAGAACGATTCTGTAAGTAAAAAGCAAAAGTCTACCTACAGTCCCCCGGCCGCCCATACAACCGAGGAACACAAACAAGTGAAAACAAACCCTCCGGCATCCCATACTACCGGAGCGTACAATCAGCAAACAGCAAACAAGGGTGGAACCTCGAACAATGAATGATATGATGCATGAAGATCTCAAGTGCCATAGTATCTCTGTATGTACCTCCTCCGGCGCCGATCCGGCCCAGCAGATAGGTTCCATGGAAGGCCTCTGCCCGTATACCTCTACTCCACCGTATACCCCTCCACCGGCACACGCAGCCCGTAGCCCCTGGCCCGGATGGTAATGTCCATGGAGGTCCCAGACCCCATACTAAATCTCAGTATCAGAACTTGTATCAAGATAGAGACCCAGTCTCGATATCAAGATAGAGACCCAGTCTCGAATATGCATGCCCAGACCCTGTCCATGACTAAAAATAGTAGGAAAATATCTCAAAAACCCCTCCAAGGGTGCCCGGGCGTAGCCGGGTCTAAACAGTAAAAAGTCATCTCAGGTGCTCGGTCCGACCGAGGCTAAAAATCACCTCAAGTAACAAGAAAACTCAACTAGCACCCCGGCCCTGCCGAGTCTAGCGATAATCATAAAACTGATAATTTTAAACATAATTTTACTTTCTTGCCCAAAAATCTCCACAAGTGAAATCAACCATTTCCAAATCATTTCCATCAAAAACGGGCCCCCCGGGCCATGCAAGGTTTAGAAAACAGTGCCAGTAGGCCCGAAGCCAAAACCACAGTAAAACATGGATAAACCCTCTTTATATGCATGGAAATGATATGATCACACACAATAGCTGCCCCGCAGCTCACAATCAACCTATCGACCCTGCACAGGCCCACAGCTACTCAACAAGCATAACCAGCCTAGAAGGATAATTCTATGCCCGGGACTCGCGGACATTCCCAAATTCCCACCTTCTATGTTCCAGAGTCAATAAGGCCTCACAGGACCACAAGGGTAAATAAAATATATCGGCAATTACTACAAACAACGGAGGAACAAAAGTAGGCGGTTATGAATAAAGCGGTCGGGGTCTGTGGTGCCAACCTAATAAACCAACCCAAGGATGCCTATTAATACAATTTTATTTTATATATACGGAGTCTAGGGAAAATAAACCGTAACCTACCTGTCATCCGACGACAAGCTGCTAGAACAACGATGTCCAAGCTCGAACCACTCCGAGAAATTCCAAAACTAAATCAGAATCGGATTTGGGCTTGAATAACTTGACGTAGATAATTAACTTCTTTTGGGGATTAAACACAACACCAAAATATTTTCCTCAACCTGATACTGAACCCCAAAATTAATTTGCTGAAGCACTCACTACACTCTCAATTCACTACCATTTAATCCACCCATTTGAATTGTCCAAAGAAGTATGCTGCTTGAGGCATTTAAGAACGAATTACACATAGATATTAATTAAGTGCCAAGTGCTGAATTGAGGCCACCTGTTGGTGCTACATGTGCTGGACTATTCCTCCACTTCCACGTGGAAGTGGAGGTGTTTAACACATCCTCAAATGATCCGTTATTTAAATATTCGGGTATTGCATAAATTCGTGGTATAATAAATATAATATTTTAAATATATAATAATTGATAGAAAATCATTTCCAACAAAACCTACTATATTATAATAATAAATTTAAACATAACTAAATTTACTATCTCCGTTAAAATATTACGGAGTATAAAAACTTTATAAAACAAATACGTATACACTTATATCATATCAAATATATTTTTCAAAGGTAATAATAATATAATTTTTACCAAATACAACTTTTAAATAAATATTTCAAATACACGCACGATGCTTATAAGGTTCTTAAGTTTAGGCTCGTAATTCGCCAACGCACGATTTTGATACTCAAGAATTCTCTCGGGATCCTCCCTTATGTTTCATAACTATTTCGGAACTGAAATGGCATTTTAAAACGTGACGTCGAGGCTTAAATCGCGTTTAACCCGACCCGGTTCGCGACCCAGTTCGTAACCCATTTTCTGCCAGATAGTCCGCGGTAAAACAGTCATAACTCTTTACTCCGAGATCATTTGGACGTGAGATTTTGTGCGTTGGAAACTAGACTCGTAGACCTTCGATTTGGTATTTCGGGGGACTTCTAACTCTTTATATATTGGGATAAAAGCTCCGAGACATTTGACCCAAAGTTCAGGAAATTTGTTAACGAACTTACTATAACTTTTGTCGATTTGCTTGACTTCAAACTTAAACGTGAAAATGACCGGAAGGGTCATTACAGTTTTTGAGACATCTTTTCACTGTGTTAGTCCTAGACAGGGTCTAGGCATGCATATTTGAGACTTAGCCACTGGCTTGAACCCGGACTCGATTTCCGTGGACACATTTTGATTCTGAGTTATAGTATGGGGTCCGGGACCTCCGTGGACCTTGTCGCTTTGGGCCTGAGGCTTTGGGCTGCGTGTGCCGGGGGGAAGGGTATACGGTGGAGTAGAGGTATACGGGCTGAGACCTTTCATGGAACCTACCTGCTGGGCCCGATTGGCATCGGAGGAAGTACATACAGAGGTTCTATTTCACCCTGAGGTTATCATGCATCATATAATTCATTGCTTGAGATTCTACCCTTGTTTGCTGTTTGTTGAGTGTATGCTCTAGTAGTATGAGATGCCGGAGGGTTTTTTTTTCACTTGGTTGTGTTCCTCAGTTGTATGGGCGGCTGGGGAACTGTAGGTAGACTCTCGTTATTTGATTTTGGAATTGTTCTCTATTACGGTTATAAGTATGGAATTTGGGTATTGCTAGGTTGCTACTTCTGGATTTGAGATTGGTATGCATTGGCTGGTTACTAATTCCTATTTTCTGAGCATGTCTACCATTATTCGTCTCTCCCATGCTTTATACTTGAGGTTATCGGTATACCGTCCATATCTAGAACTTATCATGTATATACTGTTATTGCAAGGATCCCAGGTGCGTTATTGCTTACTTTCACCTGTGCCTGTGTGTATATATCTTACTTGTTAGCCTTGTATGTTGCTTTCTGTTGTCTTCCCTATGGGCTAGTTCTTGTGTACCTTTTCATTGATTTCTATGTCTGTTTACTTTTATTCGGTCTGCTATTGCTCTTTTACCTTATATGTGCCCAGTCGGCCTATGATACCTACTGGGTACCTTATGCTTCGCATTTGGTGCTCACTCTACACTCTGCATCTTCTGGTGCAGATCCTAGACTGGGCCATCGCCGTTAGAGCGCCAGAGACTCGTGCGGGGTGCTATTTTTGGATCATCCAGGCTGAGGGTGAGCTCCTGGCATTCAGAGCTTGACTCTAGTTTATCCTTTTGTATATTTTGTACTATGTTACTACTCGGAGACAGCTTGTGTATATATATTTCTTTTGTACCCTTGTACTCCTTATGTAGTTCGGGCTTCTGTACGCTATGATACCAGGTTTTGGGTTGGTTTAGCTTCTTCTTTGTACTTATATTACTCTTGTTACCCGGTTTATTCATCTTGTTCCCTTGCTTCCACTTATTTATTTATTCTTTCGCTTAAAGTGTTAGAAGGTAGCCCATTACTAACCGTTCCAGGCTATGGGGATTGGTTCGCCTACTGGGGGGTTTTAGGTGTCATCACGACCGAAAAATTGGGTCGTGACATCTTAAAACTATCAAGTAAAAGAAATAACGAAAGGGCAGAAAGAATGGTGATAATGAATGCAAGAAGACGACTTAAATCAAAACCAAAATAAGAAAAAAACCTAGAGGTAAAAGAAGTATGTTGCTTAAATAGAATTATAGAATTTTTTTTTTGTATAAGGTAAAATTCTAATTGATTCAGAAGTGTTAAATATTATGACTTCTTACCTGGAATATCCTAAATAAAATAAAAAATAAAAAATAAAAAATTATGATTTAAAAGTATTATACACGCAAAATAACTTAAAGGATGTCCTAAATTGTGGTCATAGATTTTCCTGTTTTAACTAAAGTAAATTAATAAAACAATAAAAAATTACTTAGTTATAATAATAAAATTCTAAAATCTTAACTTTTTTCTCTCCTAGTTTAGCGTACGTGCGTTGCACGTGTGTAACACGTCAAGCAATAAATATATAAAAATTATTAAAAATAATAATTAACGTAAAATTAAATATAATATTTAAAAATTTACTAAGAAACTTTTACCTATGACTTTCAGAATTTAATAATATATTTAGACTTTACCAAAAAAGGACATGTACTTGAAGGAATAACAATTAACTTTTACCTATGACTTTAAGCCTTCAAACTTAATTAGTAAATCCTAAATTGAAAGTGTCGGTTGTAACCCTAAATTTATAAGTTCATCATTCAAATAAAAGCTCTGCAAATCAAGATTCAACACTTTATTATAACATTATATTTCGAACTCAACTAATAAATTAATTAATGAATCAACTATAATGCTAACGAATAATTTTCTAAAATATAGTTAAATAATATGATCAAAATCAAGTCACAATTAAACAAAGAAAGAAAAAAATTAGTTAAACCTTTAATTTTTTTTGCTACTTCATTCGACGGCAATATGCTTATTTCTTGTAATTTTCCGGTCAAAATTTTTCAACAAAAACATGGGAAATTACTAAAAGGAGAGAATTCATTGTTAATTGTTGATTATGTATAAATCATATATAATCTTTAAAGCTATTGACTAAAAGAAATAAAGAAAGACAGAAAAAATGATAATAATGAAGGCAAGAAGACAATTTGAATCAAAACCAAAATAATAATAAATGCAAGAAGAAAAAGTAGAAGTAGAAGAAGCTATGTTTTTTGTAAATTTTAATCCAAAATATTACTTAAATAGAATTGTAGATTTTTTTTTATATAAGGTAAAATTCTAATTAATTCAGAGGTATTAAATATTACTCCCTCCGTCTCATTTTATATGAGTTACTTTGACTTGGCACGAACTTTAAGAAAGAAAGGAAGACTTTTGAAACTTGTGGTATAAAATGAGTCTTAGATATTTGTGTGGTTGTAAATTATTTCATTAAGGATAAAATGGACATCTTAAAGTTAAATTGTTACTAAATGTAGAAATATGTCATTCTTTTTGGGACTGATTAAAAAGGAAAGTGAGTCATATAAAGTGGGACAGAGGGAGTATAATTTATTATCTAGATCAAATAATCAAACATAAAAAAATTATAAATAAAATTATTTGTGAAAAAAAAAAAGCTTTACCAAAAATGGACATTTACGTGGAGGAATAAAAAAATACTATAAAAGTTTTAAAAAGGCTTATAAGGAAAAGTTTCCAAAAATAAAAAACGAAAGTAAAAGTCTTAGTTTTTTGGGGAACTTTAGGGAAGTTTTTTTTTTTGAAATATTTTAGAATATAATATTATTAGTATTATAATATATATATTAGTTTCATGTATAATTATAATTTTATTTGAAGAAAATAGTAAAAGACAAAATAAGGAGAAAAAGTAGAAGAAGGGCCGTATATTTTTGGTAAACTTTGATCAAAATATTACTTAAATAAAATTATCAATTTTTTTTATATATGATAAAATTCTAATTGATTTAAAAGTATTAAATATTATTTTCTATAAGATAAATTTTGTTTGTGTAATAGGTAGTAGACCTTGGACTCTATGAATAACAATTCTACTAAAATTTTATTTCTATAATAATGGTTTTATGGTTTTCCGTACATGATTTAATTTTTTTCCTTTCTCCACACGTTACTCTTCTTCTTTTCTTTTATCTTCTTTTCTTTTTGCTTTCAAATTATCAAATATAAGGAAAATAATAAAAAGACGATTTTGTCTAAATGAAAGACTTTTAATGAGGGACAAAAAGTTCAAATCACATTATAAGGTGTTTCACACTTTTAATATAGTAATAGTTTAGTGTACGTGCTTTGCACGTGTGTACCGCGTTAACTAATAAAAAATGTATATAAAACGAATAAATGTGTAACTAATACTCAATTAATTGGAATCATGTTGACAAAATTTAATCACGAATTTGATTGTGTTTTAGTTTCATAGTGTGTTCAATTGCATTTTGAGGTGATTATTTTCTAAATATTAGAATTTTAATTTAATTTTAAAGTCCTAAATTTTAGGTACACAATTCAAATAAAGTAAGATTCAATAACTAACTTTTCATGCATTTTCAATTTCTAAATATTAGAAAAATAATTGAATGATTATTTTGTCTAGTGTAAAATCTATTTTCAAGGAAAAAAAGGTGAACAATATTTTGTTAAAGACAAAATTTAGTTAATCACAATTTTATTGTGGTTATGCTAGATGCATGATTTATAGGGGAAGAGTAGAATGTTAGTAGGTAGGGAGGCATCCTTGCTAGTAGGTAGGAGTGTTTGATTTTATGGTCTGGATTAGTAGTCGTAGGGCTATGCTGATAGTGTCTTGTTCTTGATTTTTTTTGGCATGTTTGTTGTGCTGGGTTGGTAGACTGTAGTTTTATTTTATGATAGTCGTGTTTATGTTACTATCTGTTGTCTTGGTGCTATCTATTGTTTCTTGTTCTTGTTCTTATACTATGCTAGTTCATAAACTGTTTTTGCTTTGAGCCGGGGATTTATCGGAAACAACCTTTCTACCTCGCCCCTAAAGTAGTGGTACGGACTGCGTACACTCGACCCCCTCCCAGACCCCAGTGTGTGGAATATATTTGATATGTTATTGTTGTTGTATTTGTGTATATCAAATTAAAAATATTTTAATTGACAATCTCTCGATATATCTTTTATGATGTGTCTTGATTTCTTGAACTTCTTGGCATTTAAAACACTCTCATCAAATTTTTGAGATAGAAAGACACGGTGAAAAGTAAGTGAATTTAGAATTAAAGTTTACCGATACAGTCATAAATTATACCAAAAACATCAACAATCAAGAAAAAGCAAGAGGAAGCATTAGTTCCAGCAACTAAAATTAAAAATATAAAATTTAAATAGAATAAGTTATATATTCGGAAGTGTTTTTATAAAGAAAAAAGATTTGCCAATATTCGGAGTTAAGAAATTATTCTATTTTTGGTAGCCAAAAAAAAAATACATGTCAAATAAACCATACAAATATTTACAATTATATTAATTAACTTTTTCTTTTGGTAACTATTATATTACAATTATTCTATTTTTGGTAGCAAAAAAAAAAATACATGTCAAATAAACCATACAAATATTTATAATATTAATTAACTTTTTTCTTTTGGTAACTATTATATTAATTAACTTGGGAAATAAAAGATGCAAATTGAACCCAAATCTCAATGCCATATACGTTTTTTTCTGTAACTGTATATAACAACTCAAAAATAACTTGAGGAAAATAGTAAAAATCATAGTAATTTTCTTCTTTTGGTTAATTACCTTTTTTTGTAACAATTATATTAATTAACTTGAAAAAAAAAAGATGCAAATTGAACCTAATCTCAATGCCATGTATGATTTTTTTTAAAACTATATAAACCCAAATCTCAATGCGATGTACGAATTTTTTTTAAAAAAATTATATATAACAACTCAAAAATAACTTAAGAAAATTAATTAAAACTATAGTAGTTTTTTTTTGTGGTAATTATTTAGTTCCACCTATATTTGACAAGTAAGAATTTGCTCTCGTTTTATCTTTTACTCAACATTATCAAAACAAAATATGCTAAAAAATATATTATTATAAGATTTGGTCATGTTATGATAGAAAATCAGGTAAAATAAAAAATTCAGGGTGAATTTGTACATTATCTTCTAGGAAGTTCAAAAGAAACCAAAAACGATAAACACAACACAAGGGTAAAAGTTCATAGCATCAACCCAAATTTAGCTTCAACAAAAGTTTATCGGTACAATAACAAATTAATATAATATTATATATACCAAACACGGCTAACATCGTTCACCTTGAGCGGCATTATGCATCCAAACATGCGTGAAGTATCAGTATTTTGATCGTCTCCTACGACGTGAACTATCACATAGGAAGTTCAAAAAAAACCAAAAACAATAAACACAACATAGGAATAAAAGTTCATACCATCAACCCAAATTCAACTTCAACGAAAGTTTACTGGTACAATAATAAATTAATAATATTATATAATATCGAACACAGCTAACACTTGTTCACCTTGAGCAGCTTGATGCATCCAAGCATGCATGAAGTATTAGTAGCTTGATCGTCTCCTACGACGTGAACTATCACATATGAAATTCAAAAGAAATCAAAAATAATAGACACAACATAGGAATAAAAGTTCGTATCATCAACCCAAATTCAGCTTCAACGAAAGTTTATCAGTACAATAATAAATTAATATAATATTATATATATCGGACACACTCCTTCACCTTGAGCAACTTTATGCATCCAGGCATGCGTGAAGTATCAGTATCTTGATTGTCTTCTACGACGTGAACTATTAACATAACGGATAGTAACAAAAACAACATATAGTAAAAGATCAGAAACTATAACAAAATAATACAGTTAAACCTAACCTTTACACAAGAAATTCTCAAAGCCCGATCGAACATTCATCTACTACCTGTAAACTACAACAAAATAATATGATAATCGATATATAAGAACAATACGATTAAACTTAATCTTTATACAAAAATTTCTTAAAGCTCGATCGAATATTCAACTATAATATGGACGTGAACAAAACAAAAATTACAATAAAATAATATGATAATGGAGATATTAGAATAATACGATTAAACCTAATCTTCACACAAAAATTTCTCAAAATCTAATCGAACATTCATCTATAATATAAACTTGAAATTGATTAGAATGCTCCTTCAAAGAGAAACAAAGCACAATTAGAATTTGATGGACATAGAACAATTATAACATTGCTTACAATTTTCTAATTATGATTGTAACTTTGTTCGCATAGATTTTTGATCTAAAGACCTACTAATATTTAGAGATTAATTTGGTTGAAAAGTAAATTCAAGACTCAATACAAAATTAAATCAAGAACAATCTCAATTTTAACTAAAGAAAAGAATAAAAAAAATAATAACCAACTTATAGTGCGAAAGATTTTTTTTTATTGAAGATGTGAAGATGTGAAGATGTGACGAAGTCACATAGGATTCTTATTATTTTTTTCTTCCTCTTTTATTTAATTATTATACTTTAATAATTTTCAAAGCCACTCCTAATAAAAGAAAGACTCCTACTTCTAAAAGAAATTGAACAATGGAAAAAAAAATACCGTTATTATACTTTAATAATTAACCAAAAAAATAAATCCAAAGCCACTCCTAATAAAAGAAAGACTCCTACTTCTAAAAGAAAAAAATTGAACAATGGGGAAAAAAATACCGTGTAGTCATCAATAAAAAAAGGATTCTACATGTGAAGAAAGACCAAAATTTTAGGATATAATTAATATTTAACACTAATTGCAGAAAATATATTATTAGAGTTTATATATAATAATTAAATAAAAATATGAGTAAAATAGTTAAAAGACGAAATTATCTAAAGAAGAGGTTTTTAATGAAGGGCAAAAAGTTCAAATAACATTATAAGGTGCTTCACACTTTTAATATAACTAGTTTAGAGTACGTGCGCTGCACGTGTGTCTGCCGTCAATCAATAAAACTATTTACAAGAACAACAAAACTATTGATGTCCTTGACAACTAATAATAGTAACTGAATAAGGTTACTGACCAAGATGATAGAACTGAAAAAAAAATAACATAAACTTAATGTTTGAAATATCTATCATAAATTCAAAAAGAAAAAGAAAATATTGACTTTATTTACTTTTGTCTTCACTTTTTATTTTGCTACAATAAAACAAACAACACAAGAATTGAAGAAGAACTACAATAATATTAAAAAGATAATCAGTAAACTAATTGAGAAACAAATACAATTAATATACTAACCTAAGAAGAACTACAACAACATTAAAAAGATAATTAATGAACTAATTGAGAAAAAAGAAAAGAATTAATATGCCAACCTCAAGAAGTTTTAAAAACAAAGATGGAGGAATTCACGTACTGCTTGTATTGCTATACGATTGTGTTTGTGTGGGAAACATATAAAGACTCAAATTAGGGTTTTTATTTTTAAATTAAATATTATATATTATAAAGATAATTAAATAAAAATTTGAGAAAAATAGTAAATGACACTTTTGTCTATTGTAGAATTTTTTAATGAAGGGCAAAAAGTTCAAATCACATTATAAGGTCCTTCACACTTTTAATATAGTATAGACTAGTTTAGTGTACGTGCGTTGCACGTGTATAATGCATTTTCGATCAGAATCGGATCGAACCTAAATTGATTTTTTTTTTATGTTCTTCAAATTCCTAAAGAACGAACCTAAATCGATATAAATCCTATTATTTTTTGCTATACTCAGAGTTTTGTTGTAATTTTTCTCGAGAAATTGTATAAATCAATCTTAAAATTAAGAGTGGGTGCAATGCCTTTATTACTAAAAATGTATACGAATTTATGAATTATTTAAAGTACGTGCGTTGCACGGGTACAATGCGTTTTCGATCAGAATCCGATCGAACCTAAATTGGATTTTTTTTTGATGTTCTTCAAATTCCTATATTATATTGGCCAAACATGTTTCTCCAAGCCAAGTTTGATAGATAACGTAAATAAAATGGATGGCACGTGTATTATGCTTTTTCGGTCAGAATTCTAAAGAACCTAAATACGAATGTATGAATTGCGTCTAATTTAAAATTCCGCTTCTACGAAAGAATAAAATAGTAAACTCGCTATTATCGTTAATAAGATTCAAAAAGAAATTACTCCTTTCGTTTCAATTTGTTTATTGTATTTTTATTTTTACTCCGATTAAAAAATAATCTCTTTTTTCCCCAACTTTTTAATTATAACTTTATATATGAAATGTTTAACACCACAAGATAAAAATTTATTTTAGTTCATTCTATATATCTTTAATATGAGTATAAGCTTCAAAAAACCTTTTTAATTATTTTAAACTCCATGCCAAGTTAAAAGCAGACAAACAAATTAAAAGAGAATATATAAATCATCCTTTTTTTCTCTTTTATGAAACGGGCAAATTGCCCAAATATATATACATCTCGTCCAAATAATGCAACCCAAAAGGCCCAATTATAAGCCCAGACCCACCTTAAGACACAAAAAGACAATAAACACTCAGATGGTGAATTAGGAAAGTGCTACTATGCCACAAACCCAAACCCACCTTCATTTACACTCTTCTCCGGCCAAGTTCTTCAGCTCCCATCTTCTCCGGGTCAATTAGGCAAGTGATTTGTAGTTTACAATGTTTATCTGGAGCTGAGACAACGATTGAAAGAAGATATCAGGAAGCAGAGGAAGCAAGAATTAGGTTCTGCTAATAGCCTTTCCCGTGAAATTAAGTAAGTATCAATACCCTTGTTTGTTGTCAATATGGTACTTTTCCGTGATTTTGAATCTATCAATTCTGTGTTATGAATATACCCTCACCCAGTTGCGAATTTCTGAATTTTAGCTATGTGTTCTGTATCATGCATGGAATTGTGCTGTTTTTTCAAACCCAATTATTTTGGACAAATTCTCTTGTAGTGACATTAATCATTGTCAAATTTATCAGGTTGTATCTTCTGAACCTGCAAACACGAATATTTGAGCTGAGTTAGTCAATATATTTGGAAGTGTAAAATATATTTCCTATTAGGTAATGATAACTCACTTAACATCTCTTTGTAGATGATATTTCTGGTGTATGTTCCTTTTTTTCGCTTTGGCTGCTCCGTCATGACCAATACCTTTGTCGTTGACATTGATATTCCCCTTGAGAGTGCAACATATAGCTGCCCATGTGAGAAAACGTGTTGTGGCAAGTATATTCCAACAGTTGGTATTGTTTGTCCTTGTGCTTTGTTTATTGTCATTGAAAAGCATAGTCGCACTGGAAATTGTTTTCTAATGAATTTGAATGGGTAACCTTCATTTTCGGGAGGTGATAGTTGAATTCGTGGGATAAACACATGTTTGGAAGCATTCTGGCCCATAATTATTTCTGCATGTATTACGTTGTTGTCAAAACCTCTACATATCATTCTTGTACCATTACATAAGCCATTGGAAGCATCCAAGTTTCTTAATAACATGATAGGCACATTCTTCTTCAAGACCAATCTGCATACCAACAAAATAATATTTGATGAGCAATTTCACTTAAGAAAGACATAAGAATGATGTTAGGAAGATTTTTAATTATAAGTTTCCAATGAAATACTCTAAAATAATATTATGTATGAAATAGAATTACAATAATATGTTTGCTGAGTCATTTTCTTGATAACTAATATTTTTAGTGCATTAAAAAGGTTAAAACAATCAATGGTTTTGTTGTTTTTATATTCTATATCTTGTGGTTACTTAATTCATATTATTTTGTTTTGTTGAAATTTTCATATAGTAGCTTTGAACGCGTTTGTTGCTTACTTTGTGTTGCTTAAGTTCATATTGTTATAAATATTGTATGTATATGCTTGTTTAGATAATACCAAATAATCATATTATTTATTTACCAATTAAGAATTTAATCATCTATGTACAGGTATTTTAATGAGTTGGATGAGATTGTGTTGGCTCCTGTTGCTGATGGTTTAAGAGCAGTGGCTCATATTATTGTGCAAAGCCAGGTTAACTGTCTAACCTTTATATTTTTACGACTAAACTGATAAATACGTAATTGTTGTTATCACATAGCACTAAACATGTAATAACGTACCTGTGTGGAGGCAGACCATTTGGGGTTAGAGTATTTAAGTAATCTTCCTGATAGTAATTGTTGGTATCATCCTCTGCAGAGTCAAAACTAAGAAATGTTCTACTTTCTCCAGGAAACTTAAAAATTAACATCTCATTTAGTTTATCAACGTATTCATTTCTGCTAGCTAGGATAGCCCGTTCTGTCATGTATTTTGCACAACCTGCGTTTTCATCTAGCGATGGAAATATTTCCTTTATTAAGGCATCTTCACCAACACCAACACTCTCACTTTTAATAACCAATTCTTGTGGTAGAAGTACCAAATCATCTCTTATTGTGGGCTCCTCCCCATTACCTATACGCAGTAAGAATTCACTGAATGATGGATCCGTTCTCGCTCTCATATTTCTTGTTAATTTGATTCTTTCCATCTGATGCCACAAGTACGATTTGACCAAACTTGCATTTATCGTTTCAGCCCTGGTAGATTTTGGTATTACTGGCAGTACCTGACGAAAATCACCTCCGAAAACCATTATTTTTCCGCCAAAGGGTTTATTAACGTCTAATATATCTCTGAAGCTCCTATCAACTGTTTCAATCGTCCGACGGTTGGCCATAGGGGCTTCATCCCAGATAATCAGCTTGGCTTTTCTAATCAATTTAGCTCCACCGCTTTGCTTTGACATATGTGTCACTGTTGTATCAGTTGTTTGAAGCGGTATGTCAAATCTCGAATGAGCTGTACGGCCTCCTGATAAAAGAGCTGCTGCCACACCACTTGTTGCCGTCGCTAATGCTATCATGTCTCTCGATCTTATATTTGCAAGTAATGCACGATATAGGAACGTTTTTCCCGTTCCTCCAGGTCCATCAATAAAGAATAATCCCGACTCGTCAGAATTGACCCTATCTAATATAGTCTCGAACGCTTGCTGTTGTTCAGGATTTTGCTTTGATTGTGCATCTAAATCTTCTGAAGGTACTATTATAGAGTTCTCTTCCCTTATCTCTCTGCATTCTGATGTAATTCCATCATCCAACTTCTGCTCAAGTTTAGGTATGTCATAATTATCAATTCTCTTACCCATGCTCTCTAAGAAATGATTTATGCTTTTCAGTGTGCATTGAAGTTGACCAGTAGGAGAATTGTTATGTATTTTCTTGAAATCTTCTGACATGTCATCATAATATGTATCCCAGAGCTTTCTAACATCCGTCGGATTACAATGAACCAAAATTGTTGCAAATAAATTTCTCAAAGCCGATGGCATTTTGAAGACGACTGCTTCACCTAAGCATTCAGATATGCTGTTATCTGATTCCAGTAAGCCTCTTTCTTTTGCAGCTTCTTTGAATGTCCCGCATGTCCTTCCATTAACAGTCAGTAAGTATTCAAATGAAGTCGGTCCTGGTACGTGATTCAATAATAATCTCAAATAATATCTTTCGCCTTCTCTTGGGTTAGCTGCGATATTTAAGAAAATATAATAAATAAATTACATTTAAACATATAAAAATATTAACAGTGGTCATATTGGATGCCTTACCAACATTAATTCGACCAATTACTGATCTCGTTTTCCTTGGAGTCCAAATCTTACCCTGAGGGTTCCAAACATAATACTCCGGAAATTTCTTGTATAGGTATTTTCACGCTTCGCGATCCCTCGAACATGTGCGAAAATACTCGGTGAGCATGGTGTGTGAGGCGTATTCCCAGGCAACAACATTTCTCAAATCTTGGTTGCTCCAATAGCACACTACAATGTGAAAAACAGTATTAAGAAGAAGAATAACTGACAAACAAATACACTTGATCTAGAGTAGTTGAAATTGAGGAATAGATTATATAAATGTTTCATATTATTTAATGAAAAGTTTAAATTAACATAAATGTTGGATATAAATATTTTACCTGATTGTTTATTTGGGAGATGCAGTTGAAGGTTAATGACTGGAGGCTGCATTTCACTGAGATTAAATTCATAAATTCTCCATAGTGCTTCTGGCGCAGTCACCCACCGTGCATCTTGAAAGCTTTGAATTTCATCAATGATTTTTCCTCCATCGTCTGATTCGACATAAACGGCGCACCTATCATGTCCTTTATATATATACTTGTAGAGATACTTAATTGCTTTCACCCCCGAAGGACTCCACATTAATGTGACAGTTGTATCTAGTCAGTAAATAAGGATTATATGGAACAACCCACTGATTGTTCATTGTCACGCCTTGTACCTTTTCGCTCTTTCCATCATTTCGCCTCTTATAAATAGGGTATCCATCCTTTCCTTGTATTGATTTATTACTAAATGGTCGAGGGTAATGACTCTTGCACTGACCATCCTTCATGCATGTATTCGCTGGACGATTTTTCCCACATGGACCATGCATCATATGCTTGACAACTAAATCATGCAAGAGCGGAAGTTCTTCTTTATCAGGAAGTTCAGCAGAAATAAACTTGTCATAATCGTCGGCTGATGTTATCTTGTATCCTTGTTCAAGTATTAACAAAAGGTGTATGTGTGGTAGTCCTCTTTTCTGAAATTCAACCACATAAACATGTGCTGCAACAGGACCAAATATTTTTTTCTTGAAGATCTGATCTTTTAAATCTTGTAACTTTGCTCTAAAAACTCTAGTCACCAAGTCAGGTCTGTCTTGAGGAAGTTGTCCTGCTAGCAAATTTTCTTTGATCTCCATCCACTCGGGATTACACGTCATTGTGATAAATAGATCTGGCTTTCCAAAACGTTGAACCAAAGCCATTGCATCCATATATCTACGACGCATGTCCCTAGGGCCTCCGACGAATGATGCAGGAAGTATTACTCTCTGACCAACTTTACCTCCTCTACTTTCTCCAGCCATGATACTATCAACTATACCTTG
Organism: Jaltomata sinuosa; assembly: GCA_003996215.1. Taxonomy (NCBI): domain Eukaryota; kingdom Viridiplantae; phylum Streptophyta; class Magnoliopsida; order Solanales; family Solanaceae; genus Jaltomata; species Jaltomata sinuosa. The sequence continues at coordinate 278,453 of QJPP01000684.1, read as the reverse complement.
CAATATTTCCCTTCTAAGATTTGATTGCTCCAGCCTAAAATATTCCAGTCGTGTTGTTTCGAGTTTGATGTACATGTCGACAACAAATTGTTGAAACAATCGTCCGCACAATAATATTATCGTGTCTTCTCCATCACGTATTTGCAGCTTGTAGCAGTAGTACTCTCTACAAGAGACACAATGTTTACCTCCACCATGTACACCTACCAAAAAAAATTAATATACATTGATATGAGAGTGTTAATTACCCAAATATAATGTTATGTGCACTTTTGTTTTAATACTTTACCTTGATCCTCATTGTGAAACACTTCATCAGCGGACGCAAATGTTGTGATATTCTGGTTGAGGCTTGCAACTTCGGTTCCACGCGAACCTTTTTTTCTTTGACATTGTTTTGGTATTCCTTGGTGCCAACCTGATTCACCATTTGGAAAAATCAAAGGATACTGGAGTGGGTCATAACAACCATAATAATGCTTAACTCTGTGTTTATTGCCTGAATGCTCATGAACAATAATCTCTCGATCAAATGGTACATTGGGATTGTTTCCGTCTATCCAAATAGCAGCAACTTGATCTACTGATGGTTTGTTGTAGACACGTTGATCCAGTTTAGCATTGGAAGCAATTCGAATTTGTAAATCTTGAAAGCCTGAGTGATCCTTTAGCTGGCGAAAGAATTGTGCGTAAGGATTGATATCCATTATCTGTCTAATTTTTGCCACAACTTCTTGGGATAAACTGGCTTCTTTGACTTTTATAATTCTATTGCATAACTCATTATCTGTGTCAAAAAAGTACAACTGAAAATAACATGGATTATCATCACGTGGAAGTAATGAGGGAGATCATGATATATTTGACCTTGTGCTCTAAATGTATAAACTCCTTTTCGTGAAGATGCCAAATTCTTGTCAAGTGTAACACCAAAAGACGTAAATCCAAATATACTGTTATATGCTCTAATGTGTTTGCGAAAATCTTCTGCTACTTCTGATTCGCCGACAAATAACTCATATAATTGAGTTGAAACTTCAGTATTTGCCAATTTGATCGATCCACCATCGCAACAAAATGTTGGAGTTTCATATTGAAACCTCATGGCATGACAATGTATGCATTCCGGAACATTTTCCAACTTCTGAATACACGACATTGATGGCATGTATGTAATTTCACCTAAATTTATGTAGTCAAATGTTAAAGTAAAGAATAAGTGTTGCCAAAATAGAACGCAAGTAACTGTAATTAATAAATTAGTAACGCATTACCTTCAAATTCACTTTGTTTCGATAGAGCCTTCCGCAACCAATTCATTGTGCGTTTTTTTATTGGTCTTCTTTCTTCAATATCAACATCTTGTATGGATTGAATCCGTTTGCTACCTTTAAAAAAAAAATGACCATCATAAAATTAATTTATCGCAAGCTGCACTATTTAGTCAATTTATTTCTCTAACTAAATTTATTCCTCTTCAAGTAAGAATAGAGGGTAAATAGATTCTCTTAAAGTTATAGTGTTATTGGAGTAATTATTTTGCAATATGTATTTTCTCTCTGACCAATCCCCTACCTATTTCATGAATTGGACTATAATTTATGATGGACAGAATAATAGTTTCAGATAAATACCAGCAGGCGTCTATTTTTTTTTCTAAGTGTAGCGACAGAAGTGGTATGACATTGCGTCAAGTTACATGTTTGAATCCTAGATATGGTCTTTGTGCTATCCAGAAACTGAGATTTTACTTTCATAGATTAGATTGCCCTCAAAGATCTATTTTATTTAAAATATAATTTCATGTGTTTGGCTAAATGCTGATGCCTCTGGTTTCTCTGGTGCTATAGGATTCGGGGGAAATGGCGTTAAGATAAGGCATGGATATACTCTTTCTCAGTCCTCGAAACCAACACAGGCACTCATTTTCTTACTACCAAATTTACTATTCTGCCGGTTCTCTTCGTTCTGATATGAAGTTTGGATCAATTGGTTCCCTTGATTAATGTGTCTTGTTTGTTTTTAAACGACCATTGTAGCTGGTCTTGGATATTGAACTGTTTACGCATCAACTTGACTTAATAGGAAGTTAAACCTACTAAAGAGAAGTAGTGAAAGGTTCACTATAGCTATTTGTGATGGACAGTTATTTCAGTTTAAGATGGGCATCATATAATTGTGCAAATGGCTTCAATTGTGTCTGGTAATTTCTATATGTATTCTCCAATATATATTTTCTCTTTAACTATTTCTTTTTCTGTTTTAGGAATTGGAAAGGTGCTTAGCTATTTTTGAAGATGCTACATATATTGTTTTCAGATGTTGTGTCGCTATTCAGGTGAGTCATTGTTTATGCAGAATTGGAAGCACTGTTTAGTTGATTTGCATAGAAAAGTCATACTACAGTTTTTTCTCACCCATGCTAAGAATTTCTCAGTGTCTATCTATCTTAGACTTGTGCAGTCATTGTTTTTGTTGTTTGATGTGAAAAAGAAGATTTAAATTGTGAAGGAGTACCTGATTTTTCTAATTCATAATCATTGTTGATTCCAGTAGTTAACTTTGTTGCATTTGCGGCAATATATTTGTTAACCATTCGAATGGATTGAGCAATTTTTCCTTGATCTATATAGAGAAAATAATAAAATTATTTATTAAAGTGACAAATAATAGATTAAAATATAATGTGTTAATTAATTTTATAGCTACCTTGTGCCATGTGATTAGAGAATAATATCCTGCCACACACAATATAATTAGGTCAATTAGAAGAACACATTTAGTAAAGGAGGTTAATAACGAATATTATTTGCTATGCCAGCATAAGTTGATTATTGTTTAAAGTAATGAAAACCTAAAGAATCAATAACTACCTAGACTCTAAAAATATTGGAGCTCAAGCTAAACAATCAATAACTATCTAGACTCTAAAAATAAGAGAGCTTCTACTTGTTAGAGAACAAAACATCGCTAATCCCTTGCAACTTTGACTCTTTTATGAGGTATTATGTCATTAGTGTCATCTTCAATATTTTTGATCTTCTTGATTGCTGGCGTTGAGTCTATTTCTGCATCTATTATATCAATTGCAATAACCTTTTTAACTTCCTGTACTTCTTCTGCAATGAAGCGTCTTCCCGCTCGATCTCCTTCATTTTTTGCATCCATTTTGATAAGAAATGTATATTCCTTGCCTTTACTTAGCATCAATGTACGGTAAAATGAGGATTCTTCTTTCTGTATGAAAGAAAAGAATGTAGTAATTAGCAAAAGATAATCTGACGTAATAAAAAAAATCACACACACACATATATGTATATAGATATACACATATATATAATAGAGAACATAATATGACCTTTTCCGATATTTAACCTGCAAATAGAATTAAAGAAAAGGTTAGGATTGGGTAGAATCAACAGGATAGTCTTAATTTAAAACAAATAAAATTCAAAGGGAAAAAAAATAAAATAATATTTTTGTCATGTAAATAAAGATAACTATTTAAATAAGCAAGTTGTTTATGAATGGTGGATACTTTCACATTAAACAAATAATGAAGACTTAATTTTACTTACAAGCACTTAATCTAACCCAATTTTTTAAAATAAAAATTGAAAAACGTGATGTGAATCAAGTTTAAAGACCATTTAGGGTTCTGAATTGAATATAATTTTTATTTTCATTATTCGTGTTCTTACACTATTTTAATTTCTATCTGTACATACCTCTTTAATATTGAACGAACCGCGTGCGATATCTCTGATTTTTGCTTCTTGAGCATTTGCAATTTGTAAACTTGGCAGTAGCGTAACATCTTTATGTTGCTTCTTCTTCAAATCAGACCTGCATTTTATTTAGATAGTACATTATAATAAATAAATTTTAGTATCATTCACTAACACGAATAGGAGAATATATATTACCATTTTTGGAGAGTTGCTGCTCTTTCAAAGGTGGGATTGATCCACATAACAGTGATAGATGTAGAAGATAACCCAAAATCTCCTTCACAAATATAAAAAAAAAAGTTAGTGCAAAGAATAGATATTGGATTGATTATAAACACAAAAAGTTTTAAGATAGTACCTTCATATAGTGTAGTTTTAACACCACAGAATGATATAATAGGGTTTTCAACATTCAACTTTTGTACCAATGCATCCTCTATATTAGAGGCGTGGCCCCATAAAGTTATAGTTTTTCGATCTCGCCTGAATTTTTAAATTAAACAAATACGATTAAGAATATTTAAATATTGTAGTAAACAAAGAGAAGATTCGTAAATATTTTTTTAATTAAATTCTACTTACTTCTCATTCATAAGTACCATCTCTCTTCGTGTTGTTCCTTTTTTGAAGAGCCTAGAACTAAGAAAGATGCCAAATATATCTACAAAATATAGTAAGTATGTAAATAGAAGAAAAATATTAGTATGCATTAATATGTAAATAGAAGTAAAATATTGAGTTTAGTTGATGAAATCTAAAGAAATTACCCAAGATTGTGTCTTTGGTACGTAGTCTTTCATCTTCGAAAGAAACAAAATTGTTCGAGAAAGCAACAGTAGAAAAGGGACTGTTGCATTCTTGAACTTGAGTGAGGCTGCCGAATCCAACCTCAATATCTTTGTTGGCTGATAGGAAATTAGGATTGGCATCGGTAATACGTCCATTTATGATGTAGCAAAACTTGCCTTGCTGTAAAAACTTTGCCCAGCTCCCGATAAATTCATTAAAAAGTATAGCATTAAACGTACCCTTTAAAAAATAAAGGAATATGTAATGGTTAGAACACATGTAAAAAAATATAAAATATAGAACATATATATGAAAAAATATAAAATATAAGATGAACAATAATATTATTACCTCTTCATCAACTAATGTTATAGTTTTCAGAATACCTTCGTTTGAACCTCGCGAATAATATTTTGTTGGTTGGCTTCCGATCACCAAGACTTTGATAATCCAGATACAGTCGCGGCTCTTTAACATGTTAAGAGCGACAACTTCGATAATCGAATCCGAGCCCATTGTAAGATCACTTTAAACATATAGATAGGTGAAATTAGGATAATAATAATAATATATAATTTTATAACAAAAACACTTTTATGAGATGAGAATATTACCTTAATAAACGAATGTACGAATCTTGTTGTTAGTAGAATCTTCTTGTTGGTAAAAACAATCCGATTTAAATTAAACTAAGTAACTTAAGATAGACTAACAATTTGTTTTAAATTAAACTAAGCAACTTTAGCTAGCATAGCAATTAATATATAAAAACTATGATCAATAAAAGAGGAATGTCGATGAATAAAAATCTGTAAACGAAAGTTGAATGTGGATGAACAAAAACCTGAAAACGAAATTGAGGAAGAAGCTCAATGAACAAAAATTATGATGAATAAAAGTTGAAATTATAAGGGTTTTTATAGAGGTGGAAGATTCATAATTTTGGAGAATAAACGTGATTTAGGGGAATATTTTTCTAGAAACGTGATTTAGGGGAATATTTTTTAATATTTATTAATTGAATGAAAAAGTCATATGTATTAATTTGAGGGGAGGAGTGAAAAGACAATTTTGTCTAAAGAAGAGACTTTTAATGAGGGGCAAAAAGTTCGAATCACATTATAAGGTGCTTCACACTTTTAAGATAGTACTAGTTTAGTGTACGTGCGTTGCACGTGTGTATCGCAACAATATAAAAAATTGCATACAAAAAGACAATAGAGTATATAATATTGCAATTGAGGCCGGTGAAGCTCTTCACCACTCACGTATTTAAATCATTATCTAATATGATTAGTGTACGCATATTGCATTATGTATTACGTTAATCAATAAAAATATATGTGAAACAAACATATCTTTGAAAAATAAAAGTCAACATTAAAATAAATATAAATTTTAATATCTTTACAAAAATAAAATAATACGATAATTGAGATATCAGAACAATACAATTAAATCTAATCTTCACAAAAAAAATTCAAAACCCGACAAAACATTCATTTACCACCGGTGTTAAGCAATAACAAAAAAAATCTAGTAACAGAGTAAAAACTACAAAAAAATAATGCAATAATCGAGATAGCAAAACAATACAATTAAACTAACCTTCACGAAAAATCCTCAAAACCCGACTAAATATTCATCTACAACCTGTATTAAGCAACAAGAAAAAAATATCTAGTAACAGAATAAAAACTACAATAAAATAATACGATAATCGAGATATCAGAACAATACAATTAAACCTAACCTTCATGAAAAATCCTCATAACCCGATCAAGCACATCTACCACCTGTATTAAGCAGAAAAACAACATCTGGTAACAAAATAAAAACTACAACAAAATAATACGATAATTCAGATATCAAAACAATACGGTTAAACCTAATCTCTACACAAAAATTCCTCAAAGTCTGACCAAACATTCATCTATCACCTATATTAAGTAGAGAAAATAACAGTAGGAAGAACAACAACATTATAAGGTCCTTCACACTTTATATATATATATATATAATTTTTTCTCCTAGAACAGTTTTTGAAAGAATAGTCGTCGTAAACCTAAATAAAATGAGACATTAATAAAAATAATATTAATTGATTAGTTAAAAGAAATTCTAATCCTAAACCTAAACTCCTAAAGTTATGCTTAAATCTAAATACTAATAACATAATCGTATAAATAACAAATTTAACTAAATAAAGAGAGACAATTAATATAAATAATATTAATTAATTTATCAAAAGGAATCCTAAACCTAAACTGATGTTTAAAGCTAAAAAACATAGTCGTATAAATATATATTTAATGAATTCTATAAATTTAGACTTCTTGTTATATATTAATAATAATAATTGGAGAAAAATAGTAAAAAGACGATTTTGTCTAAAGGAGAGACTTTTAATGAAGGGCAAAAAGTTCAAATCACATTATAAGGTGCTTCACACTTTTAATATAGTATATATATATATATATATATAATATATATATATATATATAATAATAATAATAATAATAAACTAATTAATTTGCAACAAATATGGACATATTTTCTACATAAAAAATAGCCCAAAAGTGTTGCTACTATATACACACAAGACTAATTTGACTAACTCTACACCTACTACATGCACAAGTCCCCACTCGCTAATATTTTCTATAAGTATACAACACACAATATAATATTTTCTTATATTAAATTAATATAAATGACATGCGAAACAAAGAGTATGAACTGAAAGAACTTAGTATCTGAACCTTCATAGTAGGCATCACTTTGACTGGCACTAGTTAAAACATTGATTGACTATAATTTAATAATATTAAGTCTAGAAGATAGAATTGAAAAGATAGAATATAGACTTAAAAAGCTAGAAAAAGATAAAGAAATAATCATCGAAGAAGAATTAATGAATACAAGAAACAAAAACTTTGAAGGCTTAATCTGTAATGAAGATAAAAAAATGAGCACCATAAAAGTTTTAGCAAGAATAAAAATACAAAATTATGAAATAGAGACATTAGCCTTAATAGACTCAGGCTGTACCAAAAGTATTATAAATGAAAAAATAATATCAACAGAATTAATAAAAAACTTACCAGAACCTCAAGTATCAATGCAAATGGATGGATCATACAATACATATTCACATTATGTAGGAAAAGCAACAATAAGTTTTAAAAATACATGTGATAATTTTTATAAACCATCCTACAAAATAGATAAAATATGGACCAGAGACTTAAATATTAGAGTAGATTTTGTACTAGGATTAGATTTTCTATTACAAAATAATGGAAGTTGTCTTCTAACTAGAGACGGAATAGTTTTATCTAAAAATATCACTCAAACAGCTGTAACTACAATACATACTCCCACAAGGATCAGAAGCATTAAAAGTAAAACAGAAAAAGAAGAAGCACAAACAAAATGTGAAAAAGGAAAAGACTGTCAATGCGATCATTGTGACACAATAAATATACAAGAAGAAATAAATGATATAATAGATATGGAAGAAATAGAAAAAGACTATTCATTAATAGAAATAAATACAGAACTTTACAATTTCAGTAAAGGAATAAAACAAATAGGGATAATTAATGATCAAAAAGACCTGGAAAAAATAATACAAATCCTAGATGAACTAGAAATAATTGGAGAAAAACCCCTGAAACATTGGGAGTCCAATAAAATAACCTGCAAATTAGACATAATTAATCCAGAATATATAGTAAAAACAGCTTCAATAGAAGCCACAAATCAGGATATAGCAGACTTTGAAATACAAATAAAAGAATTACTAGACTTAGGAGTAATAAGGAGATCTAGGTCAAAACATAGATCATCAGCTTTTATGGTAAGAAACCATGCAGAAATAATAAGAGGAAAAGCAAGAATGGTAATTAATTACAAAAGATTAAATGATAATACCAGAATGGATGGATACAAATTACCAGACAAAACTGAATTAATTAACAGAATACAAGGAAGAACTTGTTTTAGTAAATTAGACTGTAAGTCAGGATATTGGCAAGTAAAAATGCATGAAGACAGCATAGACTGGACAGCATTCACTTGTCCTGAAGGACATTTCGAATGGTTAGTAATGCCATTTGGTTTAAAAACTGCACCTCCTATATTTCAAAGAAAAATGGATAATATTTTTAGAGAATTTAAGAATTTTGTAATAGTATATGTAGATGATATTCTAATTTTTAGTAATACTATGAAAGAACATTTAGGCCATTTACAGATTGTTTTCAGGCTTCTAGTAGATCATGGTATTATAATAAGTAAAAAGAAAATGGACTTATGTAAAACACAAATTAATTTTTTAGGAATAGTAATAGGAAATGGAAAAATAAAACTACAATCTCATATAGCAAAGAAAATTCTAGATATGCCAGATAAACTAGACAAAACAAAAGAATTACAAAAGTTTTTAGGTATACTAAATTATGCTAGAAATTTCATAAAAGATTTAGGAAAAGTAGCAGGACCTTTATATTCAAAAACAGGATCCACTGGTCAAAAAACCTTCAATACGGAAGATATAAAATTAGTGCAGACATTAAAACATATGGTTAAAAACATACCAGACTTAGTAATGCCGTTAGAAACAGACTACTTAATAGTAGAAACAGATGGTAGTTTTGAAGGATGGGGAGCTGTTCTTAAAGCTCGAAAAAACAAATACAGCGACAAAAAAGAAGAAAGAATTTGTGCATATCAAAGTGGTAAGTACAAAGAAAAAGGTAATATGAGTAGTATAGACGCAGAAATCCTAGCTGTAATATACGGATTAAACGTTTTTAGAATATACATTTTAAATAAATCAGAAATTTTAGTAAGAACAGACTGTGAAGCAATAGTAAAATTTTATCAAAAAATAAACGAGAAAACAAGTAGTAAGAGAAGATGGTTAAATTTTTTAGATGCCACTTCAGTATATAACTTAGTATTAGAACACATTAAAGGAAAAGAAAATAACTTAGCAGATCAGTTAAGTAGACTTATGATTAACTAACTTTCTATTTGTTTAGTATGTCTGCAGGAAAAGACAAAGGAAAGGAGGAAGCATCCCCTTCCGCAGACAAATATTTACAGACATTGCTAAAAAATACTCAGTTCAGGCCTCAGACTCGAATGGAGACACAAAAATTAGAAAGACTTTATTTTGGTAAACAGAATTTAATATGTTATCCAGAATGTAACTTGAGTTTCAGGGTGCAGGAAGGAACAATCATAGACAAACTCCAGAAGTGTCTGATAGACAATCTATGGATAGCATACGGAAAAACTCCTAAAGATCATGGGTATTTTATTTCTGTTTTAAATGCTTTAAGTGCATACTTCACAGACAAAAACCAAGACAAAAAATTTAAATTTTATACAGTAATACAAGGAAAAAAGCCAGGTGTTTTCCAAACCTGGATTGATGTAGTAGATTGCATAAAAGGTTTTCAGACCCCTTTATTTAAAGGTTTTAATGATTTAAATGAAGCATTAGATTATGCTAGGGGACATTTAGGACCCAATTTTTTTATTACTCCTTCTCTTAAACAAATTACTACTCCTCCCCAGTATAAAATTAATAAAGACACAAACAAAGTTGTTTTTTGTGATCACTGTGAAACTATGACAAATGATTTTAAAAGACTAAATAGCAGAAATGAAGAATTGACAAAAGAAAGAGACAAAGCATTAGAACATATTAATATATTACAAGAAAGAATTAGTATACTCCATTTTAAAATTAGTCAGACACAACAAGTATTTTCAAATATACCAACGAGTTCTCCATCTCAAAAAATGGATAAAATGGGTGTGCATTCCCCAATGAATGTAGAAAGATCTATTATACCAGATATGGGTATAGCTAGTCCAGTTCAAACGGTAACTGGTAAAGACAAATCAAATCCGTTAATGGCTGGCACTTTGCCAAAAAGTGTAAGAATACTTCCAGACAGTTTTAAAATAGCAGGACCTTCTTCGATTGAGACAAAAACCAGTACAAGAAGAAAAGGAATAAATTTGAGAAAAACCAAAGGTAAAAAAATAGAAGAAATTCTCAACAATACAGTGAAGAAATTTCTCGAAGAAAAGACTAAAAGAGTGATTGTTGAAAATCCAAGACCAGAGTCACCAAAATCAGAAATCAGTAGCTATAATTCGGTTATTGATCCTACTATGGAACAGTTCGCACAAGACCCTAACGAAGACGAAGACTCAGGCATGAGTTTCGACACCATAGCGGAACACAACCTGGATACCTAAAAAACGTAAGACATGAAGTATAATCAAAGAAGACGAAGACAGAATAAAGCAAGAAAGACGAAGACAAAGACGAAAGTCGTAAGCCATGACACACAATGGAAAGAAGACAAAAATAAAATATGTAAGCCATGACATAAGAAAGCATTAAAGTGGAAAGCTCAGATATCAACAAAGAGACAAAAAATCAATCAAGCATGTGACGATGGGGCCCACAGCGCACCCGGCTGCTAGAGATAAGATTCCTCAACTCAATTGAAATCTGAGTTAAAATCCGCTCCACTTTTTCAGCTATAAATATTCCCTCATTCAGAGAAATAAGTAGAACGAAAAATAGAGAGAAAAGAAGTAAGCGCAAGAGTAAGATAGTGTTTGTAAGTTTTCTTTAGTTGTTCATCTAGTAAGTGTTTGTGTGAAAAAAAAAAAAAAACAGAGTGAGAATAAGTAAGAGAGTGTGACCGTCTCTCCGACGTAGCTTGTCAGTTTTCGGGGACTCCCGAAAGGGAAACCTCTCTCCGTCTACAGACATGTAAGTATTTTATTGTAAATATTATTGTCTATGTATCTCTCCCAGTTATGTATTAAAGTTTAAATGTTTATGTGAATTATGTGATGAACATATTGTTATTTACTGTTTTGTTTATGTGAATTATGTGAGGAACATATTGTTATTTACTGTTTATACCTTAGTAAGACTTATTGTTTTATCCTTAGTATATGGTTAAGCTCTTAGCTTCTTATTCAGCACCCATGGATTAACCTGTAAAGTCCTAGGGATTGATGTCCGCCATGGCCAAGAGTGCCGAAGGACCTGGTTCTCCCAAGGTAAGGTTAAAGAAACTGCTGGTAAGAACATAGGCTAAGAGAGAGAGATGAACAGGGTAAAATAATAAATCGAAAAACGGTAATGAACAGTAAAAAATGAACAGTATGAACAGTAAAAACTAGATCATTGACTATGGCGGATTACCGCCCGGTCTCCGATCCGGTAAAAAAAAAAAAAAATCGTTTAATTTCGGGAGAATATACTTAGATAATGATATTTGCATAATACAAAACATGGAAATAGACTAAGGAGGAGGGAGTACTGAGTAGGATTTTACAACCAAAAGTTTACAAACCGCTTTAATATTGATTGCTTATTTCTGTAACTGTTTACAACTGTTTACAACAACTGTTTACAACTGTTTACAATTCATACTGCTGAAATACTATATATTGAAACATATTTTATATTTAAACATATTTTATATTGGTATCAGAGCCCTTAATCCTAAGACCTTATTTTATGAAACATCCACCTAGTTATTATCAGAATTTTTTTGGACAACCAATTCTTTTTATTTTACTTAAAATAGTTAATTTAAATCCAGATTTTAATCAAGACGTACAACAGATTATACTAGAAAGACTTATCAATTCTATTGAAGACTTTTGGCCTTACGAGAAATATAAGTAGATAGACTATAGGTATATGGAAAGTTTGCAAATCTTTTTTGACCATCAAAGTATTATTGACGACACCCATAAGAGATTAGCTATTAAAAGATTTCGAAGACCATACGAAAAAGAAGTAGTTTTACCAAACGAAATCTATTGAAATTTTAGACAAATAAAAGACTTATATTCAGATTATTATCATATTTCAGTAGAGAGGAAACAACCTATTTTAGAACAGTTAAGTAAAAAGAATCTAAATAAGAAAGATAGAAAGAGACTACACGCAGCTATTAGAGAAGCTGATCAGACTATACCACAAATAGGAGCACAAGTAGATAAATACAGAAGATTAATAAAAATAAATAGAGAAATAAGAAAAGAGCATACTGTCTGGTTAGGATAGAACTTATTAGTTTTATGAGAAAAGATAATTTTTCAGGATTAGCCCGTATTCACCATAGAGTGTTATATTCCCTTCAGAAAAGTCTAAAAGTTCATATAAAATATAAAAAAGAGTTAGAACGCTATTTTTTAGATATAAGATCATCCATACCCCGTAGATATAGACATTCTGCATCTTTTAGGGACTTATTTAAACAAACTCAAAAATATAGAATAATTAAGGTAAATTTTGAAAGATTAATTCAAACAAAACGTGAAATAGCAGACTTAATAAGAAGAATTAAAGACGTTAAGAACAGCCCTTATTATTACAGCTCTTTAGGTTAACATTTTTAGAAGATTGACTGTATATGAAGAAAGATTTTTATTCTAAAAGAACAAGTTCTCAACATAGGAGATTATTTTACTATAGACGACACTTGAAGATTAGTAAAAGATATTTAAGAGCTTTAGAACGCCATCTATCTACAGCAAATTTTTCTAGTAATATTAGACGATCTCAGAAAATAACTAGTGAAAAAATAATTCAAGTGAACCTTAACATAAAAGACGTAAAAGAAAAAATAAAGACTCTTAAGAATAATCCTTATTATTACAGCCCTTTAGGTTAACATATGAGAAGACCTTATAAGAATACAAGAGAATTTAGAAGAATTAAAAGAGAATTGCTAGCCTTATATTGGAAGGCAGATAGACTATTAAAAGATTTAGATCTAGACACTGAAGGCTCTAAAAAAGAATTAAAAGATACAATTTTCTTAGCTGAAATACTAGAACAAAAATTACTAAGACACGCGATATCTAGAAATATTTCAACTAAAAACGTTCTATGAGAAATCTCCCATTTGCTAAAAAGATAAGAAGAGAATATTTTTATTTACATAGGAATACTAAAGAAAAAAGAAGACTTCAAAAAGCAAGACTAGTCATAGAAGCATATATAGATATATACGAGAACGAATTTTTCAGACCACAAAATTTTTTTTGGAAAGAAATAACAAAGAATTTGTAAGAGCTTTAAAATACGAAGTAAGAGGAATTATTAGTGATATACAAGCATATAATAAAAGAATACAAGATTTTAATAGATACAAAAAACCCACTACTCTAGGATAGAATATTTAGATAAGGACACCATAGATACTTTAAAGAAATTAGAATATTTAGATTTAAAATTAACCCCAGAAAAGAAATATAGAAGACTAAAAGACAACTCTTTGATAAAGTGTAACTTCAACTACGGAGAACACTTGTTACACGGAGAAGATCAACATTTAAATACTATTACCGACTTAATAATAAATCTAGGAGAAACAGTTCAGAAAGATATCTCAGAAATAATAAAAACTATACAAACTATAAGACAGTTACAAGAAAATAGTAACAAACTATTAGAAAGATTAGACTCAAACTTAGAATTCTTAAAAAATCAACAGACTGAGACAGAAAAAAGGGTAAAAAATTTAATTCCAAAGGAAAGTAACTATAACATAGGAAAAGATATAAAAGAATTAAAAGACGAAATACAACAGCTAAAGACATTAACTTTGTCTTAGTTCATGAACGATCCTACATATCAAAGAATTATAAAGAAATCAGAAGAAATACAACCTAGTCCAGAAGGACTATCAGACTATTCACCTCCAGCAAGAACAGATCAGATAATAATAAAACAAAATAATACAATTATACTTCTTTTATTAGAAATTAATAATAAATTAGAAAAATTAATAAAAGATAAACAACCCATTTTAGATAAAAACATAGACGAATTAGTTGACCAATTAAAAAAGATAGAATTGACTCCACAAAAAGAAAAAGTACAAATAGTTAAAAAGAAACAATCATGGAACTTTTCTCAGGTAGGTCTAGAACCCTCACAGAAAGACCAAGACCAAGTTTTTCGCAAGACAGCCTAGGAAATAACATACTAGCAAAAATAATGAATGCTCCAAAAAGAGATAATAAACAACAGTTAGAAGAAATAATAGACGTAGATAAAGACATACAAATTTTCCAGAACAATAGGTTAAATTTGCTAAGTCCAAAAATACTTTATAATACAGGAATTTTTTCAAGTACAGCTCAGCTATATAGACATTATAGAGAAGAACAATTATGTATCATAGGAAAAAATACTAGTAGTATAAATTTAATAAGCAAAGAATCTTTAAAAGAAATAACTAAATCTAACATGAATCTCATGCATATGGGATTAATCATAATAGGATTAAAAGGATTAACTAGAAAAAATCTGGGAACAAAAGTTTTAATAACTTTATACGATGACAGATGGGCAGACTCTAAAAAATCAATAATAGGACTTACAGAAGTAGACATGTCAAATAATGGAGGAATTTTTTATTGTAGCCCAGACTATTTAATAAACTCATCAGAATTTGGAAGACATATAAAAATAGGAATACAAACCAAAGGATACGAAGATATGAATAATGGAAATAACCTTTTAGCATGTGTAGGTTTTATAGGAAAAATAGCAACTAATAGTAGTATTAAGTTTAAATTAAAAGTAGAAGACGTAGTAAGTTTAATGGGAAATAAAGGAATAAAATTAATGAAGCCTTTAAAAATAGACCCAGAAGAATATGCAGGATTAGAATGGAACTTAGAAAACTTTAATAAAAAAGAAATTTTAAAACCAAACGATCTTATAATGTATACAAACAATAAAGGAGACACTTCTGTTAGATTTACAGACTATAAATACACAGATCAAAAAGAAGTAGATGAAGAAGTAGAAAATAGTGAATTTATGAATATAGAATTGATACTAGAAGAAGAATTTGAAGTAGACAAAGTAATCTTAAAAGCGGAAGAAATACATAAAAAAGACCCAGATAAGACTTTTAGATGCAAAGCATGTCAAACTGGAAGTTTGGATATGATAAAAATGAAAGAACATTTTAAGAATTGTGATTTAAGAACAGACAATAATGGATACAAAAATTCCATTTGGTCAACAAATAATAGTCAAAGACAATATGATGAAGAAAGTGAAAATGATACAGTAATAAGCCAAAAAGAATTAATGGAAAGTGCATCTAGCAGTACAAGCCCTTTCCAAAGAACAATCCATATGAATAAGATAGATAACTATACTGCAGGGAATTTACCAAGACATAGAGTATACAGAACAACCCCAACTGAAAATACAGAAAGAATAAGACCAATAGGAAGAAGAATGCCAATAGAAGAACCCATTAGACTTCAAGAAGGAGGTAACAAAGGAAAGATATTAAATATAGCGGCACATGATCCACAAATGTAGAATTCAGTACTAGACATATGGAAAGGAATAATAGTAGCAGACTACATACAATCTAACCAAGAAGTAGACGCAGAAGCCATGTATCGATACTTGGAAACCTTTTTAGGAGAATCCACAAAAGGAGTATGGGAAGCTTATAAATTAGAATTCCCAGAAGAATTCCAAGGATTAATAGATATGGGGGCAAACCCGTATAATTTTGGAAATAAAATACATGTTTTACTAACAGGAGAAGATCCGAATAGCGGATTAGTAACTTTACAAAGAAACGCGTTAATAAAACTAGAACAATTAAGTATAAGTAGCTGGTTCCAGATAAAAGAATTTCTAACTGAATTCTACTATTACTGTACAATTAGTGGAAATACTTTTGATCAAAATTTAGGAAAAAAACTATTCAATAAACTTTCCGGAGCGTTAGGCAGGGAAATAGAAGAAAGATGGAACAGACAAGACGGAATACTACAAAACCCAAATACAAAATGGACTATAGGCCAAAGGACCCAACATGTAATGAATATATTAACAGAAAAGTGTACTAATATACAAATACAAAAACAATTAAAGCAAAATGAGACAAGTTTTTGTAAAGGCATATATACTACACAAAGTTACGACAATAATCAAAACAGAAAAGACATAAGAAGTATAAGAAAAATTCTTATTTTCCAAAAAAATATTATTTAAGAAAATCAGTAGCAAGAAAGCCATATCTAGATAAAAACAGACATATAAGAAAATTTGATGGAAAAAGAAATTATAAAAATAGACTAGAATGTTTTACATGTGGAAGCATAGATCACTTAGCTAATACATGTCCTAAAAGAAATAATAATAGAACAAGAAATGCACAGTTAATAGAAGAATTTAACGAGACACTAATAAATGTAGATGAATATATGTCAGATAGTGAAAGTATATACTCAGTAGTTAGTATAGATACAAATGAAGCACAAAGACAAGATTCCTCTGACTCAGAAGGAGAAGAGCTAATAAATGAAATAGGACTAGGACTAGGAAAGTTAGACCTAGGAAAATTAAAAACTTTAGATAACTACAATCTGGTCAATTTAGCACTAGACTGTGATCATAATTTTGAAAAAGGGAAAGGTTTGGATAGTAACCAATGTTACATATGTCGTTGGTATCCAAGTAAAGAAAAAAGACTAAAATGTAAAAAATGCTACATAGTAGGATGTATTAATTGTATAGAAAAGACATTAGAAACAAGAATTGAGAATGAACAGCTAGACATCAAAGAACCTATTAGATCTATGATACCTATAACAGAGATAAAAATATTAAGTCTAGAAGATAGAATTGAAAAGATAGAATATAGACTTAAAAAGCTAGAAAAAGATAAAGAAATAATCATCGAAGAAGAATTAATGAATACAAGAAACAAAAACTTTGAAGGCTTAATCTGTAATGAAGATAAAAAAATGAGCACCATAAAAGTTTTAGCAAGAATAAAAATACAAAACTATGAAATAGAGACATTAGCCTTAATAGACTCAGGCTGTACCAAAAGTATTATAAATGAAAAAATAATACCAACAGAATTAATAAAAAACTTACCAGAACCTCAAGTATCAATGCAAATGGATGGATCATACAATACATATTCACATTATGTAGGAAAAGCAACAATAAGTTTTAAAAATACATGTGATAATTTTTATAAACCATCCTACAAAATAGATAAAATATGGACCAGAGACTTAAATATTAGAGTAGATTTTGTACTAGGATTAGATTTTCTATTACAAAATAATGGAAGTTGTCTTCTAACTAGAGACGGAATAGTTTTATCTAAAAATATCACTCAAACAGCTGTAACTACAATACATACTCCCACAAGGATCAGAAGCATTAAAAGTAAAACAGAAAAAGAAGAAGCACAAACAAAATGTGAAAAAGGAAAAGACTGTCAATGCGATCATTGTGACACAATAAATATACAAGAAGAAATAAATGATATAATAGATATGGAAGAAATAGAAAAAGACTATTCATTAATAGAAATAAATACAGAACTTTACAATTTCAGTAAAGGAATAAAACAAATAGGGATAATTAATGATCAAAAAGACCTGGAAAAAATAATACAAATCCTAGATGAACTAGAAATAATTGGAGAAAAACCCCTGAAACATTGGGAGTCCAATAAAATAACCTGCAAATTAGACATAATTAATCCAGAATATATAGTAAAAACAGCTTCAATAGAAGCCACAAATCAGGATATAGCAGACTTTGAAATACAAATAAAAGAATTACTAGACTTAGGAGTAATAAGGAGATCTAGGTCAAAACATAGATCATCAGCTTTTATGGTAAGAAACCATGCAGAAATAATAAGAGGAAAAGCAA
The DNA here is from genome assembly GCA_003996215.1 of Jaltomata sinuosa. Taxonomy (NCBI): domain Eukaryota; kingdom Viridiplantae; phylum Streptophyta; class Magnoliopsida; order Solanales; family Solanaceae; genus Jaltomata; species Jaltomata sinuosa. The sequence continues at coordinate 260,150 of QJPP01000684.1, read as the reverse complement.
GAATGGTAATTAATTACAAAAGATTAAATGATAATACCAGAATGGATGGATACAAATTACCAGACAAAACTGAATTAATTAACAGAATACAAGGAAGAACTTGTTTTAGTAAATTAGACTGTAAGTCAGGATATTGGCAAGTAAAAATGCATGAAGACAGCATAGACTGGACAGCATTCACTTGTCCTGAAGGACATTTCGAATGGTTAGTAATGCCATTTGGTTTAAAAACTGCACCTCCTATATTACAAAGAAAAATGGATAATATTTTTAGAGAATTTAAGAATTTTGTAATAGTATATGTAGATGATATTCTAATTTTTAGTAATACTATGAAAGAACATTTAGGCCATTTACAGATTGTTTTCAGGCTTCTAGTAGATCATGGTATTATAATAAGTAAAAAGAAAATGGACTTATGTAAAACACAAATTAATTTTTTAGGAATAGTAATAGGAAATGGAAAAATAAAACTACAATCTCATATAGCAAAGAAAATTCTAGATATGCCAGATAAACTAGACAAAACAAAAGAATTACAAAAGTTTTTAGGTATACTAAATTATGCTAGAAATTTCATAAAAGATTTAGGAAAAGTAGCAGGACCTTTATATTCAAAAACAGGATCCACTGGTCAAAAAACCTTCAATACGGAAGATATAAAATTAGTGCAGACATTAAAACATATGGTTAAAAACATACCAGACTTAGTAATGCCGTTAGAAACAGACTACTTAATAGTAGAAACAGATGGTAGTTTTGAAGGATGGGGAGCTGTTCTTAAAGCTCGAAAAAACAAATACAGCGACAAAAAAGAAGAAAGAATTTGTGCATATCAAAGTGGTAAGTACAAAGAAAAAGGTAATATGAGTAGTATAGACGCAGAAATCCTAGCTGTAATATACGGATTAAACGTTTTTAGAATATACATTTTAAATAAACCAGAAATTTTAGTAAGAACAGACTGTGAAGCAATAGTAAAATTTTATCAAAAAATAAACGAGAAAGCAAGTAGTAAGAGAAGATGGTTAAATTTTTTAGATGCCACTTCAGTATATAACTTAGTATTAGAACACATTAAAGGAAAAGAAAATAACTTAGCAGATCAGTTAAGTAGACTTATGATTAACTAACTTTCTATTTGTTTAGTATGTCTGCAGGAAAAGACAAAGGAAAGGAGGAAGCATCCCCTTCCGCAGACAAATATTTACAGACATTGCTAAAAAATACTCAGTTCAGGCCTCAGACTCGAATGGAGACACAAAAATTAGAAAGACTTTATTTTGGTAAACAGAATTTAATATGTTATCCAGAATGTAACTTGAGTTTCAGGGTGCAGGAAGGAACAATCATAGACAAACTCCAGAAGTGTCTGATAGACAATCTATGGATAGCATACGGAAAAACTCCTAAAGATCATGGGTATTTTATTTCTGTTTTAAATGCTTTAAGTGCATACTTCACAGACAAAAACCAAGACAAAAAATTTAAATTTTATACAGTAATACAAGGAAAAAAGCCAGGTGTTTTCCAAACCTGGATTGATGTAGTAGATTGCATAAAAGGTTTTCAGACCCCTTTATTTAAAGGTTTTAATGATTTAAATGAAGCATTAGATTATGCTAGGGGACATTTAGGACCCAATTTTTTTATTACTCCTTCTCTTAAACAAATTACTACTCCTCCCCAGTATAAAATTAATAAAGACACAAACAAAGTTGTTTTTTGTGATCACTGTGAAACTATGACAAATGGTTTTAAAAGACTAAATAGCAGAAATGAAGAATTGACAAAAGAAAGAGACAAAGCATTAGAACATATTAATATATTACAAGAAAGAATTAGAATACTCCATTTTGAAATTAGTCAGACACAACAAGTATTTTCAAATATACCAACGAGTTCTCCATCTCAAAAAATGGATAAAATGGGTGTGCATTCCCCAATGAATGTAGAAAGATCTATTATACCAGATATGGGTATAGCTAGTCCAGTTCAAACGGTAACTGGTAAAGACAAATCAAATCCGTTAATGGCTGGCACTTTGCCAAAAAGTGTAAGAATACTTCCAGACAGTTTTAACATAGCAGGACCTTCTTCGATTGAGACAAAAACCAGTACAAGAAGAAAAGGAATAAATTTGAGAAAAACCAAAGGTAAAAAAATAGAAGAAATTCTCAACAATACAGTGAAGAAATTTCTCGAAGAAAAGACTAAAAGAGTGATTGTTGAAAATCCAAGACCAGAGTCACCAAAATCAGAAACCAGTAGCTATAATTCGGTTATGGATCCTACTATGGAACAGTTCGCACAAGACCCTAACGAAGACGAAGACTCAGGCATGAGTTTCGACACCATAGCGGAACACAACCTGGATACCTAAAAAACGTAAGACATGAAGTATAATCAAAGAAGACGAAGACAGAATAAAGCAAGAAAGAAGAAGACAAAGACGAAAGTCGTAAGCCATGACACACAATGGAAAGAAGACAAAAATAAAATATGTAAGCCATGACATAAGAAAGCATTAAAGTGGAAAGCTCAGATATCAACAAAGAGACAAAAAATCAATCAAGCATGTGACGATGGGGCCCACAGCGCACCCGGCTGCTAGAGATAAGATTCCTCAACTCAATTGAAATCTGAGTTAAAATCCGCTCCACTTTTTCAGCTATAAATATTCCCTCATTCAGAGAAATAAGTAGAACGAAAAATAGAGAGAAAAGAAGTAAGCGCAAGAGTAAGATAGTGTTTGTAAGTTTTCTTCAGTTGTTCATCTAGTAAGTGTTTGTGTGAAAAAAAAAAAAACAGAGTGAGAATAAGTAAGAGAGTGTAGAGAGTGTGACCGTCTCTCCGACGTAGCTTGTCAGTTTTCGGGGACTCCCGAAAGAGAAACCTCTCTCCGTCTACAGACATGTAAGTATTTTATTGTAAATATTATTGTCTATGTATCTCTCCCAGTTATGTATTAAAGTTTAAATGTTTATGTGAATTATGTGATGAACATATTGTTATTTACTGTTTTGTTTATGTGAATTATGTGAGGAACATATTGTTATTTACTGTTTATACCTTAGTAAGACTTATTGTTTTATCCTTAGTATATGGTTAAGCTCTTAGCTTCTTATTCAGCACCCATGGATTAACCTGTAAAGTCCTAGGGATTGATGTCCGCCATGGCCAAGAGTGCCGAAGGACCTGGTTCTCCCAAGGTAAGGTTAAAGAAACTGCTGGTAAGAACATAGGCTAAGAGAGAGAGATGAACAGGGTAAAATAATAAATCGAAAAACGGTAATGAACAGTAAAAAATGAACAGTATGAACAGTAAAAACTAGATCATTGACTATGGCGGATTACCGCCCGGTCTCCGATCCGGTAAAAAAAAAAAAAAATCGTTTAATTTCGGGAGAATATACTTAGATAATGATATTTGCATAATACAAAACATGGAAATAGACTAAGGAGGAGGGAGTACTGAGTAGGATTTTACAACCAAAAGTTTACAAACCGCTTTAATATTGATTGCTTATTTCTGTAACTGTTTACAACTGTTTACAACAACTGTTTACAACTGTTTACAATTCATACTGCTGAAATATTTTATATTGAAACATATTTTATATTGGTATACCAATATTTCATATATATATATACCAATATGAAATATGATATATATATATATATATATATATATATATATATATAACAGTCTCTGAAGTGCAAAATAAGACTAGTCCAAAACAGAAGAAGGATTATCTCCGATCGCCAAGAGCTCACCATAAATCTTCGATCGATAGCTCTACACGAGGACAACGTCAATGATGATAACTCACACTAAGATTTGCTATCAGGAAAAAGATGTAAAAGTGTAGCATGAGTACCAAAACCATGCGGTACCCAGTAAGAATCATAGGCCGACTGAGCTCAAATAAGATATAAGTATAATACAGTGCAATATAAGCTAAAGGCAAGAAGATAAGGGTCAGAAGTAAGTTAACATGTCGCGGCTAAACCACTAAGAGAACGTAAGTGAATAACTCGAAAGGAAACATATGGTAACAATATAACTAACCTGACTTGAGAAGCATAAGGCAAATGACTCGGAGAAGTACAAACAGCAACAAATAAACCTAACTTGTTCCCCATAAGCCCAAAATGTACAAACAATAACCAATGAATCCAACCGGACCCCCACAAGCCCGAAGGATACAAACAACACACAATACTAGCTAGCAACGAACATAATGGGAGAAAGATGCAGAGGAGTGGCATGGTATGCAATATGAGATGGTGCAATGCAGTAAAATTAGACAACCCCGAAATAGGTTCTCAGGCCACCCCATAGGCTCACCGAACCATCCGCAGGCCACCCATAGGTTCATCAATGTATGCAAAAGTAAAACCCAAATATGTGCTCCTCGGGCATGCAATCATGAGTACCAGTAAAACCACCTAGAACATGTGTATCCTTAGTCATGCAAGTTTAAATAGCCAGTAAAAACATCCAGAACACGAGTCTCCTCGAACATACAAGTTTAAATAGTCAGTAAAACCGTCTTAAACATGGGTCTCTTTGATCATGCAAGCTTATTAAAAGTCAAAACCAGTAAAGTAGAACAAATCCTTTAGAAATACGAAATACATAGTCAGGGTGAAAACCCTCTTTTTAAAGCCGGAAAAACAATATTTCTCTTTCAGCTCGTGCCATAAACTATATATACAAATATAGGAATGCATAAGTGTCAACCCATAAATCATGTAAGTACAAGCACACAGACCAACATGGTAACCACCCTCCACATCGAGATCGTACTAACTTGGAGTCCACCAGTCTAAGTCCAAGGCCTCAGGCCCACCGTCTCATAGCATCAGAAGTATAGAAATAACACGATAACAATGAGATCTAGAGGAGGGGAACTATTCTGTTGCATCCTACTACTCTACCCTATACCGAGGATACCTAATCTACCACTAATCCCATGGTCTAGTATTAAATAGATAACAAGCAATCTAAAACTAAGGAAGGTAAGCAACTAACCAAATTAAGCTAAGGATGAAGCATACTGACCTAAAATCTATCCAATCCAGCACTCACGGCCTTGGGCCCATAAATACACAATATATGATTATAGGGAAATACGAGAAGGAAGCGATATAATATAAATATAAAACAATAGTAAATGTATACTCTACCCCCACGTCCTTTCCTAATCCCATGCTAAAGTTTCCTAATCTAATCACCCTAAGTCACAAGCAGCCTAAACTAAGCTAAGGCATTAGACTAAAATCCTGAGGATACGATGGATACTATGCTATGACTTACAGAGAACTACAGTCTATGCTAAGGATTCCCAAACAAGATTCTACCCTAAAGTCTCTAAATGAACTATAAGGATTAAAGTACCTACTCAGAGCGTAACCAACCACAATATTTCCCCAACCATAGCAGTCTATTATACGAATATATTAAACGAGCAAAGTCTAAAACTAAGTAAGTTGTAACCTACCTGGCGGCTGAACACGCACTCATAAACCCACTAACTAAGAGCTTTTCTCCTCCGATAACCTCTGAATGCCGCCACACTATCAAGATAGTAATCTATGCGTTAAAATATGAAAAATGATACCCATATCATTTTTCTGAAAATTGGGCCAGAAATCGGGTCCAAAATTGGCCCTCTGGGCTTGCTTATGAAATTGGAAAATAAACTCCTCAAGTATGTTCCCCACGAGGTAAGGAATGCATGCCCCAAATTTGGGCAGAAACGGGAGTGATTTCGAACCTCAAATGGTCCAAAACTATCACTTGAAGGTGAAAAGGAAATCATGCAAATTTGAAACCCAATCAAAAGCGAAAGACAGAGTTAAGCTTAGACGCAAAAAAAAAAAGAGGGGCAAGAGAATTACCTCAAAACTACGCAAATACGATGAAGATTAGAGCTTTTCTCTTTTAGTCGAGCTTAACAATGGAGGAAGAATATGCATTCAACACTTAGAAAAAGGAGAAGAGAGTTCATTTAAAAGTCCCAATGATCGTCGCTCCCGCGGATAAATCATCGCAGGTGAGATATCGCGGCTGCGGATAAATCACCACAAGAGCGGAGTCAACAGTAACCTCTGACTCCATAGGTCCGGCTTAGGCTCTATTGGAGCGGCCAAGCCTCGCAGGAGCGGAGGCTACTGATATCAACCTCTTTCGCAACTACGGCTAGGCTCCTGCAGGTGCGGCTCCACTGGTGCGAGCCAAGATTTGCAGGAGCGGCTGCATCAGCACCAGCTGAACCAGAAAAACAACAACGCCAACAATCACCCAAACGGACCCTCGAGATCCATTCTAAAACTCGAGAACACAATCCAAACATTCTACCCAACTGAAAAAGGCATTACAGACTCAACAGAATCATCGAAATGACCAACGAAGGTCGTCATGATGAAATGTTGACCAAAGTTAACCCTTTGTTGGTTTTGCCCAAAAACCACCAAAGTGCCCAAAACAAGTCTGGAAGCCTTGGGGCCCAAACCAAAGGTCCCACTAACCCAAAGTCTATGCTCTGGAGCTAACAACACTAACAGAATTTCCATCCGAGCCCATTTACTCCAAATATTGACCAAAGTCAACTCTTTCAACTTTAAGAGTTTCAAAATAGGGAAACTCTTCTAAAACACAAATGAATATCCCAGGAATCAAACCGTCATTCCTAGCAAGTCGTAAATGACTTGTAGCTTCTGTGGGAGAGCTCAAAACACTGAAAATAGGGGAAATGACCTGGAGGGTCATTATAATATCCACTACTAAAAGAACTTTCATCCTCAAAAATTAAGAAGCAGAAAGCACCCGAAGACTAAAAAATGTAGGGGTATCAAGTTCGCATGTCGAGCTCGGCTTCCCAAGGAGCCTTTTTGACTGGACGACACCTCCACATAATTTATATGGAAGACTTCCCAAATCTCCAACTGCTTACCTGTCTACCCAAATAACAACATGTCTTCCTCGAAAACCCAAACCTTGTCTAACTAAACCGACCCTCATCGAAGCATAAAAAACTCACCCAGAACATGTCGATACAACACAAACACAAGAAAATCTAGGATGAACACCCAACAGAGCTAGTAACTAGGCTAACTCCCAAAAGTTACCTCCTCAATCATCTAACTCACGAACTCCCTGATCCACATAACCCTTATGCCTATACTGAACTGTACAAAGCCCTTCCTAAATCATTCGTACTCTTAACCATGAACTCATGCAACAGGTCGCCACCTAAGCTAGCCTCAAAAACATTAACCAACCCATCAGAACTATATACCTCCTACCACACTTCACCAGAATGAGGTCATCTGAATACTTAAACTCTACCAGAGCCAAGCACTGGTCCCACTAACCTCCAAAATCTATGACACCTACTCGTAGCATATCCTTTGGAACCTGAATAGTCCATTTTGAGTGACCATCAGATTGCGGATAAAATGTTGTGCTAAGATCAACCCACATACTCAATTTTCCTCTAAAGCGACCACAAAAAATATGGTGCAAATGAAACTCCACGATCATTAATTATAGAAAGAAGCACCCTATTCAGATGGACAATCTCCCAAACATCGACAAGGACCAACCCTTCTAAAATGCATGAAGTCTGGATCATCAAAGAGCGAATATACTAGATCTACCTAGCCACGATGAACCAATGACATCAATTTTCTACAAGGTACATGGTAAACCTACCACAAAGTCCATAGCCTCCACGCAAGACAAAATCTTCTAAACCTTGAATCATCAAGTCAAACCAACCCATTGGCCAAGGGCTTGATGCTCGAAGCCAAAAGTTTCCACTTAGCTACTCAAAATGCCAAAATCCCTATCCTTGTTATCATCCAGTTCGAAGCAGCTATCCTATTGTACCGATACGCAAACTGCCAACTCTGAAGCATATCAATATACCATAAACTTCTGACCCTTAACTGAAAAAATCTGAACTGATGCTAAAATCCACAAGCCCTCGAGATTTAGATCACTCACCTCACATTTGTCGAACCACTAGAAGGGAATAATCTTATGAATAAATCTAGTCAAAGGTGTCGCAACCAAAGGAAGCCCTTCACAAACTGTCTGAAGTAACCTTCTAGCTCACACAGTCTGAAGCCCCAACTCTCGATGTTACTCACGCTTTTCCCTATTTCTCAAGTAGACTTAGAAATCATCGATGTACACCATAGGAACTAAAACCCAATAGGATCTGAACACACAACTCGTCAAATTTGAAAACACTGCTGGTAGTCACCAAACCTACACAAGGAGTCACCTTCCTACTTCATAAATTGAGACTGGAACACCCCTAAGGAGATATAATAGAGAAAGTCCTGAAGTCGTTCCTTTAACTCCTACACTCTACTGGTGTTACCCAATAAGGTGGAATAGAAATGAGCTAAATTCCCCAGCCCAACATCAATGTCGTAGTCGAATCACACCAAGCTAAAATACTAGGTAGAACAGCAGAAAACAACTTGGATACTTGCTAACCACCAAAACTGACCCCAGCAAAGAATGTCGACACTATCCTCACGAATGTAAGCAACACCATTCGAACACTTATTTTCCTACCAAACACCAAGCTACCCGAGACAACATAACTTCCCTTGGCACATAGCTACTGGTATTGTACCATACTAACTGAAAGGTTCCAGGCATAAGGTAGATGATGGTCTGGCAAAACCATCCCAGACCACTAGACAATGAGATAACCAAACCAAGCCTAAAATCACAGCGAAGACCACCAATTAAGATAACAAGGCCTACCACGCATCATACCCCCGCATAAACATATCCAAAGATTGATACACTCGATCCACTACTAAAAGAATTCTCCTACGGGGTAGCTACACACATAAGGATCACAAAACTCATAATACACACAGATGAGAAATAATGTAAGAATATAATTACACATGAACATACAGAACCCATATCAACCAACACCAAGGCTAGCTAATGATAATGGATATCGTACCTAAAATGGTGACACCTAAAGCCCCAACCTCTAGCCTACTCAAAGAAGCATCTGACCGACTGTATCAACCTCCAGACTAAGTACTCGCACAACTACCCAGCTGAGTTGCCGGTGCTAAAAGCTCAATCATCCCTTACTGGGAATACTCTTTAGAATAATGGTTAACCACCCTATAATCATAACAGCCCCAAAGAGCTCTGCCCTAATGCAAAGTACCTGCTAACTCAAAACGGTCACCTGAATTGCCTGGCTAGAAGTCATCTCTAGAAATCTGAGGAACATCCCTACTACCTTGTGCACCACCCCTAGACAGTGGCATTGGAACCCTGAGGGATAAACTTTGCTGACTCTGCCACCTGAAATGTGTGATCGTGGGATAATCTCTAGCAAAGTGCCCAAACTCACCACACTCAAAGTAACCTCTACTAGATGAAGTCTGACAGGTAGATCTTGTTGAACCAGACTAGCTACTATGGCCTAAATACCCAGAATGCAAACCTCGTGAAGTCTGACCTGATCTTTGTGGTGACACCTATTCTAGCCTGCTAGACTGAGAATAGTGAAATTGACCTCTTCTAGAGAATCCCATACCTCGGGACTGAGAACCACGAAAATTACCCTGATAGTGATGCCTCTTACTAACGCCTCTATAGGCCTTATGACATAACACCTCTACAGCCCATGCATGATCAAATGTCTAAAGAAAAGTACTCCCAACTGTGACCAAGTGCTCTGTTGCCAAACGGAGCGACAAAATCAACCCTTTGATAAATCTCTGCACTCTCTCAAACTCTATAAGCAAGGTCATGGTAGCATTCCTAGTCATCTCATGAAACATCACCTCATACTCCAAAATAGACATAGACCCCGTTGAAGACCTATAAACTCATCCTTAACTAAAGCACTGCTTAAAGAATCGGGCACTGCTCCTGACTATGGTGCACCCTCTAGAAGACTCAAATTCTTAGCCATCGTGTCTTGAAGAACTGATGTGGCCATAAATCCTATCGGAGGCTAGGCTGGCCTTAAGTCCTTGTGCTGAAGTGGAAAACCCTCAATCTGCAACTCTGGTGCTGGTGAAGTGTTGTAGAAACATGTGCAGGAGCCTCATCCTCACGCGCTACCGTACTTATCTTCACCATCTAAGAAGGAATAGAAAAAATAAAGTTTAGGAGTTGATAGAGTCAAGAATGCATGATAAGGAATCAAAAAGAGGGAACCTTTCCTAAGAATGCCCAGTTGCCTCCCGTAAATACGATATTGATGTCATCGTACCTATCCACAAGACTCTACTAGACACTTGCTCATGTAACAATGACACCGGTAAACTTAGAGCTCTAATACCACTCTGTCACAACCTGATTTCTCAGGTTCTGATGGCACCTACTATAACCCACCAGTAGGTAAGCCAAATCCTTAATTCGGAATGGCAAGTAACAAGCTAATAAGAGAAAGAAATAAAAACAGAAGAATAACACTTAAATATCAAGAACCAGCATAAGAAAAACATAAATGTATAGAGCAAGAAGAGAACAAAATGTAAAAAGACTCCAAGACCTGGTATCAGTCAGTACAAGAGCTGCGACAATATATAGAGTTCTAGATAAGTACAATATATATATATAGAAAAGTCTCTGAAGAGCAAAATAAGATTAGTCCAAAACAAAAGGAGGGATTAACTCCAGTCGCCAAGAGCTCACCACAAATCTCCGATCGACAACTCCGTACGAGGATGATGTCAATGATGATAACTCGTACTAAGATCAACATCAAGAAAAAGATGCAGAAGTGTAGCATGAGTACTAAAACCATGTAGTAGTAGGCATCATAGGCTGACTGAGCTCAAATAAGATATAAGTATAATACAATGCAATATAAGCTAAAGGCAAGAAGATAAGGGTCAGAAGTAAGTTAACAGGTTGCGGCTAAACCACTAATAGAATGTAAGTAAATAACTCTAAGGAAAGCGTAAGGTAACTATATAACTAACCTGACTTAGGAAAAATAAGTCAAATGGCTCATAGAAGTACGAACAATAACAAATAAACCTAACTGGTCCCCCATAAGCCCAAAAGGTACAAACAACAACCAATGAATCCAACTGGACTCGCCCAGAGGATAAAAACAACACATAATACTAGCTAGTAGCCAACCTAATGGGAGTGGGATACAGAGGAGTACAATGGTATGCAATATGAGATTGTGCAATGCAATATGTGGCCAATACAGTAAAAATAGACAACCCTGAAATAGGTTCGTAGGCTGCCTCATAGGCTCCCGTAACCATATCGCAGGCCACCTGTAGGTTCATCAATGTATGCAAAAGTAAGCCCCGAATATGTGCTCCTCGAGCATGCAATCATGAGTACTAGTAAAACTACTCGAAACACGTGTCTCCTCGGGCATACAAGTTTAAATAGTAAGTAAAAAAACATGGGTCACCTCGGATATGAAAGTATAAATAGTCAGTAAAACCATCCAGAATAGGGGTCTCCTCAAACATCCAAGCTTATTAAAAGTCGAAACTAGTAGTAAAGTAGAACAAATTCTTTAAAAATCTGAAATACATGGTCAGGGTGAAAAACCTCTTTTTAAAGCCAGAAAATCAATATTTCTCTTTCCACTCATTCCATGAACTATGTATGCAAATGTACGAATGCATAAGTGTCAACCCATAAATCATGTAAGTATAAGCATACGGACCAACAAGGTAACCACTCTCCACATCGAGATCATACTTACCTGGAGTCCCCCAGTCTAAGTCTAAGGCATTGGGCCTACAATCTCATAACATCATAAGTACAAAAATAACACGATAATAATGAGATCTAGAGAAGGAAAACTATTTAGTCACAAGCTACTACTCCACCATATACCGAGGATACCTAATCTACCACTAATCCCATGGTCTAGTCTTAAATAAATAACAGATGACCTAAATCTAAGGTAAGGTAGGCAACTAACTAAATTAAGCTAAGGATGAAGCATACTGACTTGGACTCTAGCCAATCTAGCACCCATGGCCTGCAGCCCACAAATACACAATATACGATAATAGGGAAAATATGATCACCCGAAGTCATAAGCAATCTAAACTAAGCTAAGGCATTAGACTATAATCCCGAGGATGCTATAGATACTATGCTATGAATTACAAAGAACTACAGTCTGATTCCCAAACAAGATTCTACCCTAAGGTCTCTAAATGAACTATAAGGATCAAAATACCTACTCAGAGCGTAACAAACCACAATATTTCCCCAATTATAGCAGTCTATTATACGAATATCTTAAACAAGCAAAGTCTAATACTAAGTAAGCCATAACCTACCAAGCGGCCGAACACGCACTCACGAACCCACTAACCATGAGCTTTTCTCCTCCGAGAAGCCTCTGACTACCACCACGCTACCAAGATAGTAATCTATGTGTTAAAATATGAAAATGATACTCATTTCTGAAAATCGGGCCAAAAATTAGGTCCAAAATTCCTCAAGGCCCGCTTATGAAATCAAATAATAAACTCCGCAAGTATATTCCCCACGAGTTAAGGAATGCATGCCCCAAATTTAGGCAAAAATGGGAGTGATTTCGGACCTCAAATGTTCCAAAACTATCACTTGAAAGTGAAGGAAATCATGCAAATTTGAAACCCAAATCAAAAACAAAAGACAAAGTTAAGCTTAAATGCATAATAGAACGAGAGGGGGAAGAGAATTACCTCAAAACTATGCAAAAAAAACAAAGATTGGAGCTTTTCTCTTTTAGCTGAGCTTAACAATGGAGGAAAAATGTGTGTTCAACACTTAGAAAAAGGAGAAGAGAGTTCATTTAAAAGTCTCAGCGATCGTCGCTCCTACGAATAAATTATCGCTGGTGCAATATCGGGGCTGCAGACAAATTACCGTAGGAGTGGAGATCAACATTAACCTCTGACTTCGCAGAAGCGGCCAAGCTTCACGGGAGTGAAGGCTTCTGACGTCAACCTCCTCCACAACTGAGGCTGGTCTCCCGCAGGAGCGGCTCGCTGGTGAGAGCCAATCTTCACAGGAGCGGTTGCACCAACACCAACTGCTCCAGCAAAACAACAACACTAACAATCACCCAAAAGGATCCTTGGGATCCATTCTAAACCTCGAGAACACAAATCAAACATGCTACCCAACTAGAAATGGAATTTTAGACTCAACAGAATCATTGAAATGACCAATGGAGGTTGTCTTGATGAAATGTTGACCGAAGTCAACACTTTGCTAGTTTTTCCCAAAAACCACCCAAGTGCCCAAAATGAGTTTGGAAGCTTCGGGACTAAACCAAAGGTTCCACTAGCCCAAAGTCTATGCTCTGGAGCTAACAACACTGATAGAATTTTGATCCAAGCCCGTTTACTCTGATGTTGACCAAAGTCAACTCTTTCAACTTTAAGAGTTCCAAAATAGGAAAACTCTTCTAAAACACAAATGAACAGCCCAGAAACCAAAATGTCAGTCCTAGCAAGTCATAAATGACCTATAGCCATTGTGAGAGATCTCAAAACATTGAAAATGCACAAAAATAGGGGAAATAACCTGGAGAGTTATTACACTTAATGGAGGCAAAATGATGAAAAAGGCAAAAAAAATACACTACAGAAGGGCCCTGGGAACCACCCCAGGCGCCCCCGTAGTATAACGGATCAGAGGCCATGAGTAGACTACCCCAAAATACTATGGTGCCACATAGGGCGCTTCACAGGGTAGGGTCGTAGCCCTTTTTATGTCCTAGTTTGATAAAAAATGGTCAAATTAATCCAAAACTGACCCGAAACCCTATAAATACTACTTTTCTTTAGATTTTTAGTATCCTCAATATATCCATAACATAGAATCGCTCCGAAGAACACAAAGGAAATTTTTTGGGGGAGAAAACATGCAGGAATAGAGACTCAAGGGTTTTCTACTTAGGTTTTTCTTTTCCTTTTACTTTATCTGATTGAAGCTTTGTGTCTTCACGAATTATTAAGTTTGTAATTAGTTTATGAGTATCTAAACTCTAGATTATAAGGTTGTGGTTAAACATGATGGTTGATGTTTGAATGATATGTTAGTTTGACTTGATTTCCAATTTGAAGTTATGTATATTTTCTTGTGCTTAATTGTTTGGAAGATTGATCACCTCTCAAACACTATCTATGGGGCATAAATTGGACTAGGAATTGAAAATTTGTGTTCATAATAAGAAAAGTTAGAGCTTGGTCCTAGAACCATAAAAAAGGGGAACGATTCACTAACATGGATACGAATATACCTGTTAGCCTTGCTTATTTGATCCGAAAAAGAAATCACATGAACTTCACTATCGACCGACGACCATAGGAATATAGACATCAGGAGTAGTTGAGTAAGAATAGAGGCAGTTTAGAAAGATGCCCAAAATCACAAATATCAACCCGTAACTGTCACAACTCAGACTGTCGTGAGTGGGGTACTCACCCAACCCTCGGGTGAGCGAACTATCAATGACCCCAAACTTAATCGTTCTAGCAGATCAAAACCAGTGTGCAAGAAAATAAACTAGCAATTCAATAACAATCTCAATACTATGATAATTAACCTGCGGAAACATTCTCCCTAGAACCTGAAAGTCATCGTACCAAAACACTACCAAAACTCTAGAATGAGGGGATGCAACCCTAAAATAAATAAGAGTCTAACTCTGAGACAAGTGGGCTACAAACGAAATGGAAGAGACCAAAATAGCTCGATCGAAGTAGCTCACCCTTGATGTCTGAAAGCACTGGGACTACAGGTGAGGTCGCGCGTCAGCTGCCAGAAGACTTTCCGTACTCACAAAAAGGAAAGCAAGTGCAGAGTCAGTACACAAACAGCGTGTACTGGTCAGATCATCGGCCAGCTCCAATAAACATAATATGAACAGTAAATCATAACATAGTAAGGTACAAGAAACATGTAACAAGTCAATAAGTACCCAGATATTAAATCCCTCTCTCAGCATATTAATACATGATCCAATAACAACTATGACCACACCCAAAACAACAATATATACCCTTTTCCACATAACCCAGACCCACTAAGGATCCCCCTAACCTTACCTAAGTTTTTAGACATACCATCCCGGTCTACACTAAGACCAAACTCACATTTAAAAAAAATCACCCGGCCTCTCAAGGACCTGATACAAATATCATAGTTCAAGAATACAACCCAACCCACTCATAGAACCATCGAAAGAAAATAGTAATGCAATTAAACAACTCGTACCAGGTGTGTACCCGAGCCAACTATTAGAAATTCCCATACTAGGTGTGGTACCCAAGCCAACCGTAAGTAAACCTGTACCAGGCGTGGTACCCGAACCAACCGTTAGTATACTAATACTAGGTGTGGTATCCGAGCTAATAGAATGTCATAACAAGTCCAAATCAATCACACCCTATGAACACACATACTTGTAAAACCAATAAGCAAACAAAAGAAGTTCATTTCACAAGAGTGATTATCGGACAACTAGACATTCACAAAATATTCCCTAAACATGCAACTCATACACTACTACGAAATAGTACGTGAACACATAATGCATATTAGAAATTAAAAACCATCACCTACCTCAAAATATTTCAAGCTCTACTCAATCAGAGCTTTCCCGTTTCTCGAAGTTCTTGTCGGTTCTTGGTATAAAACAACACACAATAACCAAAATCAATCTTTATGGCCTACAATTTACTCGGATTATGCAAAACTCCCAAACCCCATGCCAACCATGATCATCCCGCCCTTTTCCTGGGCTTTCCCACCATTAATTCACCTATTCCTACCATTTTTATGGATACATTTAGGGAACTAAGGTTACATGATCATAATCTAATGAAATCATCAATACCCAAGAACTTCTACACCTTAGAATCCCCTATTTCCCCAGATTATACCATCCTAGGTCATTCCAACCCTTTCCCCAAGTCCACCCCTAGCAATTTTATAGTGTAGGAAAGATAGTACGGAGTTTGGGGAGTATAATTCTTACCTTTAGGACAAAAATTGGTGGAAAACGGATGAAAATCACCCAAAATTGCCTTGCGCTTCTCCCAAAATGTATTGAAAAAAACTGACTATTTTTGGGAAAGTTTCTACATTAAATCCCATCATATAGCAGTCTACTCTGCTATAGCGGTACCACGTAGCAAAATCAACCGCTATGGCAGAGGCTGATCGATTTTACTTCTGCTATAGTGGTATTTTGTCCGCTACGGCGGAGGTTGCTATGGCGGTGTGTCAGCCGCTATGGCGATTGACATAGGACATAAAGTCATAAAGTCCCCCAAATTGGTCCATTTTAAAACACACTCATTTTCCTGACATTCCAAAATAACCCCTTCACGTCAACCTCGATACCGAGAGTTCTACATACCCAAATTTGATTCCAAAAATTCCCCCGGACTCCTTTATGTCTTAGTTAAATGGAAAACTATCTCAAAATAGGATGCGTTACCCAATCTTTACCCAGATTTCCCTAGACCATACCTCGCTCCAAAACCAATCGAGACTAGTCCAGCCCAGAATTTTCAACTCCCAAATAAATAAGTTTTCTGACTTGACACTTGGCATGAAAAGTCTACCCATAATGATGAACCCGGTCATTACAACAGATACCAATTTACCCATCGTTCGTCCCTAAATGATCCAACCCAAAATTATGGAAATAAAGAAAGGAAAGTGTAGTACCTAACTCCTCAATCAAGTGAGGGTACTTGTCCTGCATGTCCTTTTCAGTTTCTCAAGTGGCTTCCTCAACCGGATGATGCTTCCATTGAACTTTTACCAGACTGATCACCTTTGTCCTCAGTTTCCGGACATCTCGATCAAAAATCCCAACCGGCTCCTCTTTATAGCGAAGATCCTTATCAATTAATACTTCATCCCACTTAATGATGTAGTCCCCATCCCCAAGGTATTGCTTTAGCATGAATACATGGAATACCGGATGGACACCTGACAAACTGGGAGGCAGTGTTAACCTGTAAGCCACTGGCCCTATAATCTCAAGAACTTTGAACCGTCTGATGAACCGAGGGCTGAGCTTGCCCTTCTTACCAAAATGCATAACTCCCTTTATTGGTGACTCTTTCAATAGCACTTGTTCACCAACCTAGAAATCCATGTCCCTTACCTTGCGATCCACATATTCTTTCTGCCTAATTTAGGCCACTAGAAACTTGGTCTGAATGCCTCTTACCTTTTCTTGTGCTTCCCTTACCAAGTCCATGCCCAAAGGCTTTACATCGCCTTCCTCAAACCACCTTATAGGTGACCTACAACCCCTTCCATACAGCGCTTCAAATGGTGCCATGTTGATGTTGGAGTGATAGCTATTGTTGTATGAGAACTCATACAATGGTAGAAACTGGTTCCAATGACCCCCGAAGTCAATCATATATGCTCTCAGCATGTCCTCTAATACCTAGATCGTCCTATCTGACTGACCATCAGTCTGAGGATGGAAGGCTATAGTGAAGGTGAGTTGAGTGCCCAACTTTTCATGTAACTTATCCCAGAACTTAGAGGTAAACTGCGTACCCCTGTCTAAAATAATAGACAGTGGTTCCCAATGCAATCTCATGATTTCTTTCATATAAATCTTAGCCAATTATTGCAATTATAGTCCACCCTGACCAGAATAAAATGAGCTGACTTGGTCAGCCTGTCCACAATGGCCCAAATAGAGTCATACTTCCCCAAAGTCTTGGGAAGACCCACCACGAAGTCCATGGCTATCCTTCCTGACTTCTCCTCTGGAATGGGCATCCTCTGTAGTAGTCCTGCAGGTATTTGGTTCTCATATTTTACCTGCTGGCAATTTTGACATTTGAACACAAACTCATCTATGTCCCTTTTCATCCCGGGCCACCAGTAAAGCTGCCTCAAATCTCTATACATCTTGGTTACACCGGATGATTCGAATATCGCGAGCCATGAGCCTCTGCTAACACTTTATGAATGATTTCATCAACCCGAGGAACACAAATCCTTTCTCTAAAATTTAACATGCTGCCGGAATCCAATGTGGCATCCCTGGACTCTCCGGATATTGCCTTGCTCCGAAGCCTGCTCAAATGCGAATCCTAAAACTATTTAGCCTTTATCTGTTATATGAATATGGATTTGACCTCAATACTGGCCAACACCTCACCCTGTCTTGAAATACCCAAGTGCATGAACCTAGATTCCAAATCCTGAATCTCCCTTTCCAATAGTCATTTGGACACCCCCAAATAAGACAAACTGCCCATGCTAACTGCCTTTTGGTTCAATGCGTCTGCCACCATATTGGCCTTACCTGGATGGTACAGAATAGTCACATCATAGTCCTTTAACAACTCCATCCACCTTCTCTGCCTCAGATTCAATTCCTTCTGGGTAAAAACATGCTGCAAGCTGCGATGATCAGTGAACATCTCACACTTGACACCATAGAGATAGTGTCTCCAAATCTTGAGTGCAAACACCACCGCTGCCAACTCTAAGTTGTGGGTTGGGTAATTCCTCTCATGAACTTTTAACTACCTGGAGGCATAGGCTATCACATTCCTGTCCTGCATCAACACAACACCCAAACCCAAATGTAAATCATCACAATAAATAATAAAGTCCTTACGTTCAACTGGCAAACAAAAATAGGACCCGTGGTCAGAAGTGTCTTGACCTTTTGGAAGCTCTCCTCACACTTGTCGAACCATACAAACGGTACCTCTTTCTGAGTCAGCCTTATCAAGTGAGTAGCAATATATGAAAAGTCCTTGACGAACCTACGGTAGTAGCCTGCGAGCCCAACAAAACTCCTTACTTCAGTCACAGAGCTAGGCTGGACCCAACTCTTGACTGCCTCAATCTTATGGGGATCCACTATCACCCCCTTTTCTGACACCACATTCCCTAAGAACGCAACTGAAGTCAACCAAAATTCACACTTGGAGAACTTCGCATAAAGTTTTTGGTGCCTCAACATATTTAACATAATACGGAGATGTCTAGCATGATCTTCCCTACTCTTGGAGTAGATCAAAATATCATCAATAAAATGATGATGAATGCATCCAAATAAGATTTAAACACCCCATTCATCAAACTCATGAATGCCCCTGGCATATTAGTCAACCCAAACGACATCACTAAGAACTCGTAATGCCCATACCAAGTCCAAAAAAATAGTCTTAGGAATATCATCGGGCCTAATCTTTAACTGATGATACCCTGACCTCAAGTCGATTTTCAAGAATACAGATGCACCCTGTAACTGGTCAAACAGATCATCTATACGAGGTAAAGGGTACTTATTCCAAATGGTCACGTTATTCAACTGCCTGTAATCTAAGCACATCCACATACTACCATCCTTTTTCTTCACAAACAGGACCGGAGCACCCCAAGGCAAAGCACTGGGATGGATGAATCCCTTATCTAGAAGTTACTGAAGCTGAGTCTTAAGTTCCCTTAACTCTGCCGGAGCCATACTATAAGAAGGAATGGAAATTGGGTGAGTTCCCAGCTCCAAGTTAATACAGAAATCAATATCCCTATCCGGAGGCATACCAGACAAATCTGCCAGAAACACCTCTTGAAACTCTAAAATAACCAGAACTGACTCAATAGATGGGGACTCCACACTATTATCCTGGAGATGAGCCAAAAAAGCTAAACACCCTCTCCCCACTAGTTTCTTAGCCTGAACAAACGATATTATATTGGTTGTCTTAGACATGTACACACCTTCCCACTCTAGCCTATCCTTATCCAGAATCTCTAGAGCCACAGTCTTAGTGTTACAATTCAATACAATAGGATAAGGGGATAACCAGGTCATGTCCAAAATGATATCAAAGTCTACCATATATAGAATTACCAAGTCTACCCAAGTATGCAACCCCATAAATATAATAGAACAAGCACGATAAATATGAGTCACAATCATGGACACTCCAACCGAGGTAGAAACATGGATAGAGAAATCAAGGATATCACAAATCAAGTCCAGACCCATAGAAAAATTCACAGAAACATAAGAGTATGTAGAACCTGGGTCAAAAAGTACCGAAGCCATCCTATCACTGACCAGAATTGTACATGTGATCACCGTGTCTGACGCCTCAGCCTCCGACTTTCCCAGAAAATCATAACAGTGAGCCCAATCATCAATCCAAGCAGCTTACCTAATTAGATGTGCCATACACCTACCCATGCTGCCATTCCCCTTGTCTCCTCGGCATCCCTGAAAATTACCTCGCCTACCCTATGGATGACCTCTAACATGACCACCTCTACCTGCTGGGACCACATCCTTAGACTACTGTTGAGCCTGATTACCAGTCTTATTATAAGGGCACTCCCTCTTAAAGTGGTCCAGAACACCACAACGGAAGCTACCACGATCAAGAAAAGGCCTACTGGTAGATGTGTAAGAAGATCCCTGACCCCGAGGAGCCAAAAACTACTGAGTAGCTCCCAAACAACCACCTGTAGCAGCTGGCAAAGCTGACTAAATAGGACGGGCAGAGTACACCTATTGATTGTGTCCCCTGGAGTGCGAGCCACTAAAGTTTCCATCATTCCGGAGCCTCTTGGATAACATTTTAGCCTGCCCAACCTGTTTGACCCCTTTTAACTTCTTAACATAATCTGTTACCTTATTGAAGCCCTTCACACCTGTAAGTCCGTATTCAAGCCCTTCACAAATAACCAAATCTGTTCTTCCTCAGAACCCAACAACCGTGTAGCAAAATTAGACAAGGCATGAAACTTGGCCTCATAAGCATAGACCGATATATTACCCTGTTCCAGAGCCAGGAACTCATCATTTTTGTGATTTCTCAAAGTGTGAGGCACATACTTCTCTAAGAAGAGAGCATGAAACTGCTCCCAAGTCAGTGGGGACAAGGCAGATGACTGACATTCCACATGAGACCTCCATCATTGCTTAGCATCACCCTGCAGCTGAAACATGACAAACTCAACCCCATGTTGTGGCACAATGCCCAACTTGTGCAGCCTCTCATAACAGTCCACTATGAACTCATAAGCATCTTCTTTTTCAGTGCCTTGAAATGTAGGAGGTTTCATCTTCAGAAATTTAGTCATTATCTCATGCTCATTCCCTGTCATAAGTGAACCCAACATTGGTCGAAAGAAGTCATATGTCCCCGACGCTTCATCCATTCTAGGAGTTGTAGTAACCGCTGGTTGAGTACATGGAACCTGATCTGCTATCCCCATGGGGGTGTCTCCAGCACCAACCAGCCCATTCAGGAAGGACCACACTTGCTGAAATGCTTCGGGTGTGATAGGAGGAAGGCCTGCACCTCCAACCAGTGTTGCCTCTTCCTGATCTACACCCTCCTCAACTATAACCTCAACTTTCTCTTCAACCTAATCCTGTGGTGGGAGAGGGGTCGCCTCACGTGCTTCTGCAGCTACCTGAGCTCTATCCCTTGCGGGTGTTTCTCTACCTCGGCCCCTGCCCCTCCCTCTTTCCCTATCTCTGACAACTGAGCCTGCTGCTGGGACCGCTGGTCTTGCTCCATTGTTCCTTGTGTTAACCATCTGCGGACAGAAGAGTAAACAAAGTCAGCTACCAATTTGTATCACCAGATACCAATTGGAATCAAGTTATAGCACGAAGGAAGAAAGAAGAGATAGTTTTCCTAAAGTCCTATAGCCTCTCGAGGAAAAGTGTGAACGTCTCTGCATTGTTCCATAAGACTCTACTAGACCTATTTTGGTATGATGAGATCAACGAACCTAGGACTCTAATACCATCTTTGTCATGACCCAGACCACCGTGAGTGGCACTCACCCAACTCCCAAGTGAGCAAACCATTAACGACCTCGAACTTAATCATTCTAGCAGCTCAAAACCAGTGTGCAAGAAAATAAACTAGCAACTCAATAACAATCTCAATACTATGATAATTAACCTGCAGAAACATTCTCCCTAGAACCTGAAAGTCATCATACCAAAACACTACCAAAAGTCTAAAATGCGGGGATGCAACCCCAAAATAAACAAGAGTCTAAGCCTGATACAAGTGAGATACAAACAAAATGGAAGAGACCAAGGTAGCTCGATCGAAGTAGCTCATCATTGATGTCTAAAAGCGTTGGGACTATAGGTGAGGCCGCGTGTCAGCCGCCGGAAGATTTCCTGTACTCACAAAAAGGAAAGCAAGTGCAGAGTCAGTACACAAACACCGTGTACTGGTAGGATCATTGGCCAGCTCCAATAAACATAATATGAACAGTAAATCATAACATAGTAAGGTACAAGAAACATGTAACAAGTCAACAAGTACCCATATATTATATCCCTCTCTCAGCATATTAACATATGAACCAATAACAACTAGTGACCACACCCAAAACAGGAATATAAATCTTTTTCCACATAACTCGGACCCACCATGGATTCCCCTACTCAGCTAAATTTTTATACATGCTATCCCGATCTACACTAAGACCAAACTCACATTTAAATAAAATCACCAGGCCTCTTATGAACCTTATACAAATATCACAGTTCAAGAATATAACCCGACCCACTCATGAAACCAAACAAAGAAAATAGTAATGCAATTAAATAATCCATACCAGGCGTGGTACTCGAGCCAACTATTAGAAATTCCCATACTAGGCGTGGTACCCAAGCTAACCGTTAGTAAACCCATACCAGGCATGGTACCCGAGCCAACCGAATGTCATAAAAAGTCCAAATCAATCACACCCAATGAACACACATACTCGTTAAACCAACAAGCAAACAAAAGAAGTTCATTTCACAAGACTGATTACCGGACAACTAGACATTCACAAAACATTCCCTAAATATACAACTCATACACTACTACAGAATAGTACATGAACACATAATGCATATTAGAAATCAACAACTATCACCTACCTCAAAATATTCCAAGCTCTACTCAATCAGAGCTTTCCCGTTTCCCAAAATTCTTGCCGGTTCTTGATTTAAAACAATACACAATAACCAAAATCAATCTTTATGGCCTACAATTTACCCAAATTATGAAAAAATCCCAAACCCCAGGCAGACCATGATCATCCCGCCCTTTTCCCAGGCTTTCCCACCATTAATTCACCTATTCCTACCATTTTTATGGATACATTTAGGGAACAAAGGTCACATGATCATAATATAATGAAATCATCAACACTCAAGAACTTCTACACCTTAGAATCCTCTATTTCCCCGGATTCTACCATCCTAGGTCATTCCAACCCTTTCCTCAAGTCCACCCCTAGCAATTCTATAGCATAGGAAAGATAGTATGGAGTTTGGGGAGTAGAATTCTTACCTTTAGGACAAAAATTGGTGGAAAACTAATGAAAATCGCCCAAAATTGCCAGGCCCTTCTCCCAAAATATGTTGAAGAAAATTGACTATTTTTGGAGAAGTTTCTGCATTAAATCCCATCACGCTCTGCTATAGCAGTTCACTCCTCTATAGCGGTACCACCATAGCGGAATTGAACGCTATGGCAGAAGTTGATCGACGTTGATTTCTGTTGTAGCGGTATTTTCTCCGCTATGGTGGAGGTTGCTATGGTGGTGTGTCAACCGCTATGGTGGTTGACACGGGACATAAAGTCATAAAGTCCCCCAAATTAGTCTATTTTACAACACACTTGTTTTTCTAACATTTTTGAATAACCCCTTCACATCAACCCCGATACCGGGAGTTCGACTTACCCGAATTCGATTATGAAAAGCCCCCCGGACTCCTTTATGTCTTAGCTAAATGGAAAACTATATCAAAGCAGGATACATTACCCAATCTTTACCCAGATTTCCCTAGACCATACCTTGCTCCAAAATTGGCCGAGACTAGCCTAGCCCAGAATTTTCAACTCCCAAATTTGGAAGTTTTTTGACTTGACACTTGGCATGAAAAGTCTACCCATAATAATGAACCCAGTCTTTACAGTAACTAGCAACTTCGAGAATCAATCAGACTAACTATTAGATAAACTCAACTAAATTGTTACTAAATCGCTACCCTGGATTATTATTCATCTCTGAAATCACAAAACAACCTAAAATCATCATAAGTACTAAAATTATAGTCAGTAGTAGCTAAACTAAATACTTTCCTCTCGTTTACATCACTAAATAGTAGAATAGGAATTTATTTTGGTTATCAATTCATCAATTTCCTGTAGGATCGATATCTAGACTTACAAGTTCTATATTACTTGTTAGACCACGTACACTTATATGTGCAAGAGGATGCAACATTGCATCCTTTTGCACATGTAAGTGTACATGGTCTGTTAAGTAATATAGGACTTATAAGTCGATATATCAATTCCACAGGGAATTAATAAATTGATAAATAAAATGAATTCCTATTTCAACTATTCAGTGAGTAAACATGAGATATTGGTTGATTTGGAGACTATTAACTATTAATGACTATAAGTTCTAAGACTTGAGATGATTTCAAGTTGTCTTTTGATTTCAAAGATGATTAATGATCTAGGGTTCCAGACATAGAATAATCCAGTTGAGTTATGGGTTAACAACTTTAATTAATTTCTTGAGTTACTAATTGCGGGTTGATATTCGTGATGTTGAACGTCTTTCCAAACTGCCTCTATGCCTGCTCAACTATTCCTAATGCCTATATTCCTATGGTTATCAGTCGATAGTAAAGTGCATGTGATTTCTCTTCCATACCAACTAAGCAAGGGTAATGGGTATATTTATATTCACGTTAGAGAATTGTTACCCCTTAAGAGCTCACGACCAAGATCTACCTTTTCTTATTGCGAATGCAAGTTTCCTACTCATTTTCCAACTTACGAACCATAGATAGTATTTAAGAATTGGCCATATAATCAAATAATTAATAGTAAGAAAAAATAAGCAACTCAATAATGAAAATCCATTCAAACTATATTAACTTTCAAACGACAACCTTCATATTCATTCACAACCCTAGATACTATGAGTTTAGCTACTGATGAATTGATTACAAAAGCAAGAATTCATGAATAGGCAAAGATTCAGTCATCAAAAATAGTAAACGAATGGAAAACCTAGGTAGAAACCCTTATTCTTCACCTCCTGCATGTTTTCTCTCCAGGGATTAGTTTTCTCCTTTCAAATATTTGTTCTCCTCTTCAAAATATGACTAAGTGTAGTATATATAGAGTTTCGAGGGTTCCGGGTCTGTTCTAGGTCAAAAGGACCAAACTAGACTTGGATTTGGCTTGCTGCAGTTCCCTGTGCAGTGCTATAGGCTTTCAACAACCTTGGCATGCACACTTGTCCATTTCACTATGAGGGTACCTAGGGTGGCTCCCAGGGCCCTTTCATAGTGCATTTTCACCTTTTTCATCATTTTACCTCTATTAAGCCTCTGTCTAGATCTACTATCCATGGACATGCTCCTGTTTATTATCCTATGCTCCTACTCACTTCAAAGCTCTAATATTGCTCCATTATGCTCAAAATCTATGCAAAATCCTTTATTCTTCATCCTACACATCAAGATAAGCTATGTAAGCGTATTTCATATAAAATAAGCTCAAAAGTGTATTAAAACAAATAAAATGTGAGGAAATCTATAGCTTAAAATAACGATTTTAGCCTCACATCAAGACCCCACACTTAAACTCTTGCTCACCATCGAGTAAGCTTTAAACTGTTTCTCACCCTAGAGTAAGCTCTACCCCATAACCACAAGTCTTTCATTCAAATCGAAACTAGTTCACTCAATTCAAGAACATATCTACTACAAAAATCAAGCATCTCTTCACTTTGTGCATTTTATTTAAGTTCAACTCCTAACAACTCACTCAAGACATCCTAACCTCAAGAACAGACTTAAGTAAGTATGTACAAAAACATTAGAAAAATCACAACATAGAATATCAAACATTTCAAGCATATTATATTAAACATGTGCCCTCATACCAAAGAAATTTTGTTTCACTCATATAATAGGATTCAAATATGAGCATATAAAATATCAAGCTCTCACTCTCACAAAGAAAATTCACATGCGATAAAAGGTGAACCATAAGCTTACCTTTAGTGTACTTGCTCTACTAATTCAAGAAAGTTCATATCTAGGATCAAGTAGGTCTTCATTTGTTGTAATGTATGCTAAGGGATGGGTAGAAATATTTTAGATAAAATAGTGACTAATCCTCCCTAGGCACTTTTAATACATCACTTTTCACAACTTAGCACTTTTGACTTCACTTAGCTAATCCTTCTACTCCTTCTTTTATGTTCAACCCCTTTCTCTTCCCTTTTTTTTGATTGAGCATACTTATTACTAGCACAAATTCTCTTTTTGTATTATATGTTTTTCTTTCTTTTTCTTCTTCATGCTATACTTTTTGGTTTAGCTCACAAATTAACTTCCTTTATTTTTCAAGTTTCACAACTTTACCACCTCCCTTCATCTTTTTCTCAACTTCCTTCAAGCGCTTAACACTAGATCAAGTGCCTTATGGGAGTTCATTGGATCAAATAGTCATGGTCTAAGAAAAAAAGGGATTAGGCTATATATGTGGCAATCAAAGAAATTCATCGAAAGGCTCAAAAGAGCTTACTATGGAAAACATACAAGGGTAGGCACAAGAGAGGATAAAAAATGGCTAAACAAAGAATTGCCTCTTTCACTTTCTAAACATAATTAATTTTGTTTTGATTTACAAAATACACAAGACAAGTTCTAGATACCAATTGAACACAAGGAATGCAACTAAGTTCTCACCTCACACATAGCACATATTCAATACAAATATACTATCATGTAGATTTCTAGTTAATAACTCACCAAGAATTCACATCAAGCACATGTATACAAGTAATAAAAATGATCTTAGGTCTCTTAAGCACGATTATCATCTTTCTTTTGCACAAATTTTTCAAATAAACCAAGCTTGTGTTCATAGAGGTGATATTCTATCTTGAGGAACTAGCTTTCAGGGGATCATTCTACCTCTTTACTCAATCTAAAAACTAAGCTAAACTAAAACAAAACAACTAAAAAATTCGCCAGTTCAATGGTCACCCTTTCGAAAAAGAACTCAGGGAAAGAAAAATTGAAAGGTGGAAAGAGTGTGTCATTAAAAGACAAAGGAAGAAAAACCAAAAAGACTAAAAGGGAAAAAACTAAAATCTAAATAAGAAAATCTTTTTGTATTTTCCTTAATTTTTTCATTTTTTTCCTCATTTATCACCTAAAACATAAAGTACTATAAACTAACACTGTGACACATCATCCCATAATCAAAATAAAAACAAACAAATAACAACAACAATAATATAATATCCACCAATGTAGGAGTAACAAACACAAACACAAGATAAAATCGAATTTAACAATTCATCATAAGAATCTCACCCTACCACTTAAAATATTATGGTGTCCTCACACAATAAATAAAACAACAACAAGGGTTTAAAGGGACTCCCTTGATATGTGGATACTCTGTCTCTGACTCAGAGTTCATATCCTTATTTAGTGGCCTTTGTGGATGCCCGATAGGTGCATCAAGTCAAATGAAGACACGTGTACGGGTGTGAGTTGCACCATTGCCTCAATATTTTCTTGGCTTAATTCATTATTGTCAATTCTTCCTCCTACACTCTTGGCAAAGAATTCCATGGATCCTTTCAAGCGTGCCATCCTCTCCTCGGTAGTAACCTTGGCATGTGTATCATCTTGTTTCAAAGCCATCAAATCAAATTGCTTCTCCAGTGGCCCAAGCTCTCTATCAATACCTTGTATCTTTGAAACCCCAACTCTCTTAAGGATGAAGGTTAGCATACTTAGATAGAACAACTGGATCTTCCCTTCTCCTTTTACTCTAGCCATCTCTCCAATCATAATTTTTCCCATATTGATATCCCAATTGCATATGATGGCAAAGATTAGACAAACCTTGATTTTGGAGGCATGTGAATCATTAGACATCAGGGTGATGCATTTGTTAATGAACCTCAATAACACCCTTGATGTCAATTTCAACATCTTTCTAGGGTAGGACTATGATTCCCTCGGGAATCACATTGCCATATTGCATCCGAATTGCTACCACACACTTTCTCATGAAGCTCTTTATAATTTGGCCTCTTGTAGAACTCTTCACTTTTTTTTCAAGCCCCGAGCCTAACCCCAGGATGCGACACAGGACTTGAGACCACGAGTGATCCCAAGTTAATCCTTGGTCTTAGCATGACTTAAACATTACCCAAGAACATATAAATATAGTGAAAGATTTCAGAGAAGAAATGGGCATTTCATATAAGATAGCAACATAAGTCTAGGATCAACAATCTGAAACATAAAACACTGAATGTCTAACTATGTCTGAAAAGGCCCGAAAAACTGATAGAGTGAGTTACTGGGACAAGACCCCAGCTAATTCTAAGTACTAAAAGAAAGTCATAAAAATAGCTAAACACATAACTAGTCCTCAAAGGATGTGGAATCACCAACTGCAACTGGAAATCCTGTGGTCTCTAGCTATGAGTCTGAGAACGAGAGCCTAAATTTGCATCATGATAGGATGCATCACAAAGAGTATGCATACTATATGATATACTGAGTATGTGAGGTTATGCAACATCATGGTAATAACATACTTGGAAAAACATACTTGAGATTGAAATTCATGCATTAGTAGAAAAAATCATAGTGCAAAGACTCAAGGTAGAAATCATAAGTAAATAACATAGTTTGAGCATAAGTCATAAGTCTATGAGTCAAGCTTTAAAATGGAATATCATATAACTTAGTAACTTAAAATCATTCTTGCAGGAGTTTCTTAGAACTGACATAAACCATGTTGAGTACCATGGAGTCCAGTGTCATACACTCACACTGAAAAAGATTGTCCTAACTGGCTAAAGTTAGAACCATAAATATAAGGATCCTAAAGTGCGCCTAGAAGGCAAACCCTTAGTGGCAACGTAGTTCTGTATTTGGATTATCTAGAACCTTCATCAACTCGGTGCTAAATACTACTTCTAAAATATATCATAATGCTCACATATTATGTGACATATATAGCTGTCAAAGCTTATTCATAGTCATAATGGCAAACCTGGATGGCATACTACTCATAAACCTTGCTTTTGAACAATGGTTCATGAGCATTGATGACATGTCAAGATTCATATCATATCATAGAAGATCATATCTTTAAGGTTTGCATGGTACTAGTTCAAAAATATAATCTTATAAAAGGTCATAAACTTAAAGAACCAGGCATGCAATTTCTTGAATACATGAGATCATATTATCTAAACATGCCAATTTTCTTAAAATAAGCCACACATGTAAAATTAGGCTAGGGTTATCCTTCAAATAATGATATAAATAAAAACTTAGAAAAACTCATGCAAAATCATGTAATTAGGGTTAGAAATCATATAATAACATGAGGAAAATGAATTTTTAGAAAAATCATGGAATTGGGTAAGAACCCTAACTTGAGAAATTCATGAGTACTTAGGGTTTTTGGCATAAGGCTGAAAGGAATCCCTTATTGAATATCCACATACCTGAACTTGAAGTTTTCTTAAATTAGAACTTGAAGATGGAGACTTGGAGGAAAAACCCTAGGCCTTGGAGCTTGAGAGAATTGAATTTCTTTTCTTGTTTTGAAACTTGATTGAGATAATGAAGGGAACTTGACTAAGTGGGAATAAAACCCCTTTAATTTGGCCTAAAATGACTTAACTTAGGAGTTTAAGAAGTGGAAAATTACAAAATTATCCCAGAGAAATGAGTCTGAAAAATTGTTAAAAATTTCGTCCCGGTCTTCCACGAGCACAAACCACGGCCCATGGAATGAACCACAGCTCGTGGTTGGTCGTCATGGTTACTAGGCAAATTGACCAACTGCGGGGCTGATTTCCATGGGCAAGGTCCACCACTCACTGAATATTCCATGACTCATGGAAATCTCCCGTAGTTATCAGAGTAAATTGTTAGCCCTCAGTTTAATTTCCACGAGAGGGTACCATGGTCTGTGGTCTGATCCACGGTCCGTGGATCCCTACCGTGGTTTTCAAACAAAAGGAAAGTCTGTAGGATGGGTTTTACGGTTGGCATCCACAGCCCGTGGTCCTTTTCACAATCTGTGGAACCCTTCTGTGGTTCCTGTCTGTCACTTGACAGCTTAACACTAAGGACTTTCTAGTCTGATTCTTAGCTTAGAACTTTCGGGGTGTTACATTTTTCATGGGGTGCACTCTTTGAATTTCATATACTCATTGATCGTGTGGTAAGAGAATTTTACCACTACCCCTCTTACTTTCATTTTGTAGTCTTTTTCATAATCAACTCTGGCTCTCAATTTTCATAAAACTCTTTCACCGTGCACATGTTAGCTACTCCATGTGAATTAAGCAAGCTTCCTAATCCCATATGCATAATATTATTCTGGAGGAAGAGTAACTTGTTATGGAAAGGAGTCTTGTGAATGTTCCCTTAGGGTATAGACGGCGGAGATTCTTCGATTGTATATACCAATGTATTCCCAAGGGTTCAATCGCATTCAAATCATGTGGAACTTTTGATGCTTTGCGTTGTCCCTCATTTTCCTTCTTTGGCCTCTTATCCTTGTTTTGGCTACTAGTTGTAGCCTATAGCCTTGTCCTATCCGGTGATAGTTCTTTTTGGCCTTGAAGACATGGTACCTAAAAAATAAAAGTAAGTATACAACATAAAAATAGAAACTAAAAAAAAAAAATCTATTCTAGCCTAAACTAGAAAGTAAAATAACAAAAGAAAATCAAGCAAAATTACTACAAGTTACTAGCTTTATTCATAAATCCAAGTAAATTACCAAGAATAACTTAGCATCTAGTTAGTGACATATAATCAGTTTAAGAACATGGTATACTAGTTTTTATGGTGGTTCTAGTTAATTTTAAGTACAAGTGAGGTTTAGAGTCACCTCACTCTTAGAGTTTTGACATAATCTTCATGAAACCTTCTTTCAAGCATTTTATTAAACAATTGGTGTACATAAAATTTTAAAGCTTAGTTTTATAGAATTAGTCATTCTAATTAACCCCAAAATTTTATTTAAAAGCAAAAAACAACATTACAACCATAAAATATTCACTAACAACTAAGAATTCATGTTCCTCATGTAACAAATTAGCATAAATCACAAGTTGGGGAATTCAAGTATGTAAACTTTCTTTCATGGGTCTATAAAAAAGACTAGTTAAAATAATAAAACTAATAATTAAAAACTAAAACTAAGAACTAAAAACTAATCATAAAAATAAAAATTAAATAAAGAAAGCATAAGAATTCATATCTTGGAAGATTGATTTGAAAAAAGAAAGCTTGAAGGATGAAGACTTTAGCTAAAAAGTTCTAGAGAGAGAAATATTCCAAGTACGCTAGTAGACAAAAATAAGGAGAATTCTAATGGTATTTATAATAATATTTTTCTTTTTCTTTAATTTTCTTTTTTTTTTATAAAAATCAAGAAAAAATATTTTTGAGTGAAAATACACTATGGAGGGGCCTAGGGTGGCGCCCTGGGCGTCCCTCTAGTGCAATTTTCACTAGTTTTTTATTTTTTATATATTTATTTTTTTCTATTTTGAAACTTTATTTTGAGCACCCGTTTTTCACTTTCCTTGCCCCAAGTCTCAGACACCTGCAAAAACAACACTCAAATAAACTGTTAGAAATTTTTTTATATTATATTATAATAAAGAAAAAACAAAAATTAATTCAACAATATTGGGTTGCCTCCCAACTAGCGCCTTATTTAACATTGTGGCTCGATGTGAACTTGTTCAAGTTCCATTATCTCAATGATAGGGATAGACAACACTACCCCATCTCAGTTGAGCTTCTATTTTATCCTTTCCTTCCTTCACTTCTCTCATTAATCTTTGAAACTTAATACTCCATGGGATCCCATCCGTTATGCTTTGTAGCATCTTCATGGATGTAGCAGAAGAATTCTCATTCCACCATCTACCAACTACCACATTTATAATAAATTTATTTATTTCATCAAATGCTTGGTAGAAGGTATCTAGCATCATCACCTTTGATAAGCCCAAACTCGATAATCCACAAGATGGTTGAATCTTGTCCAAGTGTCAGAAAGTAGCTCTTATTCTTATTCAAAATTAACAATCATGTTTACCGCTTGTGCCTTTTCGACATGTGAATTCAACTCATAGATGAATGTATATACTAAACCAGGTCATGTTTCTACTAACTCCGGTAAAGTTTTCATGTACCATTCCCTTGATTCTCCCTCAAGAGAGCAAGGAAACTAGTACAACTTCATGTCATCATCCATGACCTTGTCATACTTTTTGCACACATCCAAGAAGTTGTTGATATGAAAAATGGGATTTCTCTCCCATCCATTTTAAAATATACCTTTATCTTTAATGTTCTCTTTTATTTTCATCTTTTATAGTCACAATGTCCTTCTTAGTCAGATTCAGTCGACACAGACCCCTCGATGGATTATTTTGCGTTGAAGAAGTTTCTTGTCTCACCTTAACCAATCTTGGAGGCTGCAAATTAATGACTTTGAGCTCCTCATAATGTGCAGGCAATCGAGTTGCCTTCAATATGTTAAATCATGCTTCAGTTTCTCCCACAGTCATAGATATCTTCCCAGACTTCACTCTTATCACTGCATCAACTGTAGCCAAGAAATCCCCACTAAGAATGATAGGTACATCCTTGTCAGCCTCATAACCAAGAATGATAAAGTCCACAGGCAGAATAAATGGTCCTATCTTCACTAGGATAGGTTAAAGAATAATCTTCCAACTGCAAGGTAACTGTGGTGGGCCTCGGTTCACCAAGTCCCAAATTCTTGAAAACTGAAGTGGGCATCAAATAAATACTAGCACCTAGATCACAAAGTGTCATACCCACATCTCGGTCTCTAATACTTATAAGAACAATAAAGCTACCCAGATCATTTAACTTTAGAGATAGCTTATTTCTGATTCTCAAACTACACTCTTCAGTGAGTGCAATCATTTCAAATTTTGTGAGGCGCCTCTTATTTGCAATTATACTTCTCAAGTGCTTGGCATTTTTTGGTACCTCTTGCAATAACTCCACCAATAGTATCTTCACATGTACCCGCTTTAATATATCTAGAAATCTCGAACATACATTTCAACTTTCTATTTCTAAAATCTCTGTGGGAATAGTAGTGGTGGCTTGATGGTTAACCCTTCAATCAACTATTCAATTGCTTCCTTTTTCTCTTTGACTAGTGTAGACCTCAACTCTTCATTTTGTCTCATATTTCTTGGAGGTTCTACTTCTAACTCTTTACCGCTTCTTAAGGTGACTGCATTAATAATCTCTTTTGGATTCTTTTCTTTATCACTAGGTAAAGCCCCTTAGGTCTCACATGTAGCGTTATAGCTAACTGGCCCAACTGTAGTTGCAATTCTGCAAAAGCTTTCTGATTTTATTCATTGATCACTAGCTGAGCTTGCTCATATTGTTGGTCTAAGCTACAACTTGCTTGATAGTTTCTTCAAGCGAACTACTCACTTGAACATTAGGTTGTGTAAATGGCTACTTCTGATTACCTCCCTAAGAAAAGTTTGGGTGATTTCTTTAGTTCTGTTGTTGCCATTACTTTGATAGCCTATTTCATGGTTTTGTTGCCCAACATAGAACACAGATTATAGATTTAGAGGACAGCCTAAATAGGTATGGTTTTTCCCACATAGCTCATATATAATATGGGCTACTTGAACATGTTGAACTTGACTTGAGCTTTTGGTTGTTAGACACTCCTTCACTAAGCTAGTAAGCTGCAAAATTTCAGCCCGTACGACTATAACTTCATCTAACTCTAGCTTTCCTGGCTCTTTCTGTGTAGTTAAGGAGAACACTCTACACGACTCTTGATAATCTCTACTACCTAAAGACATAAGGTTGAGCAGCACTTCAATTTCATTATAGCTCTTGGACAGGGTGACTTAGAGTCTGGTTTCAATCCTTCAATGAATTTGTGGCCAATGATCTCCTTAGGATACTGATGATAAGGGCAATCTATGAGATAACCCTTGTACCTTCCCATTCCCGTGGCAATGATTCAATATCTTTCTGCCCAAAATCGAATATTCTTCCTCTTAACTCATTAGTTCTTCTCAAAAATAAGATTGATTCAGGAAATTCTCTGACAATCCTTCCCAAGTAGTGATTGAACCTGATGGCTCATCCTGCAACCATTGCTTTCCTTCCCCAATAAGTGAAAAGGGAACAAATTCAGCTTTACATACTCATCCGACATATTCTGGTAGTGAAAGTTATCACTCAAGTCCATAAATTTTGTCAAGTGTTTGTATGGATCTTTGTGCGGTTTACCCAAAAATTGGCAAGTGCTCTATACTAGTTGTACCATTCCTTCTTTCAGTTCAAAGTTACCTGCAATTGCTAGCTTGACTAGTGCCTTTGAGGCATTCTCACGATTTGGCCTAGCAAAGTTTAGCAAGAAGATCCGTTCTCGTGCCCCAACAAGCTGTTGTACATCCTTTGGATTCATATTTTGGTTTAGTTCATCTCCCATAGTTCTGAATATCCTAAAAGTTCTTTTGATTTTAAGATCAAATGGAATCAAGGGACTACCTTGAATTCTAGTATTTTGCAGACACTACCTAAAACCTACAATGTAACAAAAGTAACAACTAAAAGTAAAAACTGAACAGATTAATAAAAACTCAAAGTAGAATCTCAATTTCTAACAATTCCCCATAAACGGTGCTAAAAACTTGTTGCGTCCTTTCATACACGCAAGTGTACGCAGTCTGACAAGTAATATAGAACTTATAAGTCCAGATATCAATCTCACATGGAATCGACAAATTGATAACTACAATAAATTCCTATTTCAACTATTCAGTGAGTAAACCAGAGATATTAGTTGATTTAAAGATTATTAACTACTAATGACTATAGATTCTAAGACTTAAGATGATTTTAAGTTGTTTTGTGATTTCAGATATGATTAATAATCCAAGGTTGTGGACATATAATAATCCAATTGAGATATCGATTAACAAGTTTAATTAATTTTCTTAGTTACTAGTTGTGGGTTGATATTCGCGATGTTGAGCGTCTTTCCAAAATACCTCTATGCCTCTGCTATATTATTCCTAACGCCTATATTCCTATGATTACCAGTTGATAGTGAAGTGCATGTGTCTTCTCTTTCCTACCAATTAAGCAAGGCTAATGAGTATATTCCTATCCATGTGATATGATATCGCCCAGCATATCCCCTACGAGGACATTCACTAGGAGCCAAGCCAAAGAACTCCAAGTCTTATAAGCTCTATTCATGAAGAAAGAGGCATTGGAGACCATTGAAGAGCGTAGATAAAGGATCTAAAACTTATGGATGATTGCATGGGGAGATGAGGTTGCCAGTGATCTATTTTGAAGGTGTGACCCGCACTCTTTGAGGTGCTAAATGCACACCCCATCACACAAGGCTACAGAGGAGCTTCTGATTCAAGTGTGCGAAGCACTGTGCAACCCGCACTCTCTGAGGTGCTAAACGCACACCAAACGTACCTCAAGTGCGTTGGGCCCATGTTGGGCAATCTTTCAGGGTCACTTTTGGGACTTTATGTAATAGCTATAAATAGGGATTCCCTTCCCTTAGCTAAGCAGATTTTGATGAATATTGAATTGCTTTGAAAGCTTCTAGTTGATACTCTAGTTTGTAGTCTTGGGTGGATTCCCAATTAGCTAATCTAGTTGTAGAAATATATTGGGTGGATTTCTAATAGTATATTAGGTGGATTCCTAATAGTCTATTAGGTGGATTCCTAATAGGTAGTTGAGTGATTAGGGGTGGATTGTTTTGATTGCTTGTTAACTTCTTTTCTTAATTAATCATAGAGTCATCCATTTGTGGATTGATTTATTTATCTCTTTGTTTGATTAAGGAATTATTGTTTGTTAATAAAGTTCAATTGGGAGGTGATGGTATAAAATCCCTTGTTGCCCATAAACTTGATTAATTAGCTTTAATTCACATATCTTTTGCTTATTTAATTTCCACATTTGGATTTCGATTAGTCTCCCTAATCGAGATCTTATCATTTGGTATCAGAGCTTAGGCTAAAGGATTGTTCTCACAATTCTTAATCCTAGGTTCATAAATCTAAAAATTTCAAAAAAATAGGTTGAAAAACGTTTTTAGAAAATTCCTACAAAAAAATTATTGATCTAGTGTTTTGTTTGAAAATATGATATTAGATTTGTGTTCTCTAATATCAATTGAGTTTAGATCTGATATTTGAGCTTGTTTGGAGTTGAATTGAAGATTTCACCATTGTTGGGTGAAGAATCTTGAAGAACAAGTTCAAGATCTGGGTTGATTGAAGGCTTCAAACCTATTGGGCTTTTGATCTCTTATTCATAGGGAGCTTGAATCTCAAGTTTGGTAGAATTTGGTTGAGGTTTGAAGGATCTACCATTTTTGAATTTTGAAGAACTTGAAGAATACAAAATGGGTCTCTTCAATTTATAGTGATTTGATTCTAGTTTTTATCGGGCTTTGTTCTCTATATCGAGGAGAGGCTACGTTTAAAATTTGGAGTCATTCCGAGTTGAATTGAGAGAGTTGGAAATTTGAAATTCATAGGTGTTCTTGGTGTTCTTCAAGGTGATTGTTGAAGAATAAGGTGAAATAAAGTTGTTTGATCCAAATAAGGGGTAAAGGAAAAAGGTATTTGTGTTTGTACTAGAGGGAATTTACCAAAAGGGGCAAGTACTCAGAAGAAAAAGTACAAAAAGCTGAAAAACGAGTACAAACGAAGAGGCTTCAGGTGTTCTGCATGGTGCTGTGCGAAGTGAGGTGCGACCAACACTTTTCTTGGTGCGAAACGCACCAGCACTTCACACCAGGGAGGACTAGTTTCTGTTTTGGTATGCAGAGTAAGGTGCGTTGGGAACTTCCCCTTGTGCATTTCGCACATCGCGGCGCACCAACGGACAGTTCCAATTCAAGTTTGCTTCAACAAATCTCAGGTTTAATCTTCTTTGTTTCCTTTCTTTGATTCTCTTATCATTTAGAAATCTTAAGACTAATTTACGACAAGTATTGTTCTACTTGATTGTAATTAGATCTCTTGCATCCATTTCATTTTGTACCAATTGTTTGTGAAGCTTTTCTCATTTAAGCAACCGTTGAAAACCTTATTGGCTCCGTAGTTTGATTTTGAGTCGTCCTTCTTTTGGGTAACAAGAATCCATTCCTCCACAAAGGATAGGTGACTTGTGACTTGGTTGAGCAAGGGAAGTTCACTATCAATCCTTGGAAGACGCCATAGTAAGTAAGTGAGTGTTCACATATGAGAGGTGAGGAACCTTTGCTACTAATATCATTTATTGAATTTTGCAGGTACGATGTCAAAAGCAATTGATAGTGCTTATGAAGGAAACGGGTCCTTTAACATGGAGTCAGCCTTTGCCTTAATCACTAAGCAAAAGGCGGACATGAATGGGAAGATAGCTGACTTAACAGGAGGTCTAGCTATCATGAATGGAAGGATGGATTGTATGAAGGATCGGATGGTTATTATTGAGAGTCCTAATCGGGAGGACTCACCTCATACCACTCATGGATCGGGAGCAAACAGGAACACGAGTTCCTCAATGACTATTACCCTGGGGCATGCACGAGATTATGCAACCCCCAAAACAACCAAAGCTCCACTCCATATAACCAACAACCTCCTTTCGAAATGTCTAACTATTCAAACAATGTTAGACAAATCCCCAGTCATCCAAATTACCTGCTACAAGAGGAACGTCCTTTTGTAGCAAACCAAAACCAAGATCCAATTCGAAATGCATCACATGCTAACTTGCATGTACCACATAACCAAAACCAAGCAACTTACTAAGATAACCACCACAACCCACTCTTCGAAGAGTTTGATGAAATGAATGTTAACTGAAATTATGATGGTCCTCAATATGGTGGTCGACAAGGTTATAATGCACCTACAGATAGGGTACAATATGGAGGTTATGATCGAAATCAAGGTGCAAGATGGAAAGGGAATGGAGATCGAGGTGAATGGTTTGATGATTGCAATGATGATCAATATGGGTATCAAGGTGATAGATATGGTGGCCATAATGATGATAGGTATGGCTATCAAAAAGGAGATCATAGTGACCATGAATGGAGTTTGAATACCATCAAGGTTAGTCTTCCAACCTTCAAAGGTAGTAGTGATCTGGAAGAATTCCTTGAATGGTGGATACAAAGTGAGCAGATATTCCTCACCAATAATATTTTGGAGATAATGAAAGCCAAATATACCCTTACTCAATTTGAGGGATATGCATCCACATGGTGGGAGTCCAAGGTGAGATAACGAGCCTGAGATATCATTTATGATTTGCCTACGTGGCAAGATTTGCTAGCCCTTATAGAAGTGAGGTATGTTACACCTACCTATCATCAAGAAGTTATCAAGAAGGTGTACCTCCTTCGACAAGGTACCAAAAGTGTTGAAGAGTATTATGATAAGTTTGAAAGCTTGAGATTGAAGTCTAAGCTTGAAGAACCAGTATTGAACACGGTGATATGATTTGTCACCAACTTAAAGCAAGATATCTCAAAGGCGATGCGACTCAAACACTATGCTAGCTTGGAGAAAGCCTATCATGATGCTACCAAGGTAGACATTGACTTGAAAGATGAGAAGTCATTCAAAGCCAAGGTTACTACAACTTCCTCATGGAACAAAAACAATGACAAGTGGAAGTCTTCTACCACTCGAGAGTACACAAAGGGTAGTGGTCAAGCTACTCAAGCTAAAGTTGATAAGCCAAAGTGGAAAGACAAGGCTAAGAAAGGTAATCTATTGAAACCTATCTTCCCTTGTACTTCCACCATTCAATATTGTAGATGTCAAGGAAGGGGACACATTGCTAGTGAGTGTCCCAACTAAAGAATAATTGTGGCTTACAAGGATGGGTATCATACAGAAGAAGATGAAGAGTGTGGTGAAGAGAGTGGTGATGAAGAACCCAAAGGTGATGATGATGAAACACCTTTGAATGATGATGAGAGGATAGAAGAGAGGCCAAACTTTTCTATGCTTGTGAATGCAAGATTGCCTCTAGAGTGTGATGATAATGATCCATTTCCCTTGAACATGAATTTGTCTTGTGTTGTGAGGAAGATTATGAGAGCTATTGCTAAATAGGATCTTGATCAACGGGAAAACTTGTTTCATGCTAGATGAAAGATCCTAGACAAGATTTGTGCCTTAATCATTGATAGCGAGAGTTGTACTAATGTTGTGAGTGACACTTTGGTGGAACGAATGCAACTTCCTACCTAGAAGCACCCTAGTCCTTACAAGCTCCAATGGCTCAATGAAAGCAGTGAAATGAAGGTACTCAAGCAAGTAAGTATTAAATTTAGCATTGATAAATATCAATATGAAGTTCTTTGTGATATTGTACCTATGCTTGCTTGTCATATATTGCTTGGAAGACCTTGGCAATTTGATAGAGATGTCGTACATCAAGGGAAAACCAACAAGTATTCCTTTGTATTTGGTGGTCAAAAGTTCTCTCTTGCTCCTTTAACTCCCTACCAAATTAGTGAAGATTACCGAATCATGAAGGAGCTCCGGGAGAAAATGAAATTAGTAGAGCATATTAGTATAAGCTCTACAAGTGTGCAAGAAAAGGGAAGTGACTTGGCTAAGAATAATAACAAGATGTGCATGATAGCTAAGCCAAGTAATTATTTGAAAGGTGTTGATGAGGAATACTTTCTAGTATGCCTTGTCAACAAGGATCTTTTATTGCATGCCAACCAAGATACTAGCGCTTTGCCTAGTGTAGTATCATTTCTTTTGCGAGAATACAAGGGTTTTTTTTCTCGAAGAGATGCCTGATGGATTGCCACCCTTAAGGGGTATTGATCATCAAATTGATTTTGTGCTCGAATCTCAAATTCCAAACCGTCCGGCATATAGAAGCAATCTGGAGGAGACTAAGGAGTTACAAAGGCAAATTGATGAACTCCATAAAAAGGGACTTGTCAAAGAGAGTCTTAGCCCTTGTGCCGTACTGGTTATCCTTGTTCCCAAAAAGGATGGCACTTGGAGGATGTGCATTGATTGTAGAGCCATCAACAAAATAACGGTGAAGTATCGACATCCTATTTCTAGACTTGATGACATGCTTTATGAGCTTTGTGGCTCAAGTGTATTTTCGAAGATTGATCTTTGAAGTGGCTATCACTAAATTTGTATGAATCCGAGTGATGAATGGAAGAAGGCCTTCAAAACCAAGTTTGGTTTATATGAGTGTCTAGTTATGCCTTTTGGCTTGACTAATGCCCTAGCACTTTCATGAGGTTAATGAACCATGTATTGAAGCCCTTCATCAATAAGTTTGTTGTCGTTTATTTCGATGACATACTTGTCTATAGTAGGACCATTGAGGAACATGTTGACCATTTGAGGCAAGTATTTGATGTCCTACTACGTGAAAGGCTCTTTGTAAATCTCAAAAAGTGTTCATTTTGTATGGAGAAGGTGGTATTCTTGGGGTTTGTGGTAGTGCCAATGGTGTAGAGATGGATGAAGAAAAGGTTGAGTCTATTAGATCTTGGCCAACTCCTACTAATGCAATCGAAATGAGGAGTCTCCATGGGTTGGAAAGTTTCTATCGATGCTTTGTGAAAGGCTTTAGCACCATTGCTTCCCCTCTAACCGAATTGATCAAGAAGGACACACCCTTTATTTGGGGAGATGTTCAAGAGAAAGCCTTTCAAGAATTGAAGTCTATGTTGAGCACTTCTCCTTTGTTGCAATTACCTGACTTTGATAAAGCTTTTGAAATTGAGTGT
This sequence comes from Jaltomata sinuosa, assembly GCA_003996215.1. Taxonomy (NCBI): domain Eukaryota; kingdom Viridiplantae; phylum Streptophyta; class Magnoliopsida; order Solanales; family Solanaceae; genus Jaltomata; species Jaltomata sinuosa. The sequence goes on along the minus strand of QJPP01000684.1, from coordinate 219,191 downwards.
GATGCTTCGGGTGTTGGCATTGGTGGAGTATTGATGCAAGAAGGAAAGCCTTTGGCCTACTTTAGTGAAAAGCTAAAGGGGACCTCATTGAACTACTCAACATATGATAAGGAATTGTATACACTTATGCGGGTGTTGGCTCATTGGCAACATTATCTATGGCACAAAGAGTTTGTGATAAGGATGGATCATGAGTCCTTGAAGTATCTAAAGATCCAATCAAATTTGAACAAGCACCATGCTAAGTGGGTAGAGTTTATTGAAACATTTCCTTATGTGATCCACTACAAGCAAGGTAAAGAAAACGTGGTTGTCGATGCTTTGTCTAGAAGGTTAGTATTGGTTAACACCTTGACTTCTAGAATGATGGCTTTTGAAAGCTTAAAGGAGTTCTACTCTAAGGACTCCGACTTCAAAGAGATTTGTGATGAACTTGGCCAAGGGAAGCGTGTGGAATATTTCCAAATGATTGATGGTTATTTGTTCAACGATGGCAAGGTGTGTGTTCCTATGAGTTTGTGGAGGGAGCTCTTACTCAAAGAAGCTCATAGTGGTGGAATGATGGGACAATTTGGTGTTACCAAGACACTTGACATTCTCATGGAGTAATTCTATTGGCCAAAAATGAAACATGATGTGGAGAAGCTATCTGGACAATGCCTCGAATGCAAGCAAGCCAAGTTCAAGACTCGGCCCCAAGGTATGTACACACCTCTCCCTACCCCTCTTGGTCCTTGGATGGACATTTCTATGGATTTTGTGTTGGTACTTTCAAGAACCAAAAGAGGGCATGATAATATATTTGTGGTAGTGGACCTGTTCTAAAAAATGTCTCATTTTATTCCATGCCATAAATGTGATGATGCATCTCATATTTCATCTTTGTTTGTTAATCATGTGCTTTAATTATATGGAGTACCTTGCACTATTGTTAGTGATAGGGACTCCAAGTTTCTTAGCCATTTTTGGAAGGGTCTATGGGGTACGCTTGGTACCAAGCTCATATTTTCTACTTCTTGTCATCCTCAAACGGATGGTCAAACCAAAGTAGTCAATAGGACTCTTGAGAGCATGCTTTGTTGTATGATTAGGGGATCCCCAACTTCTTGGAAGGACCGTTTGGCTTTGATTGAATTGCTTACAATCAGTCTCTTCACACCTCAAATGGCATGACTCCATTTGAAGTATGTTATGGGTTTAACCCATTGATTCCATTATCCTTAACCCCTTTGTCTAGTGATATTTTTGTGAGCTTAGATGCAAAGCAAAGGGCAAAGGAGATTACGAAGATTCACACCAAGGTAAGGGAGGCCATGGAAAAGAAAAACTCCAAGATGGCTCCCCGACAAAACCATGGAAGGAAGAATGTGATCTTTCAACCCAATGACTGGGTTTGGGTTCACTTTAGGAAGGAAAGATTCCCACAACTCTGTAAGTGGAAGTTGAGTCCAAGGGGTGATGGCGCATACCAAGTGCTTGAAAGGATCAATGACAATGCCTACAAGATCGATCTACCATGTGAGTATAATGTTCACAATGTTTTCAATGTGAGTGATCTATCTTCTTGTGTTGTAGGTGAATCTATAGATTCAAGGATGAATCCTTTTCAAGAAGGAGAGGATGATATTATATCTCCCGGCACATCCCCTACGAGTCCATTCACTAGGATCCAAGCCTAATAACTCCAAGCCTTATAAGCTCTATTCATGAAGAAAGAGGCATTGGAGACCATTGAAGAGCGTAGATCAAGGATCTACAACTTATGGATGATTGCATGGGGAGATGAGGTTGCCAGTGATCTATTTTGAAGGTGCGACCCGCACTCTCTGAGGTGCTAAATGCACACCCCATCACATAAGGCTGTAGAGGAGCTTCTGATTCAAGTGTGCAAAGCACTGTACAACCCGCACTCTCTGAGGTGCTAAACGCACACCAAATGTACCTCAAGTGCGTTGGGCCCATGTTGGGATATCTTTCAAGGTCACTTTTTGGGCCTTTATGTAATAGCTATAAATAGGGGTTCCCTTCCCTTAGCTAAGAAGATTTTGATGAATATTGAATTGCTTTGAAAGCTTATAGTTGATACTCAAGTTTGTAGTCTTGGGTGGATTCCCAATAAGCTAATCTAGTTGTAGAAATCTATTGGGTGGATCCCTAATAGTGTATTAGGTGGATTCTTAATAGGTATTTGAGTGATTAGGGGTGGATTCCTTTGATTGCTTGTTAACTTCTTTGCTTGATTAATCATAGAGTCATCAATTTGTGGATTCATTTATTTGTCTCTTTGTTTTATTGAGGAATTATTGTTTGTTAATTAGGTTCAATTGGGAGGTGAGGGTATAAAGTCCCTTATTGCCCATAAACTTGATTAATTAACTTTAATTCACATATCTTTTGCTTATTTAATTTCCGCATTTGGATTTCAATTAGTCTCCCTAATCGAGATCTTATCACCATGTTAGCAAAATATTTCCCCGTAAGAGATAACAACCAATCTCTACCTTTTCTCATTGCAAATGCAAGTTCCCTATTTCTAGTCCAACTTATGAACCATAGATAGTATTTGAGAATTGTCCAGATAATCAAATAATTAAGAACAAGAAAAGATAAGCAACTCAATAATGGAATCCAATCAAACTATATTGACTTTCAAATGACAACATTCATATCCATCCACAACCCTAGATACTATGAGTTTAGCTACTCATGAATTGATTACAAAAGCAAGAATTTATGAATAAGCAAATATTATATTCAATCATAAAAACTAGTAAAACAATATAAAAACCTAGGTAGAAACTCTGATTCTTTGCCTCCTGTGTGTTTTCTCTCTAAGGATTGGTTTTCTCCTTCAATATATCAGTTCTCCTCTTCGAACTATGACTAAGTGTAGTATATATTGGGTTTTGGGGGGTTTCGGGTTGGTTCTGGATTGAAAAGACCAAACCATGCCAAAGTAGGCCTGGATTTAGCCTGCTGTGCTACCCTGTCCAGCGCCATAGGCTTCTCGAATAGCCTTGGCATGCACACTTGCCCATTGCACTATGGGGGCGTCGTCCTTTCAGTAGTACATTTTTTGCCTTTTTTCATCATTAAGCCTCCATCTTGATCTACTATCCATGGACATGCTTTGGATCATCATCCTTAGCTCCTACTCAGACTTCAAATATCCAGTATCGATCCATTATGCTCAAAATATTTGCAAAATCCTTCATTCATCATCCTACACATCAAGACAAGCTACATAAGCATACTAAAACAAGTAAAATATGAGGCAACCTAAGCTTAAAATCACAACTTTTGGCCTCACATCAATGATCTTTTATGCTTCATAGGTGAAAGGACTCAAAATTTGACCAAGTATGGAGCTAAAAATGGAAAAATCTTGCAAAATAAAATATAAAGCAAGGTCTTGAGGTTGCCAGGCGAGCTGGAATGTTAGAAGGGGTCAAGTTTTCACACTCTTTAAAGTTTGACCCGCGATGGAGTCAAAACCAAAGCAAGGATAAGGACCTCGAATTGCGATTCCCATAGCAAGGAGACCCACCTCACGACGCGAGTCAATCCAAATGGGAGGCAAAATTCTGCATTCTCCTAGTTCGAGTTGGTGGACCCTTTAAGGTGTTTTTAAAAAGTATAAAACCCATACTTAGATGGAAAAAGAGAATTTTGGCTTTCTTGAGGTGGAAACACCGTAGGAGCACAAAGAGAGAATATTCATCAATATTCTAGGGTTTTGTTCTAAAATTCATCATTAGTTTATTGTTTCTTCGATGTTAATGAATATTTTCATGTGTAATTGGATGATGAGTGGCTAAAATCCCTCATTCTAGGGTTATGGACAATGTATGAACATCTTTACTTAATTATATGGTAGTTTAGCAAATTCTACCTTATATGTGTTGTTTTCTTAACCGTATACTCAATTATTTTGTGGCTTTGTGACCTATAAAGTAAATGGATAGTTTCTAGTGGAATTAGACAAGGGAAATCTAGGAATAGAATGTGCTTAAGGGGAGAAGAGTTCATATGTGGTTGGATTAGCAGCTAGAACATAAACTTACCTAGTTTGACTTACTTCGGTCAGATATAGGATGATATATAAATGCATTCGGAGAAATTTACCACATCTTTGCTCAACGATGTAGGTGAGAGGCCAATCTAGTTAGGTAATTATACAACTCAAAAGACTATAATCATATTATCAACTCTGTAACTCAACAATTTGATAGATATCTTAAATAGGCTTGACAAATGTAATTAAGAAAGATGGGATTATGACAGTGCCATATCCCTAGATCTTTAACTCTCTATGAACACTCATACATAACTCTCTCTCTCTCTGCTTAAGTTTCTAGCTTTCATTGAATTCAATAAGTAGAATTAGTTAGTAGAATAACTACAAAACCAACTTCAGTGAAATAGACAACAATAGTTCTAATAACTACAGTAGAGAAAAGGACAACTTATTAGCAATTAAGATGTAATAACCCTCCTAGTTGTTTAAGGGTGGTTAGGGCCATAAGTACCCTGTTAGAATTCCCCTAGTGAGTTGAGTTAATAAAATCTCAAGGTGGGGGGATTTAAGACTAAAAAAGTGGTGTTGTGTGTATTTGTGGTGAATTTTAATTCGTGGTGTTTGTGTTTTGAAGTGTCCCTATGAGTGAGTTTGTAGCATGTTATTTTAGTGGTTGCTGCATTGGGTCTTGTTTGTGTTGTCCTAAGTATGAAAAGTGTGTTATGAAATGGAGCTATTGTGCAGAATTCTTGAGCTACTAGTTCAGGCACCGTTGTAGTGAAAGGATTCCCGTTGTAGTGAGACCATTGTAGCGATCGTAGTGACGCCATAGAAAACCTAGGCAAGTTGCCATGGTGAGCCCTATTTTACCATAGTGGTCACACAACAGCGAGAAATGGTCTGCTATAGCGAGTGATGGAAGCAGAATGCTTGTTTAAGTGACTTATCCTGAATTTTATATCATAAACTCCAAAACTTTGTTCGAGACCTCCAAAGAGGTAATTTTCCCAAGACTAGGATGGATTTTCTCATTGAGGTAAGTTATACCATAAATCTTTAGCCTAGTGATCTGTTATCATTATAGAATCACTAGAGATATTATGAAGGTGGTTTATGAGTTAGAACCCTAGGCTTATGAAAATTATGGGAAAGCCTCTAAGTGGATGTAATAATCATCTAGAATGCTTCTAGGGTGTAGATAAATACTTCCTAGCATGAAATTGGTGTTCCAAAATGTGAATTATAGAGATTGGAAACTTTGACTTCCATAAAAATGGAACCTTAAGCACTAAAACTGCTTGAAAGGGGAAAATTAGGGTAGCAACCCCATGAATTGTGGTAATGTGAACATTGTGGGGGTGATTGATGATTAAATTAACCCTTGGGTAATGTTATAGACCTCAAATAAGGGTCAAACTAGTGGATCTGAATTTCTAAAGCTTGAAATTGAAGAGTAGATAACTAATTGTTCTTGTAATTATTGTTTTTACACTTTGAACATTCTGAGGTGTTGAGGAAAGAAAAGGCTACGGTGATTGAGCTTGCTTCGGCTGAGGTAGGTTAAAGTTTCTATGTGGATTTAGACTTAATATAGTCTGTTGTATGTGTTATTGAATTGTTAAACATGTTGGTTGGTATTTAGACATAATTTGTGGTTGAATATGTGTTTGGCTTGACAATGTTGCATAAATAAGCTTATAATTCTTTGAAGCTTGTCTTTAAATTACTTACGATTATGAAATGCACTCATTATATTTTGTGTACTTGTTGGTAATATCCTGAGAGATAGTTGAGTATGATAACATATTGAGATATATTGAGAGAATAAAGAATATACATATTATTCTATTGTTGAGTGGCTCAAGTTTAATGTGAGCTTGCGGATATGTGGAGGATTGGGTACCACACCAATATGGTACATGAACCTTAGGCTGTCCCCTGCAGGTCATGACTAGTTGGGAAGAAATAAGACCCTTTAGCATGTTTGTATATATGAGTGGTTATTGTGAGTACTGATATGATTTAGATTCAGACTAATGAGATACAGAATTTTATGGTTGTGAAATCAGTGTGGACAAATCCATGTTTTATGATGTGATTGCTTGTAATTGCAGAGTTCTGATATGACTTTATGTTGTGGTGGTGACTTATATGTCTTGATTGTGTGACATTGATATGTTTGTGTTTGGTTTATCTACCTGATTGTGGTGATTACTTGCTATTTATATTATTCACGAGATATACTTGATACTATTTCGAGGTTGAGATACTTCTATCCAGGCTGCCACGAAACTTCATAATTATAGATGTCTAACTTTTAAACATTATTTCAGTTGTTAGTTATTTTTGGATATTCTTAGACATGGTTTGTTAGAGTCCTTTGTACGGTGACTTTTGAATTTTGGGAATTTATTAGTTAGATTTCGCACATTATTTATTTAATTTTTCAGATTTAACTACTATGCCTTGTAAATTTTTTTATTTTGCTTAATTAAATTGGTTAAGGCTTAGGTTAGATGGTAACACTTGGTTCACCTACCAAGGTTAGTGTGGGTGCCACTCACGAATATTTTCTTTGTGACAAAGTTGGTATCAGAGCTTTAGCTTCATCGATCTCATCGTACAAGGACATGTCTAGTAGAGTCTTGCTAAAAAGTACGAAGACGTATGTACTTTTCTTCAAGAGGCTACAAGACACTATAAGAACTCAATTTCTTCTTTCTTTTATATTATTACTTGATTCTAATTGGTATCTAGTGATCAGAATTGGTATCTGACCTCTTTCATTCTTTCTCTTACAGATGGTGAGGACATGTGCAGTAGAGGCAAGAGTAGCAGCACTCGTGCCGACCGCTGGGGTCGTGGCTCATAGTTAAGTGTAACACCCCAGAACTTCTAAGCCCAGACTAAGCTCAGAAAACCAGTAGAAAATAAAAAATTTCAGAAAAGTTCAAGTTCCCAGGAATCACAGTTCAAACCACGGACCGCCATTCAGAAGAATGGTCCATCGTTTGAAACTGTAATCCCTGAAATAATAGCCCATCAATTCTACCCCAGGGACCACGATTGAGGAAACGGACCGTCGTTCAGAAGAATGGTCCGTCGTTCAAACCGTAGTCCCAATTCCAGTAGACCCTCAGCTATATCTTCAGAAACCACGAGTCCCTTGACGGGCCGTCGTTCAGAAGAATGGTCCATCCTGAGGAGTCATAATTTCCAAGAATCAGAGGATCCCAGTTCCAGCCCCAGGAACCATGGGTCAAATGACAGGCCATCATTCTGAAGGACGGACCATCATATTGAACCATCGTTCCCAGGACCAGAGGCCCTAAAACGTACAGGCAGAACCATGGCTCCAGTTGATGGTCCGTCATTCAGAAGGATGGTCCATCAACTAAGCCATAGTCCCTGAGCGCGATTTTCTACAGATTCTTTTAAACTTTCCCAGGGGCAGTCCAGTCTTTTCCTAATTATTTTAATTCTGACCCTATGTCGTTTTTGGGGTAATGAAAGGGTTTTTAACTCTATTTCTCCCTCATTACTCCTAAATCACTCATACTTAGAAAATCTCTCAAGAACAAACGCTCTCTCTCAAGAACAAGGCAAGAAGGGTTTTCTCCAAGTTCCTCTCAGAATCCAAAGGTTCAACCGTAGAATCTTTATACAAGTATGTGGGATTTTACTAGTGGGTTCCTCTCATCCAATAGGTCCCTATCACTCAGTCAAATCCCTTTAGTTCTCCATAAATGCTAAAAATCTAGGGTTCATAGACCTTAGAGAATTCTTGCTATTCAAATGTTATGTAATTATATAATGCTTAGTCCATGTTTGTTGGAGAATCAGTATAGTTCATGTACAGTTCAGAACCCTAATCTGGTTGTAATTTTCAGTACTCCATAGATTATACATGTTAGGCAGACTCAGTCAGATGATCAGATTTCAGAATTTGAATGTCATATCCTACAGCTTGGTTGTGTACATTCTTAGATTATATCAGTATTTGAGCTAACCAGTGTGATAGTTTCATGCTAGCTTATATCCAGTTGGGAGTAGACTTAGTACCGAGCGTACTAGGGATGAGGGCTTAGCTGTCAGCTTAGGCTATGACCCTTATTAGCAATCCCCAAGTCCCAGAACTACGGCACTACCGTAGGTTTGAAGGAGTCAGCTGTCAGACTAGGCTGCACCTCCTTGTCCCTTGTGGACATCATCAGTGGATCCACGTCAGACTCGTTTGTACCCTTGGCAAGGTATGAACGCCCTTCCATCCAGGGTTACAGGTTGTCCGCACAGTTAGCTCAGCTTGGGGTATGTCGGTTAGTAGTATCTCCCACAGTCAGATTCATGTGCATTGACCTTGTATTCAGTACTCATGTTCAGTATTCAGATCAGCATGTTATTTCATGATTTATACTTGGTCACTGCATTCAATACAGCTCTCAGTTACAGTTCAGCATGTTTATTCTTTTGTTAAGTTATATATATATATATATATATATATATATATATATATATATATAGTTCATTCCAACTTGTACCATGCATGCTCAGTACATTCAAAGTACTTACGCATACTTTTGTGCTACATAATTTCATGATGTAGGTTAAGGCACTTAGCATCCAGATCGCGCCTAACTTGACCTCCGGTCCGTACTCAGCAGCTCAGTGGTGAGTCCCCAATAGTTCTGGGACAATAGACATGCCTTTATTTCAGTATTTATCTTCACTTTTCAGTTTTACTAGAGTTAGTTGGGGGCATGTCCCAGCAACTCCTATTCAGTTATATGGCTTTCAGACATAGACTATATTCAGCACTTTTAGTATTGTTATTCATCCAGTACTAAACCAGATTCTTATATATTGAGATTTCATATGGGTTCTTCCTGCTTTCAGATATTTAATTGCTTTAGTTTTCCGCACAGTACATATCTTTAAACTGGTTTTACTTAGATATGCTATGCCATGGGTTAGCTTGGGGTCACTCGTGACACTAAGCACCGTGTCGCATCCAGGGGGTAGCCTCGGGGCATGACAAACTTGGTATTAGAGCATAAGGTTCAAGTGTCCTAGGATATCTAAAAGCCACGTCAAGTAGAGTCTCCTTCATAGGTGTGACGCGCGCCACACTTATGGAGGAGGGGCTATGAGACGTTATTAAGAATAACTTCCTTTCTTTTTTTTCCAGCTCATGCTATAGAGTGTGAACTCTAATTGATCTCTCTCTATTCTAACTCGTGCTCCTTGCATTTCATAAAAATGCCTCCAAGAAGAGCTAGCGCTAGGAACTAGCCAGCAGACCTCTTAAACGAGTAGGTTACGCATGTCGAATTCAGGGCTGCCTTCCAAGTGCTCGCTCAAGCCATGACCGCTCAGGTCAACCAATAAGTTGCCGCACCAGCTCCACCTCAGGTCAATGCTGCTGCATCCAGAATCCGGGACTTCACTCGGATGAGCCCTCCAGAGTTTCATGGGTCCAAGTCAGAAGAGGATCCCCAAGAGTTCCCTGAGGACATCCAGAAGGTCACTGACATTATGGGTGTCACTTCAGTCGAGGGTGTAGACTTGGCCTCTTATCATCTAAAGGGAGTGGCCTACACTTGGTACCAGCAGTGGAAGGAACCTCGTTGTACCAGTGTAGGACCAGCGACTTGGGATATGTTCAGTACTACTTTCCTGGATAGATTCTTTCCACTAGAGCTCAGGGAAGTTAAGGTTCAGGAATTCATCAACTTGAGGCAGGATGACATGAGTGTACATGACTACGCTCTGAAGTTCACACAGTTATCCAAGTATGCTCCAGCGATAGTAGCTGACTCCCGAGCTCGCATAAGCAAGTTCGTGTTGGGTGTGTCCGACGATGTGGTCAAGGAATGCAAGACGGCTATACTTGTGAAGGAAATGGACTTCTCTAGGTTAGTTACTTATGCTTAACAAATTGAGGAGGAAAAGATCAAGAAAAGCAGAGGTGATGCTAAGAGGGCTAGGACAGATGAGTATATCAACTTTCAGCAGAGGTCAGAGGGTGGAAATCGCTCTCAGTATCGATAGAAAAATTCAGCACCAGCTCCATCTTCTGCTAGTTCCCCAGTGCCTAAGTTCATGAAGGACAGACGGGGTAGAGCGTCTGGCTCCAAGTCCCAAGGTTCGGTTACTAGTGGGCGCACTAATCCGATGTGTAAGAAGTGTGGTAAAACCCACCAAGGTGAGTGCATGGCAGGCAGCGGAAATTGCTTTGGATGTGGTAAGCCAGGCCACATGATGAGGGATTGTCCCACAGCTTCTCAGAAGGGTAAGGATGTTCACCCACAAACTCAGACCGGTTCTACATCAGCTCCCATAGGTTGCCCTACTTAGCAGAGTGCCTCATTTGGTATGGGTGGCGGTCAGCACTAGAACAGGTTGTAAGCACTTCAAGGTCGTCAGGACCAGGAAGATTCTCCCAATGTGGTCACGGGTACGTTACGAGTCTTTAATTCTGATGTTTATGCATTGTTAGATCCAGGAGCTACGCTTTTTTTTGTTACTCCATATATAGCAGTAAATTTTGATGTCAGTCCAAAAACTCTTCTAGAACCCTTCTAAGTCTCTACTCCAGTTGGTGACCCAGTTATAGCTAGATGGATATATAGAAATTGCCGAGTCACAGTTTCCTAGAAAGTCACCTCAGCAGATCTTGTAGAGTTAGAAATTATAGATTTCGATATCATTCTAGGCATGGATTGGTTACATTCCTGTTATGCCTCAGTCAATTGTAGAACTAGGATCGTTCATTTTCAGTTTCCTAATGAGCCAGTCCTAGAGTGGAAGGTTAGTAACTCAGTGCTTGTAGGCCATTTCATTTCCTACCTTAAGGCCAGAAAGATGATTTCCAAAAGGTATATCTATCATCTAGTTTAGGTTAAGGATTCAAACTCCAAAACCCCAACTCTTGAGTCAGTTCCAGTAGTCAGTGAGTTTCCAGAAGTTTTTCCAGAAGATCTTCCTGGAGTCCCTCCAAAAAGGGAAATCGACTTCGGAATTGATCTCCTTCCAGATACTCAACCTATCTCAATTCCTCTTTATAGAATGGCTCCAACTGAGCTTAAGGAATTGAAAGAACAGTTGAAGGACCTTTTAGAAAAAGGCTTCATCAGACAAAGCATATCACCATGGGGTGCTCCAGTATTGTTCGTGCGTAAGAAAGACGGTTCTCTCAGGATATGCATAGACTACCGTCAGTTGAATAAAGTCACAATTAAGAACAAATATCCTATCCCCAGGATCGATGACTTATTCGACCAGCTTCAGGGTGCTAGTTATTTTTCTAAGATAGACCTCAGATCCGGCTATCATCAGCTCAGAGTCAGAATTAGTGACATTCTGAAGACAGCCTTCAGAACTCGGTATGGTCAGTACGAATTTGTTGTTATGTCTTTTGGACTAACCAATGCTCTTGCAGCTTTCATAGACTTAATGAACAGGGTGTTCAAACAGTATTTGGACTTTTTGGTCATCGTCTTCATTGATGATATCCTCGTTTACTCTAGAAATAAAGAGGAGCATGCAACTCATCTGAGGGTTGTTCTGCAAACTCTCAAGGATCGCCAACTATTCGCTAAGTTCAGCAAGTGTGAATTCTGGTTACAAACGATCACTTTCCTTGGTTATGTAGTATCCAGAGAAGGGATCCGTGTTGATTCTCAGAAGATTGAGGTTGTAAAGCACTGTCCCAGACTCACCTCTCCTATAGATATCAGAAGTTTCTTGGGTTTGGCCGGCTATTATAGAAGGTTCGTTGAAGGATTCTCATCTATAGCATCCCCATCGACTAGATTGACTCAAAAAAAAGGTTAAGTTTTAGTGGTCAGATGAGTGTGAGTAGAGTTTCTTAGAACTGAAGACTAGGTTGACTACAAATCTTGTCTTGACTCTACTAGAGGGTTCATATGGTTATGTGGTTTATTGCAATGCATCCAGAGTCGTCCTAGGCTGTGTCTTAATGCAGCAGGGTAAGGTCATAGCTTATGCCTCCAGACAGCTTAAGGTCCATGAGAAGAATTACCCGACTCATGACCTCGAGCTTGCAGCGGTGGTGTTTTCCCTAAGGATTTGGAGGCACTATTTGTATGGTGTCCTATTGATGTGTTCACAGACTTTAAGAGCCTCCAGTATGTGTTCACCCAGAGAGAGTTGAACCTTCGTCAGAGGAGATGGCTTGAGTTCCTCAAGGATTATGATATGAATGATCTATACCACTCGGGTAAGGCCAACATAGTGGCTGAGACCCTCAGCAGACTGTCTATGGGTAGTGTGTCTCATGTTGAGGAAGAAAAGAGAGAACTAGCCAGATATGTTCATCGGTTGTCTCGCTTAGGGGTTTGCCTTATGGACACGTTAGAAGTTGGTGTGATAGTTCAAAATGGAGCAGAATCTTCCCTAGCAGTAGAGGTTAAGGAGAAACAAGATAGTGACCCTATATTGCTTCAGTTGAAGGGTGCAGTTCATCAGCAGAGAGTAGAGGGTTTCTACCAAGGGGGAGATGGTGTACTTCGCTACCAGGTTTGCTTGTGTGTTCCAAATGTGGGTGAGTTAAGGTAGCAGATCCTTACAGAAGCCTATAGTTCCAGATATTCCATTTATCCAGGTGCCACTAAGATGTACCGTGATCTACGGGAAGTCTATTAGTGGAATGGCATAAAGAGGGACATCGCAGATTTCATGGCCAAGTGTCCCAATTATCAGCAGGTAAAGGTAGAATATCAGAAACTAGGAGGTGTGACTCAGGAGATTAGCATTCCTACTTGAAAGTGGGAAGTGGTTAACATGGATTTCATAACGGTCTACCCCGTACTCGCAGGTAGCATGATTCCATTTGGGTAATAGTGGACAGAATTACCAAGTCAGCTCACTTCTTAGCAGTCAAGACTACATATTCAGCAGAAGATTATGCCAGGCTCTACATAAGTGTGATAGTCAGGTTGCATTCCTTTGTCCATCATCTCAGATAGAGGCCCTTAGTTTACATCTCACTTCTGGAACTCATTCCAGAAAGGTCTTGGTACTCAGGTAAAGCTCAGCACAGCATTTCACCTGCAGACGGATGGTCAGGCAGAGCATACTATTCATACTTTAGAGGATATGTTGAGGGCTTGCGTGATCGATTTCAAGGGTAGTTGGGATGATCACCTACCTCTCATAGAGTTTGCTTACAATAACAGCTACTATTCTAGCATTCAGATGGCCCCATACGAGGCTCTATATGGGCGCAGATGTAGATCACCTATTGGTTGGTTTGAAGTAGGTAAAGCAGCCTTGATTGGACCAGATTCGGTTCATGAGGCTATGGAAAAAGTTCAGCTCATCAGAGACAGGCTTAAGACAGCTCAGAGTCGTCAAAAATCCTATGCAGATGTTAGGAGAAGAGACTTAGAGTTCGAAAGTGATGACTGAGTTTTCCTGAAAGTGTCACCCATAAAGGGTGTGATGAGATTCGGCAAGAAAGGAAAGCTCAGTCCTAGATAAGTAGGCCCTTACAAGATCCTGAAAAGGGTTGGTAATGTGGCTTATGAGTTAGAGTTGCCAGCAGAATTAGCAGTTGTTCACCCAGTATTTCACATTTCCTTGCTGAAGAAGTGTGTGGGTGATCCGACATCGATTATCCCCTTAGAAAGTGTGGTTGTGAAGGATAGCCTCACCTATGAGGAGGTTCCAGTTGAGATTCTTGACCGTCAGGTTCGTAGGTTGAGAAATAAGGAAGTCGCTTCAGTCAAAGTTTTGTGGAGGAACCAGTCCTTAGAGGAAGCTACTTGGGAAGTAGAAGCAGCCATGATGTCCAAGTACCCTCACCTCTTTACCTCCGACATAGTTTCAGCTTAAGGTAACAATTCCTCTTCAGTCTCTCAGTTTACTCTTGTGTAACTCAGTCTCAAATACTTTGTTCCATCAATTTTCCTTGCATTTCAGCTTATGTGCATGTTCATGGAACTCAGTTCAGTCAGGTATCAGTTTCTAGTACTCAGTTGGTAGGGACTTCACCTCTTTCCCTCCAAACTCAGCTTATTCAGTCTTCATTCGAGGATGAATGATCCTAAGAGGGAGATATTGTAACACCCCAGAACTTCCAAGCCCAGACTAAGCTTAGAAAACCAGTAGAAAATAAAAAAATTCAGAAAATTTCAAGTTCCCAGAATCACGGTTAAAACCACGGACCGCCGTTCAGAAGAACGGTCCGTTATTTGAAACCGTACTCCCTGAAACAGTATCCCATTAGTTCTGCCCCAGGGACCACGGTTTAGGCAATGGACCGTCGTTCTGAAGAATGGTCTATCGTTTAAACCGTAGTCCCAATTCCAGTAGACCCTCATCTCTGTCTTCAGAAACCACGAGTCCCTTGACGGGCCATCGTTCAGAAGAACGGTCCATCCTGAGGAGTCATAATTTTCCCAGAATCAGAGGACCCCAGTTCCAGCCCCAAGAACCATGGCTCAAATGACGGGCCATCGTTTTGAAGGATGGATTGTCCTGTTGAACCGTCATTCCTAGGACCAAAGACCCTAAAATGCACAGGCAGAACCACGGCTCTAGTTGACGGTCCTTCGTTCAGAAGGACGGTCCGTCAACCAAGCCGTAGTCCCTGAGAATGATTTTCTGCAGATTCTTTTAAACTTTCCCAAGGGAAGTCCAGTCTTTTCCTAATTATTTTAATTCTGACCCTATGTTATTTTGGGGGTAATTAAAGGTTTTTTAACTCTATTTCTCCCTCATTACTTCTAAATCACTCATACGAAGCAAATCTCTCAAGAACAGAACGCTCTCTCTCAAGAACAAGGCAAAAAGGGTTTTCTCCAAGTTCCTCTCAGAATTCAAAGGTTCAACCGTAGAATCTTCATACAAGTATGTGGGATTTCACTAGTGGGTTCCTTTCATCCATTAGGTCCCTATCACTCAGTCAAATCCTTCAGTTCTCCATAAATGTTAAAAACCTAGGGTTCATAGACCTTAGAGAATTCTTGCTATTCAGATGTTATGGAATTATATAATGCTTAGTCCATGTTTCTTGGAGAATCAATATAGTTCATGTACAGAGTTCAGAAGCCTAATTTGTTGTAATTTTCAGTACTCCATAGATTATACATGTTAGGAAGACTCAGTTAGATGATCAGATTTCAAAATTTGAATGTCATATCATACAGCTTGGTTGTGTCCATTCTCAAATTATATTAGTATTTTAAGCTATCCAGTGTTATAGTTGCATGCTAGCTTATATTCAGTTGGGAGTAGACTTAGTATTGAGCGGACTAGGGATGAGGGCTTAGCTGTCAGCTTAGGCTATGACCCTTAGTACCAATCTCCAAGTCCCAAAACTACGGCACCACTGTAGGTTTGAAGGAGTCAGCTGTCAGACAAGGCTGCACCTCCTTGTCCCTTGTGGACATCATCAGTGGATCCACGTCAGACTCATTTGTACCCTTGGCAAGGTATGAACGCCCATCCATCCAGGGTTACAGGTTTGCCCCACAGTTAGCTCATCTTGGGGTATGTCGATTAGTAGTATCTCCCAAAGTCAGATTCATGTTCATTAACCTTGTATTTAGTACTCATGTTCAGTATTCAGATCAGCATGTTATTTCATGATTTATACTTGGTCACTGCATTCAGTACAGCTCTCAGTTACAGTTCAACATGTTTATTCTTTTGTTTAGTTATATATATATATATATATATATATATATATATATTGTTCAGTCCAGCTTGTGTTCTGCATGCTCAGTATATTCAAAGTACTGACACATACTTTTGTGCTACATCATTTCATGATGTAGGCTTAGGCACTCAGCATCCAGATCGCGCGTAACTTGACCTTTGGTCCGTACTTAGCAGCTCAGTGGTGAGTCCCCAATAGTTCGGGGATAATAGACGTGCCTTTATTTCAGTATTTATATTCAGTTTTTAGTTTTGCTAGAGTTAACTGGGAGCATGTCCCAGCAACTCCTATTCAGTTAGATGGCTTTCAGACATAGACTAGATTCAGCACTTTTAGTATTGTTATTCAGTCAATACTAAACCAGATTCTTATATATTCAGATTTCATTTGGGTTCTTCCCGCTTTTAGCTATTTAATTGCTTTAGTTTTCCGCACAGTACATATCTTTAAACTGGTTTTACTTAGATATGCCATGACATGGGTTAGCTTAGGGTCACTCATGACACTAAGCACCATGTCGTGTCTAGGGGGTAGCCTCGGGGCATGACAGTAAGGATGTGTGAGAGAAGGTGGTAATACTAAGGGACGTGGAGCAGCACCCACAAGGGGCTTAGCTCTAGCTGTTGGGCAGGTCCGTGATAGGTCAAAGACCCCTCCACCACTAGAGGATCACATCAGGGCAACAACAGAGAAGGTAGAAGCACCAAATTAGGAAGGTGTTAAACCTGCTACGGCTTCTGCAGATGTGCTACTGCAGGTATTGACTCTACTGAGAAATTTGGTAAGGACTAGGGAAGCACGTTCCGATAGGATAGACTATGGGAGCCCAGTATGTTTTCATTGTGGCTTTGCAAATGGACAAGAATTCTGAAACAGTGATATTTTTTAGACCGGTGGCTGGGTCGGTGATGACTGGGGAGGAGCATGATTTATTTTGAAGGTTCACTAAAATCAAGCCTCCAATTTTATATGGTACCGAGACTAAGGATGCTTATGAGTTCATTATTGACTATCATGAGAGGCACAATTAGATGGGGGAAAGTAGAGAGATATGGGGTAGAGTTTGTCACTTTCCAGCTACATGGGATGTGAAGTTATGGTGGAGAGCCTATATGGAGTGTAGGCCAGATGGGTTGCCTCCATTGACTTGGACACAATTATATTTTGTCTTCCCAGAGAAGTACATCTCTCGTACTTTGTGCAATAAGTGGCGGGATGAGTTTAGTAGTATTGAGTAGAGTTGTTCTTCAGTTACAGCCTATGAGGCCTGATTCCACTAGCTCTCCAGGTATTCATTGCATTTATTAAACACAGAAGAGGAGAGGATTTGTAGGTTTGACAAAGGGCTGGATACGGGACATCGACTATTATCTCTACAGATGGTGTCTTCTAGGAAAACGTTTTACGAAGGGGTTGAGTATGTCAGGAATTTAGAAGAGATAAAATAGGATGGTTATGCTAAATCTGCTGAAAAGAAGCCCCGAAAGGGTGGTAGCTATACTGACTCCTTCTCTAAGGGCTCAATTTCTCAGGGGTATTCTGGATGCCCCATTCAGTTAGCTATGCAGGTATTATCTAGGGGTCCATCGGGGGCCAACCAGCCTTCCTTATATCATAGTGGTTATGTTACTTCTTTGCTTTAGCTCAGAGGCCCACTTTGGATAGGGCATGCTATGAGTGTGGTAAGGTTGGTAACATTCGGATATGGTATCCCATATTTAGATAGGCTGGTCAGCCAGCTCAGTAGTAGGCTCCAGAGCTCTAGCTTCAGCTCCAGCGGGTACAGAAGGTAGTGCACATGGTAGGGATCATCCTCAAGATGGGTGTGGTGGTCACATGGCTGGTAGAGGTAGCACCTAATCAAACTGAGGTGGTGGACATGCTAATAGAGGTATTACTCAGCCCAGCAGGTGTAGCACACAGACAGGTGGCCAGATTTATTTCTATGCTTTCCCGGGCAGACTCGAGGTGGAGAAATTTGATGTGGTGATCACAACTACTATTCTAGTCTATGACCAGATGGACATGGCCTTATTTGATCCATGATCCACCTTTTCTTATGTGTCTGTATATTTTGTTGTGGGTCTAGATATGATTTGTGATTTACTTGATTTGCCTGTACATGTTTTTACTTATGTTGGTGAATCTGTGATAGTAGATAGAGTTTATCATTCTTGTCTTGTTACATTCATGGGGTATAAGACCTGGGTAGACTTAGTGATTCTTGATATGGTGGACTTTGATGTCATTTTGGGGATGAGTTGGTTGTCACCTTATCATTCTATTTTAGATTGTAATGTTAATATTGTGACTATAGCAATGCCCGGTATGTCTAGACTTGAGTGGAAGAGTGACTGTAGCCCTTTCGTAAAACGGTTATATCCTTTATTTGTGCTAAAAGGTTGATTGAGAGAGGGTGTTTGGCATTTTTAGTGCATCTTTGGAACACTAATGTAGAGGTTCCATCCATAGGGTCAGTTTCTGTAGTCTGTGAGTTCTTGGAAATGTTTCCCATGGATTTACTTGGCATGCCACAAGACCGTGATATTGATTTCTGCATTAATTTAGAGTATGGCACTCGTCCTATCCTATTTCTATTCTGTCATATCTGATGGCATCGGCTGAATTGAGAGAATTAAAAGTTCAGTTTAGTAAGGGGTTTATTCATCTGAGTGCCTCTCCATGGGTTTCTCCTGTGTTATTTGTGGGGGAAAAAAGATAAAAGTATGTGTATGTGAATTAACTATCGTTAGCTAAATAAGGTCACTATTCAGAACAAGTACCCTCTTCCCCGCATATATGACTTGTTTGATCAGCTCCAGGGTGTATCAATCTTCTCTAAAATTGATTTGAGGTCTGGGTATCATCAGTTAAAGATTCGGGCTGTGGATATACCTAAGAGTGTTTTTTGGACCAGGTATGGGCATTATGAATTCTTGGTGATGTCTTTTGGACTTACTAATTTCCAGCTGCCTTTATGAGTTTGATGAATGGATCTTTAAACCATACTTGGATTCTTTTGTAATTGTGTTTATTGATGACATTTTGGTATATTCTAAGAGTAAGGAAGAGCATGAGGACCATTTGAGAGTGGTGTTGGGGCTGTTGAAAGAGAAGTAATTGTATGCTAAATTTTCAAAATGTGAATTTTAATTGACTTATGTGTCCTTCTTGGGGCATGTGGTTTCGAATGAGGGAATCATGGTTGATCTGCAAAAAATAGAGTCAGTTAAGGGTTAGGCTAGGCCAACTTCAATGATTGAGATTCGTAGCTTTGTGGGGTTCACTAGTTACTACCGCCAGTTTGTGAAAGGGTTCGTTTATATTGCTTCCCAGCTAAATCATCTTACTCAGAATGATGTAGCATTTTAGTGGTATGATGAGAATGAGGAGAGCTTTCAAAAGCTTAAGACTTTGTTGACTACAACTTCTATTCTTGCATTGCCTGTGGAAGGTAAGAACTTTGTTATTTATTGTGAAGCTTCACGTTCTGGTTTGGGTGCTATTTTGACACAGGATATAAAAGTCATTGCATATGCTTCTAGGCAATTGAAGGTGCATGAGAAGAACTATCCTGCACATGACTTTGAGTTGGCGGCATTGGTATTTGCTCTTAAGATTTGGAGACACTATCTTTATGGTGTCCATTGTGAGGTGTTTACTGACCATCACAATCTGCAGCATGTGTTTATGCAGAGGGATCTAAACTTGAGGCAGCATCGATGGATGGAGCTGCTCAAGGACTATATATTACTATCTTGTACTATTCAGGCAAGGAAAATGTGGTAGATCATGCTTTGAGTAGGAAGTTAGGGAGTATGGGTAGTGTAATGACCCTTCCGGTTATTTCCACGTATACGTTTTTCTTGTACCGTTAGAGCTTGTTTGTAGCGGCCCCAAGTCATTTAAGGCTTGTCGGGACCGGTAGTTCGGTGTCGGGGCCATTTGTTTGGTCGTATGATAAGTTTTGAAGTCAAGCAAGTCGGCAAAAGTTATCGTAAGTTTCCTTAATAAATTTTCTGAACTTTGGGTAAAATGTCTCAGAGCTTTTCTCTCAATATATAAAGAGTTAGAAGTCACCAAAAATACCAAATCGAAGGTCTACGAGTCTAGTTTCCAACGCACAAAACCTCAAGTCCAACTGATCTCGGAGTAAAAAGTTATGACTGTTTTACCGCGGATTGTCTGGCAGAAACCGGGTCGCGAACCGGGTCGGGTCAAAATCAATTTAAAGCCTCAACTTCACGTTTTAAAACGCCATTTTAGTTCTGAAACAGTGAGAAAACATAAGGGAGGGTTCCAAGAGAGTTCTTGAGTATCAAAATCGTGCGATGGTGAATTGCAAACCTAAATTTAAGAAGCTTATTAGCATCGCGCGTATATTTGAAAATATTTTATTTTAAAGTTATATTTTTTTTATTACCTTTTTTAAAGTATTTTAAAGGTCTATGAAAAATACTTTTATTATGATATAATTGTGTATGTACTTATTTTATAAGGTTTGTATACATTGTAATATTTTAACGGAGATAGTAAATTTAGTGATGTTGAAAATTATTATTATAATATAGTAAGTTTTGTTTGAAATAATTTTCTATGAATTATGATATATTCAAAAAGTTATATTTATTTTACCACGAACTTATGCAATACCCGAGTAGATACATATTGGGAAATGAATATGTTTGGTGTCACCTCAACCTCACACGTAGAGGTGGAGGGAGTGTCCAGCAAAGTTAATGGTAAGTGGTGGCATCACTGGAAAGTTTATCATTCAATTAATTTATAACTTGTCCCCTATGATTATTACTTTTCAATTACAGCTTGTTAATGAAAATAGAGACCAATTCGTTTCATTGTTTTAATTACTGTGCGTGTGATGATATATAGATAGGTACTCCACCTTGTTCTTTCATTCTTGGTTTCCAAGTCAAGCAAATTTATTCGATCAATTTTGTTGTTAATCCACGCTAAAGAAACGTTCTTGTGGGAAATTATTTTCGCGTTGGGTTTGATTTTTGGTTTGAAGTTTCTCGGAGCATTTTGGGTTTGAACATCGTTGTTCTAGCCGCTTGTCATCGGACGACAGGTAGGTTATGGTTTAAAATCCCTAGACTTAGCATATATCGGATAAAATTGTACTAGTTGGCATCCTTGGGTTGGATTATTAGGTTGGCACCACAGACCTCGACCGCTTTATTCATGTTCGCCTACTTTTATTCCTCTGTTGCTTATAGTACTTGCCGGTATATTTTATTTACCCTTGTGGTCCTGTGAGGCCTTGTTGACTCTGGAACATAGAAGGTGGGATTTTGGGAATGTCCGTGAGTCCCGGGCATAGAATTATCCTTCTAGGCTGGTTATGCTTGCTGGGTAGCTATGGGCATGTGCAGGGTCGATAGGTTGATTGTGAGCTGCTGGACAGCTATTGTGTTTGATCATACCATTTCCATGCATTTAAAGAGGTTTTATCCATGTTTTACTATGGTTTGGCTTCGGGCCCACTTGCACTATTTTCTAAACCTTGCATGGCCCCGGGGGCCTGTTTTTGATGGAAATGATTTGGAAATGGGTTGATTTAACTTGTGAATATTCCTGGGTAAAAGAAAGTAAAATTATGTTTTAAATCACCAGTTTTACGATTAACGCTAGACTCGGCAGGGCCGGGGTGCTAGTTGAGTTTTCTTGCTACTTGAGATAATTTTAGCCTCGGTCGGACCGAGCACCTGAGACGACTTTCTACTGTTTAGACCCGGTTATGCCCGGGCACCCTTGGAGGGGTTTTGAGATATTTTCCTACTACTTTAGTCCTGGACAGGGTCTAGGCATGCATATTAGAGACTGGGTCTCTATCTTGAACCCGGACTTGCTTCCGGACGACATGTTTGATACTGAGTTTTAGTATGGGGTCTGGGACCTCCATGGACCTTGCCATCCGGGCCAGGGGCTGCGGGCTGCGTGTGCCAGAGGAAGGGTATACGGTGGAGTAGAGGTATACGGGCAGTGTCCTTCCATGGAACCTACCTGCTGGTCCGGATCGGCACCGGAGGAGGTACATACAGAGATACCATTTCACTTGAGACCTTCATGCATCATATCATTCATTGTTTGAGGCTCCACCCTTGTTTGTTGTTTGTTGATTGTACGCTCCGGTAGTATGGGATGCCAGAGGGTTTGTTTTCACTTGTTTGTGTTCCTCGGTTGTATGGGCGGCCGGGGGACTGTAGGTAGACTCTGGCTATTTACTTGTAGAATTGTTCCCTGTTATGGTTAATTGTGAAATTGGTTACTGCTAGACTGTTAGTTTCTGGATTTGAGATTGATATGATTAGTTGGGCTTGATTCATGTCTCTAAGCATGCCTATCATTACTCTTTCTCTATTCTTCTTACACTTGAGGTTGCCGGTATACCATCCATTTCATAAACTTATTATGTATACACTGTTATTGCAAGGACCCCAGGTGCGTTGTTTCTTACTTTCATCTGTGCCTATGGTGTATATATTTTGCTTGCTGGCCTCACATGTGGTTCTGTTGACTTCCCTCTGGGCTAGTTCCTGTGTACCTTTTGTTGATTTCTATGACTACTTGCTTCTATTCTGTCTGTTACTACGCTTTTATCTTATATGTGCCCAGTCGGCCTATGATACCTACTGGGTACCTTATGCTTCGCATTTGGTGCTCACCCTACCCCCTGTATCTTTGGGTGCAGATCCTAGCGTGGGCCATCGTCGTTAGATCGCTGTAAGTCGTGCTTGGAGGTCTGTTGGGGATTACTTCAGACTGAGGGTGAGCTCTTGGCGATCGGAGCTTAGCTTTAGTTTATCTTTTGCTTTATGTACTCTATTACCATTCAGAGACATCTGTATATATTGTTTTGGATCGTTTGCACTCCATGTATGTAGTTTTGGCTCTATACTATGATACCAGGACTTGGGGTTTGGTTTAGTTTCCGCATATGTATATATATATTCCTGTTATCTATTCTCTTCATCTTGTTCCCTTACTTTTGCTTATTAAACTACCCTCTCGCTTATTTGTTAGATAGTAGCCCATTACTAACTGTTCTGGGCTACGGGAATTAGTTCGCCTACTGAGGGGTTGTAGGTGCCATCATGACCGAGAAATCGGGTCGTGACAGGTAGCTTTTCTTATTTGGAGGCTAGGAGGCGTCCATTGGCTAGAGAGGCCTAGACTTTGGCTAACAGTTTTATGCGGATTAATATGACTGAGTCTGGTGGAGTTTTGGCTTGTGTTGAGGCAAGGTCTTGATTTCTAGAATTGGTTAAGGCCAGACAGTTTGAGGAGGCTAAGTTGAGCAGGATTCGTGATAAGGTCTTGCAGGGAGAGGCCAAGAGGCCATGATTGATGATGAGGGAGTTCTAAGAATTAAAGGGCCTGTATGTGTTCCCCATGTTGATGATTTGATGAAGATTATTCTTACAAAGTCTTATAGTTCAAGGTACTCTATACATCCGGGGGCCAACAAAATGTATCGTGATCTAAGATAGCATTATTGGTGGGATAAGATAAAGAATGACATTGTTGACTTCATTGCCTAGTGTCCTAATTGTCAGCAGGTGAAGTATGAGCACCAGAGACCTGGAGGGACACTTCAGAGGATGCCCATTCCTGAATAGAAATGGGAAAGGATTTCAATGGACTTTGTCGTTGGTCTTCCAAAAACCTTGGGAAAGTTTGATTCGATATGGTTGATTGTTGAGGGGTTGACTAAGTCTGCACACTTCATTCCAGTTCAAGTAACTTATAATGCGGAGAAGTTAGCCAAGCTTTACATCCGTGAAATTGTTCAATTGAATGGAGTTCTGGTCTTTATTATTCAAATAGAGGTACACAGTTTACTTCTAATTTCTGAAGAACATTGCAGGTTGAGTTAGGTACTAGGTTGGACCTTAGTATAGTATTTCACCCTCACACCGCTGGGTAATCTAAGCAGATGATTCAGTTCTTGGAAGATATACTTCGCGCGTGTGTGTTAGACTTTGGTGGTCATTAGGACCAGTTCTTGCCATTAGCTGAGTTTAAGTATGTAACAACCTAAAAATTCTAAGCTAAGAACCAGACTAGAAAATCTAAGTGTGAAATTGTCATAGTGACAGTCAGGGACCAAGAATAGGTTCTACGGACCGTGGATACCATCCATGGAAATCAGTCACGGGCTAAGCAGTTGTCCATAGAACCATGACCAGGTTCCAAAAACCGTGGAATAGTCCATGGGATGTGGTTTGCCCTCATGGAACTCAAGCCTACAGCCATGAAATTTCCCAGAGAACCATGAGCTGGTTCCACGGCTCATGGAATAAACCACGGACCGTGGTTCCCAGCCGTGGAACCCTATTTCAAAAAATTTCAACAGTTTTTAATTTATTTTGCCAGGGGTATTTTGGATTTTTTCTATTCTTTTAACTCCTAAACTAAGTCATTTTAGGCATAATTTTGAGGGGTTTTAGTCAGACTTAGATTATTCTTCCCTCATTCCATCAACTAAGTTTCAAAGAAAGAAAAGAAGTGTCTTCTCTCAGACTCCACGTTAGGGCTTTCTTCTCTAAAGCTTCAAACTCCATTCTTAGTTCAAGAATCTTCTACTACCAGGTATGTAGGTATTCAGTAGACCATTTTTAGACCATCGAGAGCTCATCTCTAACCTATTTATCCCCTATCTTAATTTTTAGATATAAAATTCTTCCAAAATGCTCAGGGAAGATGATGACTTACCCATAGCACAGGCGATGAAGATCCCCGCTCTGTCGTCTTTAATGGTGATGAGGATTCTCATCGTTGCAGCAGCGGGTTATTAGGTTTTGTGTCCTAAGACCTGATTAGATTCTATTTCTTCTTTGTTGTTTTGTTGTTTCTTTCCTTTTTTGATTTTTTCTTTTATTTTATTTTGGGCCTGCTCCATCTTGGAGTGGGCCTTTTGATGTACAGCTCTTTGTTTGTTTTAATAAAAGGCACATGGCCATCCTTTTAATTAAAAAAAAGGTATTAAGTAAGGGTTTAGTTCCCCCTTATGCCCAAAACTTCAGTCTTCAAATTCGAATTTTATGGATTTTATGAAACTAGAGTTCATACCTTGTTATGTAGATTTTTACAAGATTTTAGTCCTTATGAATTCTATATGATTTATATCCTATTTTAGAAGATTTATATCATAGTTTCAATGACTTGCATGAACTTGTCTAAGAAATCAAGAACTTAGTTTGAAATTGTAATATTTTTCACATGAATTAGTTTTCTTAGCCTAGATTACTTGCATTCAGTTTGAAACAAGAAATTAGTCAGATTTTGGTCTACAGCTCTTTCAGAAAAGTTTTTTCAGATCAGTTAAGTTCTTACCAGCATTCAAAACCTCGGTTTTAAATGAGCTACCAATAAATACAGTTTTGAGAGTAATACTTAGCACCAAGTTGGACTAGTGTTCAGCGTCACCAAAAGTCCCAGAACTACGTGCCACTATAGATTCAGTTAGCTCCTCAGTTGGGCATTAGATTTGTGATCACACTAGTCATACCTCTATACCCTGTCAAGGTATATTGAGTCCTCTCGATGGGGCGTATACATCGGACTCCATGTTTAACTCATATGATTTATGTCGGTTAACAAATTCTCTCACAGAAATAGACTCACTAGATATGTACTTGGCCCCAGATCAGCTTTACTATTTTTATTAAGTGTTTTAAAGAATATTCCAGCATTTTAGATTTTATGAATATTATGTTTGGACTTTTGTACTACAGATTCAGTTTACAGTTTAAACAACTAATCAGTATTTTAGAATATTCAATTATCTTTAGCTTGCATATCCCGCATGCTCAGTACATTCTAAGTACTTATCGCATACTCTTTGTGCTACATCCTATCATGATGCAGGTTTGGGCACTCAGTCTTAGCATCACGACCAATATGCTCTGGTGCCACTTCAGCGATTATCAGTAGTGACTCCTCATCATTTGAGGATGGACTTTTATGCCATAAAAGATGAGTTCCCAGCAACTCGTCAGTATTAGAGGCTTTCAGACATAGAGTCAGATACTCAGCTTGTTTTAGTTGGTTCTGTTTTTTAGGTTTAGTTTACATTCAAATATTTTTTTAGTTATTATTAAACTTGCAGTTTTTACCAGTTTAGCTTCCGTTTAGTCTTTATTATCTAGAATGCTTAGTGTATGCCATGTCATGGGTTAGCTTGGGATTACTTGTGGCTCTAAGCACCGCGTTATGTCCAGGGTGTAGGCTTGAGGTATGACAAATTTCATATCAGAGCCTCAGGTTTACAGTGTCCTAAGGTATCTGAAAGCCACGTTAAGTAGAGTCTTTTTCATAGGTGTGAAGAGCGCCACACTTATGAGGAAGAGGCTATGAGACATTTTTAAGAAACTCCATTTCTTTCATGTTCAATATCATACGATAGAGTTTAACTCTATTTCTCCATTCTTTGTGCATTTCAGATCATGCCTTCTCGCAGAAACAATACTTGCAATGTTAATCCTCTGATTCCAGACCACGAGGTCACAAACGTGTGTTCAGGAATGCCATCCAGATGTTGGCATAACTTGTGAATGCTTAAGCTAATCAGCCGGTACCTATTCTTGCTAGCCCAAATAGTGGGACAGTTGTTGCCAGAGATAGAGATTTCATCCGCATGAACCTGCCAGAATTCTTCGGGTTGAAGGTAGATGAGGATCCGCAAAACTTCATTGATGAAGTGAAGAAGATTCTCGACGTGATGTAGGTGACTGGAGTTGAGAGTGTCAAGTTGGCATCCCATCAACTCAAGGATATGGCTCACATTTAGTTCACACAATGGAAGGACAATAGAGGCTGGAATGCATCTCCTATGACTTGAGACTGCTTTGTTGGGGCTTTTCTGGATAGGTTCTTTCCGAGATATCTTAGAGAAGCGAAAGCCGAGGAATTTGTTAATTTGAGGCTGGGGTCGATGAGGTTAAGGAATATGGGTTGACGTTTACTTAGCTCTCCAGGTACCTGATTGCAAAAGCAATAACTTTTTACTTGTGATGACGTACACTTGTGTATATGCTGGGAAGAAAACATATGTCCTATTCATAAGCACCATTTTTCACAAGGGTCCTAACTTAAAAAGTCATATGAAGTAAAAAACAACTTCAAACAGTTTGGTCATAGAACAAAAAATGATTTCAAAATCAAATGAAAATACAAATAGTTCCTGAACCTAAAGGAACCACTTGAAATCTACCTCCCAACGTTATACAAAATTGGATGAACTAATCCCTAATTGAAAATCCAATTGAAACCCTTGTTATCGAAATATTTGAATTTGGAATAATTTTAGATAGGAAAAATTTGGAAATTGTTCTAAACATTCTAAATTAAATGGAGCTAATACAAGCCTTGGATTCAAATTCAAAGACGACAAGAAAAAGGAAAATATATTTAGAAAAATAGAAATACTGAATCTTGAAATCAAAACACTTCATGATATGTGGTCATTATAAGACCTAGAATACACTTAAAAAGGAAAACAAACAAAATTACTAAAAAAAATAAAAAGGTAGTCAAGAAGTCTCGGATACGGCATGCTCTAGTAAAAGGCTTTGAGTTTTTGGCACTGAATCTGAAGCTGCAGGATTTGCAGCGAAAGGTGGCACAAAAGCTAGGGTAGACGGATGATCTTCATGAGGTATGGTGGATGGAATATCATCATCATCTTCCTCCTCTTCGGTATTAATGCTTGAAAGCTCATCTGTGGAAGGAGAAGCAAGATCCTCCGGAGTTACCTTGGGAACTTTACTTCTTATCAACTCCACCAAAGATTGAGCCTCGAAAACCTGTTACTTAACATCGATGGATCAGACCTTGAATTCCTCCAAAAGTTTGCTGCCTCATAACCCAAGTGTCATTACTTTTTACAATATGAATGAGTCTGGAACCTAAATGACATGTGAAAACTAAAAAGTGACTGAAATAACATGTCAAAAAAAAGGTTAACAAAAACTAGATATAGCGCACTTTTTTAGTGTGTGATATATAAAAAAAAGTTCACATACCCCGTTAAAATCTATTACTCAATTTTTTTAAAAAAAAATTACATAACGCACAAAAAAATGTGCCATGTAAACTGTTTCATTTTCCTCATTAGCAAGTGCACAAAGTGCGCTATATCTAGGTTCCAATCACATGTTATTTCAGTCACTTTTTAATTTTCACATGTCAGTTAGGTTTCGAACTCAACATGTGATCCTTAAGGGAGGCAAACTTGACCTTCTTATCCTCAAGAGTATGCATCAAATTTCTTTTTTCTTCATACATCACGAACATTTTAGTAGTCGTCTTTTTGCTGAAGTTTTGTTCCTCAGCCAATCTTTGCTTGAGCTTCTCAACCCTGGACTCCAACTTAGATGCTTCCTCGTTCTTTTCCACAAAATCTTCCTTCAGGGACCGACCAGCTTGGATTTTCTCCAAAAACTAGTGTCAAGGGCTTTTACTTTCTCAGCTCTCTCTCTTTTTTGAGTTCGAACACCTCTAAACTTAAACTACTGGAATAAACCTGAGTACAAGCTTGAACAGCTGCATTGAACAAATATGTAGGGGAAACCTTATCCATCTTGCCTTGAGTTTTTTAGTGACCAAAGGTTTAAAATAAGGGATAATTTCAAATATGTATAATAAAGTAATTAGTTTACAATAAATATAGCCAAGTTTTCTTTACAAAAAAAAATAGCCCAAAAATGAACTATCCACAAAAAAAAAACTTACAAAAAAATAGCCGCATGTATATGTAATATATCGATAATGTATAAAAGTTATGTAATGTATGAGTATTATATAAATGGTGTATATATGTGTATCAATATTGTATAAATAGTGTATAAATATATATTGATATTGTATAAACGATATTTAAATGTGTATCAATATTGTAAAAATAATTATGTAATGTATATGTAATGTATCGATATCCATATTTATTTCTTTAAAAAAGAGGAATCAACGAAAAAAGTTTAAAAAACACCAAATTTTTTTAGATCGTGTATAAATCAAGTACAAATGAGTAGTTTGGTCTGCATAGCTTAATTCTTTCTATTCAATCTTGACGAATTCAAAATATTCTCTAAACAATCTCAAATTTTAGATATGAGCTCCTCTCAATATTTTGAGTGTTTTGATATGTTATTCACTCAAAACGGTTTATGTTTGCGGCACAAATTTTAAAGAAAAATGGGCGTGAGCTCAAACCTCCGACAAGATCTGGTGGTAACAGTGACAGCATTTTTCAGCGTGGAGGGTGTTCATCTAAGCTGTTCTTCACCAGAAATGGCATCTTATCTTCGGTGATAGCGTAACAGTGACGAGAAGCAAAGAGGTCTGTTGTGGTTTGACCGTAGTTGTTGGATTCATTGCCAGAGAGATGGTGGCTGGTGGCTGGTGGTGTGGACTACTGGAATGGCGAATAGAGAGGGAGCGAGGGACTGGTTTTGCTAGTTCATTTGGTTGCTGACTTCACCAGATTTTGATGTTAAGGGAAAACAAAGAGAACGAGGGAGATGGGGGGTTGTACAAGTGGTTGGATAGATGCTCTAGGTCATATGAGCTGATGACTCCTCATAGGAATAGTGACGGGACAAAGGAGGAGCAAAGAAAGCAGTGGTGGTTTTGTGGAGCTCGATGGTGGTTTAAGGTGGAGCTGTTGGTGGCGTGAGGTGATTGAGCTGTGAGAGAGGAGAGGATGGAAAACCGTAGGGTTGTTTGGTTGGTTTTCATCGGAAAAGATGGCCAAAATGGTCAATTAAGGTAATAAATGAGTGATAATTTTAGAGTGGGCTATTTTGGGTGTAAATAAGTTTGATGGGCTGATATTTTTCCTAATTTTACCTTAAAATAATTGGCCACTGTGATTGGCTTCGAAAGCATGTCTACTAATCTATAAACCAACAAGGTGAGGGTGCACTTTTTGTTGGGATACCAGTGCAGGAAAAGTGTCAACCAATCCAGATTTAGAACGGGATGGGCTGGAAGTTAGGTGATACCTCATGGTCGGAGGCAGAGACCAAAAAGCTGTAGCAAAAATGGATAAGGCTAGCTTCTAAGCAGAAACAAAATACGAGAGTGGGGCGTTGATTTCTTTTGCCCCCAATACAACATAGACTGGAGCAAAAGGCCAGCAAAACTGGGATTTAACCAATTCAACTAAATTAGCCTCCTTAAACAAATGAGCAGTTTCACCGAGTACTGTGAATCGAGTGGCCGAGGGCCTCCTTGAGAGAGATAAATTTTTGTCATCAGTTTTATATATCGATGTCACCAGCATGAGTTTTGGGATTGCCAACTTCGAGGCAAGAACGAGTGATCTTTCACCCTGATTAACAGGTGAGGAATGATCAATTTTGCTTTTCTTTTGTGGTAGAGAGTCCTGGAACACTATGGGCTCCATATTCACGGTAGCCGATTCCCAAGGTCGCTTGTTCCCAAGAACTCTTTGAACTTATTGAAGGACCTCCATTGGGGTAAGAAAAACCTTTTCAATTCATAGTTTGGATGAATCCTTTGGAAGACCAGTATTGGTAGACCAATTTTAAAAAACAAATGAACTTACTAAGTACGATACCTCAAAAAATAGCAAAAGTTACTGTTGTTTTCAGCTTTCCACCCCTTCGTGGTGGAAATAGACCTTCATGTCCGCTCATCGGACCCAAAAAATCCAGAAGACTTTGAACCCACCCTTTGATCGGGATGTCCTTTGACTATCGCCAAGTAAGTGTTGAAAGTTTATGTGGCAACAATCATGAATCTTTGTATCAAGCCTTGGTCAAAATCATCGTCTAAACTGGAAAGAATGGCTTTCCCCTTATGGGATAAATTAACTATCCCTTCTCAGAATAAACATAGGGAGTAGAATAAGATCGGGTGGTCAACGGAGAAAGGCTGATCGGCTTTAGTGGATAGATGTCAGAGACAAGAGATGACCCTGCAAAAGGATGGACCGCTTTAAGCTAAATACACCATGTAGATCTGACGAAATTGGATGATGACTTCATCAATTGTCGGATCCCCAAACTGAAGTATGAATGGGTAAGTGTAAACATAAGAGAATCCTAGTTGGTGAAGTTCATACTCTCAATCACACTAGGGAATATATTCGAGCTTTACCTTCTAGACATTTGCATCCACCCTAAACGGTGGGGAGGTTGGCTTCGAAGATCAAAAAGGTATATTCATTGGTCAGTTTTCACCGATCACTAGTTTGTTCGCCGAAACTAGCCAAGCTTTAAAGTCATTTTGAAAGTTCCATGTCTTTGAAACTATTAGATCAACAGTCAGTTTTGGGACATCTTAAATGCCTTTATTTTTCTTCAGACCACCATTAGATAGTTGATTTGAAAAGATTGTTTAATGTTCAGGGAGGAAGACATGATGATATGAAGAAGAAGAAGAGGATCCGGAGAAGTTTTTAAGATATGTAGGTTCAACGATTTTATGTTTTGAAGATGCAAAGGAGGATCGTAAGAAGATAAGAAGAAATCTCAAAAATCAGAAGAGTTGAAAAGATTGTGAAACAGTGCAAATGCGATTTTTATAGACTTTTGAAGAAGGATGGCATCACTACCTCGATCGGGGCATCACTTCCAGACCGGTGTTTAGGCGACTTATGAAAATTTCATTAAATGTGATAGGAAATACGTCTTTTCGGCTGACAAGAAATGTCTCGACTACTTTTCCACCAATAAATTTTGAAAATTTTTCAACTTCCCAATTACAATTTGGCAAAGTATCTGGAAAGTGGGGGACTATATTGAAAATTGCTTTCAAGTACTACAGTCAGCTTTAGCATAATAAGTTGCTTAATTAGGTTTAGGATGATATGAATTTTAAATTTTTATTAGGTTATTTTAGTTTGTTGAGATATTGTAGGTTTTAAAATTTTGAATTATGCAGATTTTTGTTGTAAGTTGCCTATTTATAGTTTTTTACGCTTAATAAATTTATTGAGAGACCATTTTGAATCATATTTTCGACCCTTTTTGCTGCACCATCTTTTTAAAAAATCAACAATGGTATCAAGAGCCTTCATTGATCTTACGGGATCTGTGAATTCTTCTAAGAAACTATTTTCAACCTGTGCTTATTTTGAACGCGCAAGGCTATTTTCAACACATGCTTATTTTCAACTAGTGAATTTGACCGCGCTTCGCGCAGGTAATTTTTATGAAAAAAAAATTATACATTTCTAAACTAATTTTTTAAAAAAAAAAATCAGGACAGAAGAAATATTATGAGGTTGCATTCTCATATATAAAATTGTTATCTATTAGTATCACACACAAAAAAATACAAAATAGAACATAATGAAATTAAAAAGAAACGTATAATTTGTTAATTGTATTCTTTTTTTGTATAAACATGTATTAATTTTTTTAAAAAATACTCAATTGCTGAAAATTTGTACAATATCAACGGATCACCATTTATACTTCTAAAAATTTATAAAACATGAATAGAAGAGATTTTGTTTGTCCTGAAGATTAAATTTCATGAATAGGATAAGTAAATAATATAAACTAAAAAGAAGTTATTAGCAAAATAAAGAAACCAGTAACCACTTATAGTGTTTTTTAAGTAATTAAGAAAATTAAAAACCCTAAGTCCAATTCCTCACCAATATTTTCTGTATTTAACTAATTTTCGTTCTCACTTAATAGTCAATTCTAATTAAAAAAAATAATAGGTAAAAAAACGTTTGAATTTCATTTTTCACATTTTCTATTAATATTTTGAATTAATTTCTTCTCATCTTAGTAAAGGTTAAGTAACGAAAAAAAATATTCATTTTAGAACTCCATTAAATGCTTTAAGAAACTTTAGAATCTTTTGATAAACTTCCCCTCGCTATAGTAGTTATTTCTTCCCCTCCGATCCTCCCGCTTACACAGTTCTTTTTTTTTTTTTACTGTTCTTTTTTGATTCGTTTCTTTTTTTTCTTTGATTCAATCTTTTTGTTTATTCTTAATTTATTTTATTCTAGATAGTTAGTGTTTATTGTGCCTTTTAAAATGATTAAATTTGTTTTATTTATTTTATGCTATTTTTTTCATAAAATCTAAAAATATGCTTTTTTTTCAAATAGTTTTCATATCATTTTAATACTCTTTTCATATATAAACAGTTTTGTTTCCACCAATTTTCATCAATTATATTTTTCTTATTTTAATCTTAGAATCATAAAATATATTTTTAAAAGTACATAAATTTGCACAATAAAAATATTGTAGAACAAATATACAAGTAGTAAATTATTACAAGATTGTGTTGTCAAAATTTGACAATGAATTATATATTGAATTCAGAAAATGCATATAAATATATTTGAATTTTTTCTTTATCTAAGAAAAAAAATCACCAATATGTAAAATAAAATTGATCAGAATTTATAAAATGGAATCCTTCAAAAGTTTATTATTCCTCATAACCTTAAACATCAGTGAACATCCTCCAAATCACAATTGCTTCTGAAAATGTGAATAAAAATGACGTAATTATATCATAATAAATAAATAATGTAAATATTGTAGCTATACACACCAATTAATCAACCTAAAAAAATAAAAATCACAAAACCAGATAAATGAAACCAAAAATAAGAGAGAGAAATCAAACATAAATAAGTAACATGCTAAGAATAATTAATATTTTATTTTTTTTACAATTTAAGCAGAAAAAGGCTTCAAACTCAATTCAAAAGTACAATATTCTTAACTAAAATAAACAAAACTCAATTTGAAAAAATAGTGTCATAATCACAACTATATTCCCTAATGTCGCAAGTCTTAGAATGAGCTTTTTACAATCACATTTCACTTCTTCTCCTTATGTTTTCTACACAGTGTTTCTTTAGAGAAAATGAAATCTCTTGTCAATTCGAACAGAAAAAAATAGCCTTTTCAAATCTCTTATGTGTAAAAATGAAGAAAAAAAAACATAAAGGGATAAAAATCACTTCTCCCGATTCTTTATTCAAGTGAAATTTTCTAAACCCTTTGTTTGTTCCAAAATAAATGAAACAACGAAAAAATAAGAAAATCATATTACTTGAAAATCGTAATCATCTTTCAAAAGCAACACATCGATCCATAAATCACCAAAAATAGTTAATACAATTATATCCATAAAATTAAAAAATTAAAAATTAAAAATAATTCCCTTTGTCTATGAACGGGAAGGATGAAAGCGAGTATGCTAAATTTTCATCTGCAAATCAATCCTAGAATTAAACAATTATAATAATGTAAAATAACACATCAATGAATTACATAAAAGAAAACTATGATAAATGAATTGCATCAAAATAACAATTAATTAAACTAAAAGAAATAACAAAAAAAGTAGCAGGAGAAAAAAAAATTGCAAAAGAAACTTACCTAAAGAGGCAGTGTATGCTTTCTGCTATGCCGTCTCCTCCAGTACTTGTGCTAGGATCTTGGGGATGGCATACTCGGTGGAATATATATAAATTTCCACATTAACTAATGGTAGGTTTTGAAGATGAAAGATTTGATGATTATAAATATTATTAAAGACTAATTAAAAGTAATTATAAAGATGAAGATGTGTGAGTTATCAAGATGATTTTTAAAAATAAATTATTTAAGAAAAATGAGAGAAAATGTCAAGAAAAGGAGAGAAAAAAGATAAACAAAATCATTGACCAAAGAAAGTGTCACATCATTTTTCTAAATGTCGAGCTTTATATTATATATAAATATAAATATTATTAAAGCAAATTTCATTAATGTAAAATAATTAATTAATATTTTAAAATTTGTATATTTTATCTTTAATACAAAGAAAAAGAGACACCACCTCATTTCCTCGCCTCACACAACTGTTCTTATTCCCACGTCCCCCACCCATGTACATGCTCTCATACTCATAAGTATTAATAACTACTATTAAAATTGAAAAGTATTAATTGAATAATTATTATTTTTAGCTTGAAAAATGAATTAAAAAGTCAAAAAATTGAGAAAAAAGATAAATAGCAATCCTGGCTTAGGAGAGCGCCACGTCGCCGGATTGAAAACTTTCTTTTATATATATATATATATATATATTGATGTGTAGGGCTATTTCCTATACCAATTTTTAATCTACTTTTCAACCATTGCAAGCAACAGTCTCTCTTTCAATGACCCACAAATTTTCACCGATGAAAACTATCAAATTTGGTTTGTGAGAATGATATCATATTTTGAAACCTATGATTTATGGAATGTTGTAATTGAAGAATGATCCTTACAAAACTCCCTACGAATTCCATTGTCGTTCAGATGAAAGCACTTTCAAAAGAGATTTCAAACAAGACAAGATTATTAAGGGTGTTTTTTTAGCACAAAACCAAAAGAAGAAAAAGATCAATATAAAAAAAATTGTACAAGTTCAAAAACAATCAAAAGGATTCACCAAAGCAAAAATTGAGGAGGAACAACTTTTTAAAATTGCAGCAACTGAAGCAAAAAGAGGAGTGTTGAAAATTGCTTTCAGTTACTGCAGTAAACTTTAGCACAATAAGTTGCTTAATTAGGTTTAGGATGATTTGAATTTTAAAATTCTATTAGGTTATTTTATTTGGTTGAGATATTTTAGGTTTTTGAATTTTGAATTATGCAGATTTTTTATTCTAAGTTGATTATTTAAAGCCTTCCCATGCTTAAAAAAAAATATTGAGAGACATTTTTCAATCTATGCTTTCTATCTTTTTGTTGCACCGTCTTTAAAAAAACTAATAGACTACTTGTATGGGGGTAAATTTTCGAGAACGCATGGCCACATAGGATAAAGACATGTGACATTAGAATAATATTAAAGAATGAGTTGAATAGAGTCTCCGAAGGTAAGCCATCTTCAAAGAATCACCGGTAAGAGCGATCGAAATCATTACATATCCGATACAGGCTGCTTCAATAATGACGTCATGCCAATCGGAGCTTCTGTTAATAAAGATAGGAACTCGTGGCCCGAAGTCATCATTAGAAGAAAGAAGAGAAAGACACGTCAGTTAGTCCGTATAGGATCCCGCGAATCGCGATAGGATTACGGTCGGTGTGTATAATGGTATGTCCAAATGGAGCAATTCTATTAGACAATGTACTATAAAGCCCAAGCGGATAAGTTTCATTGGCTAATGTATTTTACTTGTTGCCCATAAATAGTTGAACTGTTCACTTGTAAAGGGGTTGAAATTTTGACAATACAAGACATTATATTAACATTTTCTCAGCTCTATCCTTTCTTCTCTTATTTTCTCACTTAAGGCAGATTCAAGGAAAACATCCATACCGGAACCTTAGATTCCTGAACAAACACTCAAAGTTGTCGCCGGAACTACAACCGAAGCAACGATACTTTGATTTTACTGATCCGTTTTCTTGTTTACTTATATTATTGTCCTTTATACGCTCATCTAATAACGTATTTACTTAATTTCTAATTTACAAGTCAAATCAATCTGCGTGTTCTTAACCTCGTAATAAATTCAATTGTACCATTTTTCAAGTAAACAGCTATACCGTCTATAAAGTTTATTGGTTGAAGACTAATATACTCTGTTTGCCAGAGAATTTGTATTTTCATTTTTGAATGTGCTATTCCTGAATTTGAAGTAGACATTGTTTTCCTTTTCCTTTCCACGTTTTTACTGTTTTCCCTCACATGTTTCTTCTTTTCCTTTGAACATGAAGTTGGTTAATATTCATAGGAACATATTACCCAAATATTTGAATTAAAAAGCTCTGAACCAGCATTGTCACCACATCCTAGAAGCATTTGTAAAACTTTAGTTGGCAAACATGAGAAATTATATGTGGAGCATTTCAAGAGACCGAGACCCTTACTTGCATTGTCTCTTCACATTCCGTGGGACTTTCTCTCCTTTCATCGTTTTCTTTATAGATTTTGACAAAGAAGGGCAGAAATTACCTACAAAGAATCACCATGATGACGTTATACACATTACTGGAGGAGGAACTTAAAAGGGATATAGGAGGAAATAGGTGCTGCTGTCGTTCACATCAAGTTCCACCTCATTTGACGGTATAAGGTAGTAGTCACATCTGTGAGCTTGAATCAGTTATCAGCAATTTTTAAGGTAATAATTCATGAAAAATAATAGAATATACATAACAGAAAAAACTATAAAAATGCCATCTACAGGATGCGTGCACTTTCCCATTATCTAACTTGGTACCACAAAATTAGATTCTCTCTATACTCAAATCTAGGAAGGACAGGCAGAGCTGGCTGGATCCTTTGTGCTTTTTCTTCATGAGGCCACATCTACAATTAACACATGAAGCTATATGACCAGTGAGGGAGATTTACAGAACTAAAGAGGGAAAAAGAAGAAAAGAAATGACACTAGTGCAAAGTTTTTGAACAGGTCCCACTATGCTAGATA
Organism: Jaltomata sinuosa; assembly: GCA_003996215.1. Classification (NCBI taxonomy): domain Eukaryota; kingdom Viridiplantae; phylum Streptophyta; class Magnoliopsida; order Solanales; family Solanaceae; genus Jaltomata; species Jaltomata sinuosa. The sequence continues at coordinate 182,042 of QJPP01000684.1, read as the reverse complement.
GTGCTTTTCTGTCCAAAACAAGCTGGATACCCATTCTGTCCTGTTTTCGCCCTCCACGGACTAATTGAACATTTCTCAACGTGTGTTCCTACCCTTTTTATTGTTATTTACTCTAGCTACATGCCTTCAGTTATTTAGATAAAGTACTCTTATTTTCTGCTTTGCAAATGTCAGCAGAATGTTCCAGCCATATGTTAGATGTTCGGAAAGTGGATCCTCGGAATGAAGATAATCCCAAGTATTCAGGATACCATTATGCTGATGAGGAGAGGTATACACTAGAGTTATAAACAGCTTGCTTGGAAATGGAATTTTAAAGAAAAAGGATTTTCTGATGTTGCTTTACCTAGACTTTCTGTTTGCTGTCATATCGTTCCAAAAGAGTGTAGAGTATTGATATTGCATTATGTCTCCACATTCACATAGTGTCCAAACCGTATGTCAAATAGTTCGAAAGTAGGTCCAAAGTTAATTTTTGTAGGTAACATGGCGGTTTTGGTTTCTGATTAGGTTGTCCAATTGTGAGGCATTTTTGTGTTTGAAATCTCATCATTGACTTATTCCTTGTATATCTTGGCAAATTGAACCATGTACATTGCTTGGACTTTTTTTTTCTCTGTGATGTATTAATGCAGCAATCAACGAAGCAACCTGCAAGACAGTCCATTAGCATCTAAAGTAAGGAACAGCGTATCTGCAGTTATTTAGGTCCGGTGACACGTTATAACATATAGCTGTATACAAGTCTCTTCTGTTATTTATCTACCCAGCCTTGCAGTACAATGACAACCTTCAATTATTTCCAATTCATTTGTTCCACGTCCTTCACAAGCCAAAAATTGGAAACCTATCTTAGAATCAAATAATATTGCATATGGAGTTCTTTCATCCTTGTAAAAGGGAAGCATGTTGCCTATACTGTAGTTTCAATCAAGCAGCAAAATTCTACACAGAAGTCTGACTCTTAAGCGGATGTTAGATTAAAAAGACATTGTTTCTTTTTCCTGAAAAAGAAGAAGTAAGCATCTGGAAAAATATTTTCAATTTCCACATTGTGCCACAGCACTTTATCAAAAAAGTCAAAAACATGAATTTGTCAAACTGAAAACTGATTAAAAAATTGATGAGGAGAAATGATAAGAAAGTTAAATTAGCGATGATGAAGCAGGAAAGACATTCTTCATTATTTTTATAAGTTTTGGTAAAAATGATGTACATTGCCTAATTTTAAAATGCAAAAGAAAGACCATTACTACGGTTTAATACCTAACTGTTTGAATTTGTATTAAAGTTGATAGCTTAATTGCAGTGCCTTAAATATTTGTAGCACTAATCACTTTTCACTTGGACTACTTGATTACTCATGAAATTGTTCACGTTATTGAAATATTTAAGTCCTTTGTTAACTTTGCATGTTATCCCTAGAAATGGAAAAAGTATTACACACTGCCATTTCTAAATAAAACCATAAACATCACTTTTGATTTGACATGTACACTAACATGTAGCAGTTGCCTCATGCTCTATAAAATATTCATGCTTCATATTTTATGCTTTGATATGTACACTTAAGTTTGTGATTCATCAATATAGTCAGCAGGTTAGATGAACCACTGGGTACTAACTTCTCTTCAACAAGAGGTTATTATAATCACTGGACAACATTTGTTACTCCTACTATAATATACGTATATATTGCTTCTGCTTGTAAATAGTAGTACCTCATGAGCCAATTTTAATGGCAGCGCTCAGTAGATGTTTCTCTCTTTTCTATCAAGTGTATCCCATTTTGTTTTGTTCATGGCCTCTTCAAGTGTTAAGGTTCGCGATACTGGCTACTATTGTTTTTTGGAAGTCATGTAGGTGCACGATCGCATATTACAAGTACAAAGAAATGTTTAACAGGAAGTGCTCTAAATTTGTGTTTAAAAAAAGGAAGCTTGCGGGGTCCATCGGTCAAGGGTCACTTGATTGTGCAATATGCTTATCAAAATTTGAGCATGGAGAAAAGGGGAGAAAGCTGGAAACTTGCAAGCATATATTCCATGAAAACTGCTTGGAGAAATGGATAATGCAGAAGGATATAAAAGCAAGTTGTCCACTTTGTAGGAGTGTGATTATATCAGAGGAAATAGAGGAAGAGTATCGAAAACTAGAAGACGAAGGAAAAAGAGATCATAGCTTTGAGAAAGAGCTAGCTCTTCTCTTGCTATCTGGATTGAACAGAGGGTAGCTCACTCCTAGTAGATAATCACACAATTCGTGGAGGATCTTGGGCAACCTAACAATTTCTCAGCCAATTGAGATAAACATGTGGACACACTGTTGATTGAACATATCTCGCACTTTATCCTCTTTGATATCACAAACTTCTCCAAAACCGTTGCATTCTTTAACAGAAATTCTGAAAGTTTTAAAAGCTTGTCAAAGTCCTGTTTGAAATGATCCTTGAAGCACACTCAGAGGAGTTGACAATCTTAACATTCTTGAGGTTTGGAAACCCAAAGCTTGAAATCCAACTTTGCAAATCAATGTCATCTCCTTTGGCCAAATATGATAACTCAAAGTGGCAAAGGGAATCTTCAAGCTGAGACAGAGAATATATCAGGACCAAATGCAAGTTAGCCTAATGGGACATTGCATAAAAGTGACAAAAATGATTTCACAGTAAAAGTGCTTGGTACAAAAAAAATTCAGAACCAACAAATCTTAATGGTACTAGTAAAAAGATTATGACACTGTTCCTATCTTAGAGATTAATGGTGTACGTAACCCAAGAAAAGAGTGGATGGAACCCAACCATTTTCATACAGAGCTCACTTGCCACAAAGAAAGCAACAACACCAACCATATTAACGTGAAGCTTTGCAGTGACAAAAGCAAATTTCTTACTGATATTTAAAGATATTAGCATTCTACTTCAGAAACAACTTCTCAGGTGAGGTTAAACTTCATAAAATGAATGGATGTAATAAGAAGAGAAGAAGTTTCAGGAAGTTACTGGCTCTGTAGATATATCTATGTTGAGTGCCTCTGTTGATATATCTATGTTGAGTGTCTCCACATGAGGTGACGCTCGCAGAAGGCCAACTAGTCCATACATATTGAACTTCTTCATATGCAACTCGAGCGTCAGATATTTGCATTTCATTTCTGGAAGCGAAATCCCTTTGAACTGCAACATGCATAGAACCTGGTGCAATAATCCCAATGAAACTAGTAATATAAAGAATGGAGAAAGCAATAACAACAAAGAAAATGTACTCCACGGCAAGATAAGTTAATGTGACAATTAAATCATCTAAACACTTTAAGGAACATCAACGCTCAAGAATCCTGGTTTTTGGATAAATATCTTTTGCCGGTATAATAAAAGAAATACCCGACATCAGAAAGTTAACAAAAAAGCACAAAAAGGCCTCAAGTTTCTGCAATTAGTCCTGTTGGGTTTGTGAAATTTGTACAAAGGTTCCCAACTCAACTGTATGATGTCTACATTCAGCAACGGTCTGCTAAAAACAGTCAAAGAAAGGACTCTGAGTTCAGAACAAACCTCTGTAAACCAAGTTCCAATTGTTAGCTCAGTCGCATAACAAAGCTTTTGAAGATAATCTTGGACGAGGGTCCTAAACACATGATGATAGCCACGACAACTGTCTTCCTCGGGATCAAATTCTTGACCATGATCATCCAGGATGTCTTTGATACATGTAATGTTAAAAGTAAGCTTGGTAGTAACCACGGTGGACATGTCTACAAGCGTACACTCAAGATCCCAAAGTTCTCCTGAAATTTCCAAATACTCAAGGTACGGGGCAAAAATTTCCAAAGAAGGACGATAAATTTGAGTACCTAATCTCAAATGACCATTCAGCTTCAGTCTCTTTAGTTTTGAAGACCTAAATTCCAGGCGATGAGGACCCTTATTCACAACTAAATAGTACAATTCCATAGTTTCCAATATAGGACAGCTTGACAGTAATTTCACAATTAGGTCACTGTTTACTATGAAAACCCCCAACTTAATACTCTTTAGAGACTTCCATGCTATGACGACGTCATCAAATTGATAACGTGCCAAAGCTAATGTTATCAATGACGAACAGGTGTAGAAAGAATCAGGCAATGCGTAAGTTTTAGTAAGAGGAAAGGACGAGAGTACAACATCTTCCACTTTTTTTTAAACAGCAAAACTAAGCCATTGGCTGATTTTGGAGTGGCATTCAGCATCGTAAATATGGTCGTCAAGTTGGAATTTTCTCATCTTGGGAGAAACCGAATGAGCTAATATATAGTCAACAAATGGTGCCAAGTTTTGTATGTTATCTGTACGAGTAAAACTGAAGATATCAAGTGAAGCCCAGAGATACTGCCACCTTTTAGAGAGAATACATGTAGTGAATGCATCCTTTGTCGGCAGAAGAGAGAGAATTTGAAGGAGGAGTGAGTCCGATAACTCACTAATACCGCCATCTAGGGTTTCTGCAACTGTCAGATTTAGTTTCTTAGAGGATGGAGTATTACTGGGGGACTCTTCGGAAGCCATGGTTTTAGCTGCACAAAAGCTCGATAATTTTTTTTCCCTTTTCACATGTTTTCCGGTGCACCACTCTGGGTTTCATTTGCGTTGACAATTAGTACTAGTAAAATACCATAGAAAGGCCCAAATATTTGAGCAATTTTCATGTCACACAATCACTAATCATATTTCTCCAATTCAATTCTATCTCGGACCAACATTTTGTGTTTTTATTTAATTTTGCCATTCAGAGCACTTTAATTATTAAAAGAATAAAAAAAAGAGTGGTCGAAAATACCCATGAAACCGAAATAATTAATACTTAATTTTTTACTCGACATAGATTTATATTTTTGTGTTATAATATATGACAAGTTATGTCGTACTTCATGTCTTAATTTCATTACAAAACTAGTAAATCGGGCAGATTTAAACCGCTTATATTCATCGTCTCTCCCTCCTAAAAAGGATAAATAGTCAAGTGAAAGAAATCCACTTCAAAGTCGCTCACAAAAGAAGTACTGACCTTTTCTCTTTTCCCTATTGACTTCAATAAGACTAATAAGTCATGGCGATGACAAGCCTAATAAATTAGTTCAATTAAATTATATTTTAATCCAACCTTTTGTGTTATTATTTTGTAGTTTTAGCATTCATCTCTTAATTATGTCTAAAGACTATATAGAGGATCGATTTGAGGCTTATATCTTGAAAATTGAAAACTTCGTTACAGGAGAGTTAGGCAACACATTGTGCCATGGAAAATTAATTATTACCAAATTTATTGACTCCATAAAAGGTCTTATAGAAAATATGGTCTTCAAAATCAGTTTTGAAATAAATTTTAAAAAATTTCAGCTATATATATCAAATCATCAACTAAACAAATGATTGGTACTCTTCAAAATCATAGACAAGAAGCCAATGATTTAAACCATTTAGGAACTTTTACATTTAATTCAATTTTTTTTCACTAAATCAAAATGATTCTCTCTATTTTCCGTAGCTATATATTATTATAGCGATTTCTAGAATGACCTCAGAATGTTTTTGTTTTTGGGCAAGTGAAGAACATTATTACTAACTAATGATTACGCATTAGAGATTGTAGACTCATAGTTATTATAAAGTAATATTATAGAGACTAATAGTAACTCTCACTCATACGTAATCATCTTAAAATTTCTATAACAAGAAATATTAGCTCCATTTGCATCAGGTGAGGAAATTAAATTTCAATTAAAAGTCAAACCAAAGTACACTAACGATAAGCCGATCGAACCGCATCAAAGGAAAAATTTCCTACCACATTGGATCTAATCGGGCTTCTCCCCATTTCCTATTATCTCCATTTCCCCAAGTTCCTATTTGGATATGTGACATGTGTTCTTTTTTAATATCAATGGTCTAGATTAAATTCACTAAACCAAGGGTCTTAATCATAATTAGAGTAATATATATTTCCATAAATTTCTCCCAATATATTTGGTAATCCGCGTTTCTGACAATTGAATTAAGGATGCATTAATTAATATTCTATTAATAACAAATTATCATGCAGCAATTAACCCCTCCAAATATTAAGATTTTATATTGTGTTTATTTCTGTGTGCTTTTTTTTTTTTTGTAATTGATATTGTATATTTCATGCTAATCAATTTGGAAACATCTCTTATTTCTTTTGGTAGTAGAAAACTATCTTTTGAATTTTTTTGGACAATCATAAACAAGATATATTAATTAAGAGTTTCTAAAGTGAGGTCAAAATGAGCAGATTTAGGAGGAGGAGAAAAAGAACATACTACTGAACATAAAGTCAAATTTATAAAAAATTAATAATTATTTTTTTAATCTATAGAATAAGAGAAGTTTACTTAATTGATTAGCATGAAACTAACCTTGTTTAATTTTTAAAATTTGAAAGGATTAATTGCTAGATGTTTTGTTATTAACAAAAGATCGTAATTTAGCTGTTATAATTGTGGATTAATTGTCAGAAGTTTTGAGAGCAAATATATTTGGAAATATATTTTACTCTAACTATGATTAAGACCTTTGGTTTAGTGAATTTAATCTAGACCATTGATATTAAAAAAGAACACATGTCATCTATTCAAGTAGGAACTTGGAGAAATGGAGATAATAGGAAATGGAGAGGAGCCTAATCCCTACCTCATTATATTCAACCTGCATTGTTCAACCATGACCCATAATAGTCGTTAGCTTTGAAGAATACTTCAAGCATCACTTCAACAAATGTAATATATAGGTACTAGATAAAATTTATCACTAATTGTTCACTTTTCGTGTCAAAAATTATATTTCGTGTTTAAATACATGAGGCACATACTTTTAGTGAAGAAACACAAAAAATCATAGCAAAATTTTGTCCACTAAAATTTTTATCAAAAAGGGGGTTGGCACCATTTATTGAGTACTATTACACGTGAATTTAAAGTTATAAGTAACACATTATTTTGTCATTGATCATGTTCCCAAGTAATGATATGATGTAATGCATCATATCATACCGCACTGCATCTTATATTGTGTATACTATTATTATGTTGTGATATAGGTTGCTTGGCCTTTTCTGCGTGCATGGTTACTTTATTGTAATTTATATGATAATTGTTGCTTGAGTTCGGTCGGTCTATGATTCCCACTGAGTACCTGTGATTTGTACTCATGCTACACTTCTACATCTTTTCTAATGCAGATCCTAGCTCTAGTCACCACCCCTGACTCTACTCGTTCTTAGAGGTTTTGCTGATCGGATCTACAGTGAGCTCCTGGCGTCCGGAGACTTATCAATTTCCTTCTTGCTTATAGATTGTCCTTATTACTAGTTTATTTTGGACAGTTATGTATTGGACTAGCTTCACTCTTTCGTATTAGTAGTTCTTGTACTAGTGACACCGAGTCCGAAGAGGGTTGTACTTCTATTTCGCTATCTTTGGGCCTTACTTTTGTATGTATGTATGTATTGGGCCCGTTTACCCCATTTATTCTTCTTTCACTGCTTACTTACTAGTTATTTTCTATACTTTACTTTGGGTGTTGGTTTACCTATTGGGAGTCATGGTACATGCCATCATGGTTCGATTTTATCGTGATATTATTTTATTTAATTAATGATCTCATTTAATTTATACTTGCATAACTTGTAATAAGTGAATTAAAATAAGTGAATAAGTAACCAATGATGGGACTACTATGTCAACTATCATATCTATAAATTGCTTCTGATGTGATTCTGTAGCATCAGATGCCTATTGTGCCAGGGTATGGTTTGGTGTGTGACACTTCTGCAACAGAGTTCCTTCAACAGACATGATAAAGACTTAATTCTTCGTAGTTGTTAGTCACTCCTTCTAGTACATTGTTTATAAATCATCAAAAGTTGAATTTAGCTCAAGCTCAACAAGTTCTTAATCCTCAACTTAGTTTCGGCTTAGCTCAATAAATTCCCTCATTTTAATGATGACAAACTCATAGTTGCTTCATGACAATTTCAGTTTAGTTCAACTGAATTCCTTAAGAAATTCTTCATACTCTTGAAATTTGTTTTGACTTGATCAGAAGTATTCTTCCCTTCTACTATGAAGGACCAGATTCCTTCATTTCTCTACAGTATACTCTTGATAGCACTTATTGTAGTAGTCATGTTAAGAAACCTATTCTTCAGAAGTTCTTTGTTATAATCACTACCAGCTCTTATTTGAGAAATATATGAAATCTGATTCTTGCTTATGTTTTTTATGTTTTGCTAATTATTTTTTAATCATCAAAACTTCATTTTGTTAGCCTATTACATAACTCTCTAGCTCATATAGCTCTTCCAAAATCATATAGCTCATGGCTCTTAGCTCAATACCATCTTTAGTAGTCACCGAGTTATTCCTATTTGGAAACCCAACCAGACATTTCGGAATGTCCCGTCTACCACGCAACTCGTCCAAATTACCTATCACATGCTTGGTTGCCCACATGTCTATAGTACAAGATATATTTTTAAGCTTACCATCTATATTGTCATTTGTAACCAATTTTTGAGACTTCAACATCCCGATAATAGTGTTTCAGTCCTCGTTGCTCAATTCGGGCAGTACCATACGATCGACATTTACCAAAACTGGATTTGAAGTACTTCCTTTCAAGGGAGTTTTGACAACATTTTCGGGAAAGTTGCCTCCTCCCTGGCCTCCACCCTAACCACATTTTTGTTGTTGTGGGTGGCCTTTACCCAACTTTTTTAAAAATAAATTATGGTCTTTTGGGCTAGATTGGGTATGACCCTGGCTACCTGCCTTTCAATTACCTTTTGGACGCCCTCCCCACCAATCCGAGTAGCCAATGAGTTGAAACCAAATTCCAGAATCATGTCTACTCTGTTTGCAATGCGAGAAAACCACGTTCTTATGTCTCCTTTCACCTTGCTCCCAGTAAGTATATCCTCATTGCAATGCAAAAAACATAACTTCTCCCAGTCATCTGTACGTTCCACACGCAATCCCTTTCACTCATTCTTCTTGTACCAACTTTGAATAGATTTTGTTCAAGGTTGGCAACGGGTTTTGAGATGGCAGGTTAGACCCCTTACCATTCCATATATATGTTGTCTCATCCAATCCCATAGGAAAATGGTGTACCTTTTTCTTCTCTCTTAGTTTCTATAGTTGATCCGAGATTGCATATACAATTTGGTAGCTGGGATCTGCTTGTAATTTGCCAATTCTTTTCACAACTTCGTTAGTTTTCCATAGTAGTCAACTATGGCCATACCCATCTGTTTGCACTCAACGACTTCGGCCTTTAATTGTTGTATTCTTCGGTCACTGACAACCGCAAAAACGCTCCCAGATACTCCCTCGCAATCCTCTGCCTCCTCTCTATGAGATATAGCGGAGTGAAGCTTTGGTTCAACGGTGTTGCGAATCCACAACACCAACAACAATTTAATATTCCACCGATCTTCTAGATTCGGAGACTCATCATTTTTCTTATTGTTCCATCAACAAAACCAAATTTCTTTCTTGCCAGCAAGGCCGTCCTCATAGACCTGAACCATTTTTCGTAGTTCTTATCCTTACATAGAACTTGTGTTATCACAATTTTTGGGTTGTCATTCGATGTGAGATTGTATCGAGTGATTTTTCTCCTTTGATTCGTCTCATTTTTCACATTGATCCATTTATCGTCGCTCCGACCATGATCACGTGATCTAGGATTTTTTGTATCCTTATTAGTATGAATTTGATACCATGCTACATTAGAAAGAGAGAAAATCAAAGTATTTTTTTTAGGGAGCTTCTACCCTTTTTGTTCGGTTGGTGACTCGAACTCACAACCTTAGAGTTGAAAGTGAGGGGTGTTTACCATCGGAGCAACTCCTTCTTAGCAAGGAAATGGAAATGGAAGTATTTGGGAGAATTTTCACACGTTTCTTTTTTGGGTAAACTACCCAAATTGAACTCAATTATGAAATTATTTATTCAAAATGCACTCAGCCCAATCTATTTAGGCTTAATGGACTAGTTGTCCAAACTATTTACCCGCTTGCCCACTTTCTCCTTTTCTTATTTCGCGTATGATGTCAGCATAACATCAGCGTCACTACCATGAATTAATCCTCTGTGATACTACGTTGGTATATTGATACTCTATCAGTATCATATAGGACTAAGCTTTAATTCTCGGTGATACTCCATCGGTATATTGATACCATGTCGGTATCATATAGGACTGGGCTTTTTTTCTTAAGAAATAAATAAGAAACAATTAAGAGAAAATTATTAAAGTCACAAACTTATTTACTGAACTCTAAATTAGTAGAAAATATATTTTTATAATTTTTTTCTCTTTTTGCAAATTTAAAAAATTGTATCTAAATTATGGATCTTTTATTTAACTGTTTTTGAATTAAAATATTGAAGAACTGAAACATGCCTCAATGATACCATGACAGTATATAGATATACCGTAATGGTATCATGGATGATTGAGTAATTTCATCGAAGGACTGAAGCAAACCTCAATGAAACACTGTTTAATTACTCTTTGATACCACCAGAGTATATTATACTTTGATGGTATTAAGAAGGAAGAAGTAATCCTTCAATGAACACACTGTCCAGTTATTCTTTGATATCATCAGAGTATATTCATATACTGTAATATACTGTGATAGTATCAAAAAGAAAAAAAAGGGAGGGCGCTGGCATCAACCTGCATTATTATTTTTAGATAAATATCATTTTAAGATAAAAAGAGGCATGAAAGTAATGAAGCATTTGAGGTTAAATTTTTTTTTTGGGGTATAAATGTTCTTTTCCCCTTTTTTTGGTTAGTCATACCATCTATTTATACAAAGAAATCAATTTGGAACCTTAATCTATTAGGCCTACAAGTCCTATATTTACCATATATATACATATTACCATATTTACATTAATAGTTATTTTCGTGCTTTCAAACATTGAAGTAACTTTCTATTATCTTTTTTTTCTTCAGCAATTTGTTGTTGTTTTGCATTTTTTTTGTTCATTGGTATATATTACTACTTTTTTGTTACATCTGAGAATTTAAATATTTAAACTATAAATATGAATTAAGTTACTTCAAACTCAAAATAAAAAGACGAAGGAGAGGAGTAGAAACTTCTAATGCTATCCTATCTCAAAAAGGTGCTCCTGGTAGATTTTTAGCAAACAATTAAAAGAGATGGGGGATAATTTTTTACTTAAACAAATCTCTAATTTAGTTAAATTAAAAGATAATAAAATCTAGGAAGAGGATGGCCATAAATTTTAAATATTTTCACTTCCACTGAAATTTATGAGATTGAATTGAAGATGTTTGATATTTCTTGCAAGAAAACATTCGTATAGTATTTATGTTTGAATGTATTTAAATACAACTTCAAAAAGTAAAAAATGAATTGAAAAAACATGTAATAAATTATTTTTCAAAATTGCAATATAACTTTAAGTTGGATTTAGAATTTCCATGACCAAACTGCCGAATTTTAAACAGAGTGAAAAATAAATAAATAACTTTTATAGCGAACGGATCCTACCTGGCAAAATTGAGCCTTTGACTCGATAGTCATAGACTCGAAACAGATGAGCTTTTATCTTCTTTTTCTTGCCCAGATGGTTAAGGCATGATACCCAAACTTGTCCTCCCTCCGTCCATCTTTACTTGTCCACTATACTAAAAATAGATGTCCAACAATAATTATCCAATTTATGAAATCAAAAGATAATTTTACACTTAGTTCCTAATTTACCCTTATCATTAATTATAGTCATTTTCCTATTACATTTTTTAAGACATTGTATTTATTATATTCAAAAGGTAATATGGTAAAATTACACTTCTATTTATAATTTCTTAAAAAGTGTGCAAAGTCAATAATGGACAAATATTGTTGGACGGAGGGAGCATATAATTATTATTAAAAAAAAAAGGTGAGTACATGGAACAGGAATCAAGAGCCCTCATTTGTCTGAATCTAAAACATGTGCCTTTCCCATGCTAAAAGCTCCTTATTGTATCAGATTTTATCTGGATCCAATGAGATGCAACAGGAATCACTTACTTTAAAAGAGAAAAAAAGAATACTAGTCTGTATGTACTATTGATTATTCCTACCAACTGCATCCTCCCACTAGTATAGACGCTCTATAAACAATTTGAATTTTGAGATCCTTCCAACTGAGCTTAAAGAATCTTATTCGCAATTACTACCACAAGAAAGTCGCCCCTATCTCTAAAGGTGCTTATGCACTCCACGACTTTCTTATGTATGGGGTCTTCATTCTCCTTCAAATAATGGAAAAGAAGCCCGCCAAGGCTCTGGCAAATGAGAAAACCATCAGATGCATCAACATTATTCGCATTCTCTCAGATGAGTATTCGTTTCCGTTACAGGATCTTACATTCAGATTACAAAGGAAAACAGAAAATATAGGCATTGCCTACACAATGACCACGAATTATAAGAAGAAAAAGTACAGCCCGAAATCAATGACCATACAACAGTAGAGCTGTTAAGGACTCCCAACTTCAAAAATAATGGGTCCTAGTCCAGCAGAAACTTGAAGAAGAAACATTAAACAGAAATTTGTCTCTGAAATTAGCATCAGAACATTAGAATGTCAGATGCAACACAGTCAGCTAACTTATATATAGGAAGAAGGAGACGGCCAACAAAAACAAGGACCATATCCTAAAGGTAGCTTTGGCTAAAAATAGCCACTATAAAAGACCCCATTTATCTACACCACCTATTAGATGTCAGTCCGGCAGTTAGCCCTTGCTATATAACGCATCAGGCAATCTAGTCGGAAGATCTGAATTCTACTCAACCTATAAACTACTTGGTATCTATACACCGAGTTGCGCGTACTTCCAAGATATCACACTTTCAACTTCAGCTTAACCAGTGATATTCACATAATAAAGGCCAAGTTACTTGAAATATGAACTAATAAACAGCCTTGCCCCAATATCAAGGGGCCCATACCCTCCTCCAATAGCATGAAGAGCAACAGTGATTGTTGAAAGGAGTCGCAGAGTCACAGGGAAAACAGCAGGTTCGATCTTTGGTATACCAGAAAGACAAGATCTTGAAGCATTTCCAATTTGTAACACACCGCTCCCTTCCCTATTATTTGGTCCACACAAATCCAGTTCTTGGTTCAGCTCACATGGACTAAGAATGAGTGCTACTTCTTCAAGTGACCTGCACTTCCCTGGACTACCCCTCCTGTTAAAGCGCTTATTTGTAGACGGACTAAGTACCAATGTCGAAGTAGCCTCAAGCCACTCCACAGTCAGTCCCTCAACTTCATCATAGTATATGCGTTGTTCAGTCTGAAAGTATGTACAAAACAATATAAACAAGACATTCAGAATAGGGCATCTCTGCGTTACCTTTCTCAAAAAAAAAAGGAAAAAAAAAAGGGCATCTCAGATACACATAACAAGTATAAACAAGACATTTAGAGAAAAAGGCATGAACAACTTGCTGGAATCCTATGGAGAAAACTGGTCCTAAAGGAAATTTCTGGATTATAAATACTTAAATAGACCAATTGATCAAGGTAACAAACTTACAGCAAGCTTGTGAATGTATAATGACATGAATCGTGGTCCCAAACCCATAACTCTTGCTTCTGAGAACAATATCTGCATGGAGGATAACACACGTACAATCAAAGGACTATTCTTGTCCTTGCAATTCGATAATGTACAAGGATGAAGTAAGATAAGTGACCAGAGGTGAAAGGACTTACATTCATCGTGAAAATTTTAACAAAGAGCAAGGAAAAAGGTTATATAAATAATCAGGTTCTGACGTTCTGTAATCCTCACATCTTCCCCATGTCTAGCTATTGCAACTTTTTATAGATAAACTTGCAGCCTATCTTGTTCAGGTCCTAGAAAATCCATAGCGCACCCGATCTGACACGATTTAGTTAACCTAACTTGGGTTCTATACTATCTATATATTGGCTGTATTAACATCCGTGGTCATTCCTATATATATACCTGAATCCTAAGATTTAGGGGATGACGAATCCGACTTCTAGATCATCTGTGTTGGGTGCCGACACCCGTATCCGAGCAACATAGCTTGTAGAACAACTAAAGGTACAAAATATCTTTTCTTCTTTTCGTTGGAGTACAAAATATCATTATTATCTTGCCATTCAGCCCTTCTCGTTTTCAAAACGTGATTGACACAGAAGTTATCAGAGGACTACTTTGATCCTAGAAATTTTTATACAGTACAAGGAAGATCCCCACATCTTTACCGGGTAAAGCTATTGGTACTTTCTACACGAAAAGACTTGCAGCACAGCATGAAGTACAAGGATCTCTAGCATTCCCTTGCTCTTTGAGCTGTAAATTCAGCCCCCAAACTGTCTTTCATACACTCTACCTCACTGAACTTCTATTTCTTCACGTTCTTTACTCAAAGTATAACAAGCCTAATTTCCTTAGTTCCTCACTACGTCTGCAAGGACTAACTTTTGAATGTAAATGTTCATTTTCTCCAGCAACCACTTCTTGTTGGCTTCATATATAAAACTACCTTACTCATCAAAAAAATATAACAAGCCTTGTGTAAAATATTCAAAAATACTACAAGTTCACGCCACTACCTACTCATTTTTCAATGGCTGAAATCAGCTTCAAGATCTGAGATTTACAAATAGTATGCTAATGAATTTAGTAGCTTAAATGAAATGACAAATTTTTAAGTTTCTCTAGTGTTCTGTTGCTCTTTGGTTTGTAAATTCAGCCCCCTAAACCGTCTTTCTTGCACCCTACTTTGCTGTACTTCCAAAAAAATCCATGTTATTTACTCAAAATATAACAAGCCTTATTATATGTTTGCTAAATCCCCAAAAGAAAACTACCAAGTTCAGGCCATTACCTACTCTTTTGTCAATGGCTCAAATTCAGCTCAAGATCTCTTACTTACAAACATTCAGCTAAGACCTGATAGCATTTCAGGCACCAAAATAAAGCAATTTGGGTTCAAACCTCAGGTGCACTGATAGCCTGAAGGAAGTGCAGATGGTCAAGCATGAAAACACAAGGCAGAAGATCTGACTTTTTGTCACCCCCTCCCCCAACACACACACCCAAAAACCAAAAAAAAAACGGCAGAAGATGTGATATTAGTGCAAGATATCTCTTTATCTTGTCAAATTCTAAACCAGCATTTATCTTTAACATGCACATTAATTAGATGCCATCCCACAAACACCAATTGCTACCTCCATTCATTTGATGTAAAAAAGTAGAATGCTTTAAACATACTTTACGTACCTCCTTTCTTTTTAGAAGTACCCACATGTAGAGTTTCTCCATAGCATCCTTCACGTGCCTGCAAGCCAACTTTCTTTCATTGCAATGGGAAGCAATATCAGCAAGAGCTTCTGCACAGGGAACCTTATGTTTTGATGCTGCTGCAGATAATGCTTCTTGAGCTTCAGGTGATCCAATTGCATCTTTATCAAAGTATACATCGGTCAAACATCTTTGGCGTCTCATTTCTCCCCCATCTGGATTTTGGAACAACTTGAGCTTCAGATACACCTCTTCAGCTTCTACAGCTGCAGCAAGCATCCGATGCACCAGAATATCCGGATACCGCCGGAGCGGGGAAGTAAAATGCGTGTATAAAGGAACAGCAAGGGCATAATGACCCCTATCGTTTTCATCTTCTACATCTCCACTGCAGAAGTAAGTTGCCAATTGCATGGGTCTTGCGGCGTAAGACATAAGAATATCTATTAACACAGAATCATCTGCAAGTTCTCGCCTAATGCACTCCAACGAATTATGAATCTGGCCAGAAGTAGTAGTGTCCAATCTCAGACCATGTTTAGAGCAGAAGGACTCAAACTCTCTGAGCTTACGCGGGTTGGGTTCAGGGTGCTTTCGCAATAGTGCACTAGAAGGATAAGCTCTGGTTATAACTTCAGCAGCTGTCCTGTTAGCCAAAAGCATAAACTCCTCGACAAGCATGTTCGACTCCTTCCTTCCACTGAGCACACTATCATAGGGTACCCCTTCTTCATCAAATAAGAAAACTATTTTGGGACTTTCGAGTGATAAAGCCCCATCTTCAAACCTCTTCTTCTTCAAGATTTTAGAGATTTCATAAAGGTTCTTGACAGATGTAACAACATCAGACCATTTAAAAAGGCCATGTAACACTGGCCAAGAATGTTCTCCTTTATAAGAACTTGGATCATCAAGCAACCCATCAATAATATCCTGAGCATGCTCATACGAGAGCTTGCAACAAGATTGAATTATAGTGCGGCCAATCCAGCGCTGAATAAATTCCCCATATTGATTGATGTCCCAAAAAATAGAAAAAGCAAGTCTGTCCACCCCAGGATTAAGTGAACCCAGATTCTCGGAGAGCAATGGGGGCAACATTGGCAATTTACTTTGCAGCAAATACACACTTGTTGACCTCTCTTGGGCATTTTCATCTAAAGCCGAGTCTGATAGAACAAAGTATGAGACGTCAGCAATATGGACCCCAACTCTAAAATTCCCGTCAGGCAACCTTTCAACAGAGAGTGCATCATCAAGATCAGTGGCAGTAGCAGGGTCAATTGTAAAAACACACAAATTCCTGATGT
The DNA here is from genome assembly GCA_003996215.1 of Jaltomata sinuosa. NCBI lineage: Eukaryota > Viridiplantae > Streptophyta > Magnoliopsida > Solanales > Solanaceae > Jaltomata > Jaltomata sinuosa. The sequence continues at coordinate 165,344 of QJPP01000684.1, read as the reverse complement.
CTCTTCTACTCTTAAGCTCCTCTTTAGGTATTTCCCATGGGATACTTGGAAGACATGATAAGGTCTCTTGACAAAATTCTGAAGAATCAATTGCATTTTCGTACAAGGTTGCAGCAAGCTGTGGCTCCACTTCTCCACCTCGTCCAAATATGTCGGTGACATGAGCTTCTGGAATATAGTTCTCTTCTGCCCAGTCTGCAATCCGTGCGGCTACTAGGTCCATCTCCACTGCCACATCACCAGCTTCCAATCTTTTCAAAATGAAGTCTGGCAGGCTCTTAAACGGCACCATCATTTTCGGAAACCGAGGATCATTTGGTGTTAACAAGAGATATTGACAGTTCAAGGCAGTCAATAAATGTTTATTCTTCTTCAAGTCCTTTTTGTTACTTTCTCTACTCCACATCCACTTCTTGACACTGAGAAAACCAACGATAGTGTCCCGACGAGGTGACCCCTCAAGGATAGCCACAATCCTTCCTGTTGGTCGTTTAGATGGGAATGAATTCACAGCGGCTGACAATCTCTCTGTCGCATGCATAGCATTATTTATTTCACTATAGCAACCAACTATGGAAGGTTTCAGAGCAGTCATATTATGTCTATTCACATAATCATTCTCCGCTGGTACCTTTTCTTCAGAATCTGAAATTTCTCCAAAGGGCTGCCCACTTCTATAACCTAACACATTTTCTAAGGGGCTAGAACAATTTCCGCGGCTACTGAATTCATAATCTGTGTCTACCTTGTTCTTCCCTTTGCAATTCTCTCTGACGAAGTCTGAATTGTCAGACTCTAACATACCATCATCAACCAAAGAGGAATTCTCAACACCAACTGTATATCCTTTCATTCTAGTCCAAAGAGAAGGAGGATCAACTTCAACAGCAACAATGTCTCCTTCAACCTGCAAGAAATTGTAGAAAAGAAAATGTAATCCTGCAGATGGCACATTCAGCAACCAACAAATAAACTGACACCTATAAATGACTAATCAAGGACAAAAGATACACCAGACTTACAGCTCTGTTTTGAGCTGCAGCTCCACTAATAAGAATATCTGTTCGCACACCATCAACTTTGCAATAGGCCTGAGAAACAGGAGTTATATAAATATGCTTCTCATGAAAGCATCAGAAGAATTATCAAACACGCATAACTAAAAATGGAGCAGCAAAGAGATAACTAAATCTGTTACTACAGATTACCTCAAGTCTATTGTGTGCATTGACACGAAATAATGCTTTAAAGACATGACCCTTCTGCATAACAACAAAAACATATCATCAAACTCCCATTCAACAACCACACATTCTTATAATAACTTTATCTATCAATATACAAGTTTTCAGGCACGTTATGGGGCTGACCTCTAGTGCTTTATGAACAGCTTCTGCTGGCCAATGTGAAGAAAAATATTTCCTCTGTGGGTAAGAAGTAATTGGCGGGTCACCATAAACAATAGGGTCTGGGCATGAACCTGAATGTAGTTGTCCACCAACACCAGGTGAAATTGTTAGCTGCACAGGGAGACTTTCAGTCTCTGCAGCCTGTTCATTTAAACGCATTGTGGGCAACGAAGTAAAAGCAATGTTTGATGCTCTAGGCAATGAAAGCTCTTTAGATCCTTCATGATCCAAGATGGGAACACCTCCCTTGAAATTCGATTCCCCAAGACAGCCAGTCAGCGAACTACTTGCTGTTGCAAGTACAAGTTCAAATAAGTAAGAGGAAATTACAAACTAGAGACTGTTTCAAACCACAATCCATACTGTTATGCAGGAAAAGTTCAACTGTTTTCCCCACTCAAGAAAAAGACTCGGATAACACTAAAAGGCAACCACTATAAATTAAAAATTGGTTAAACTAATTTCATCCATTACAGAAGAAGTCAAAGAGGAATAGTAACTTACAAGAAACATAAAGTGGAAACACAATTAACATAAAAGAACACACAATAAGATAAATGCATTTCAACTCTAGTATCAAGCTCTAGTTTTCACCAAACTGATGTGGTCCGAGGAGAGTAGCTACTCTAATCACAGACCTCCCCCCATTTTTGCCTTGATAAATCTAACCTCCCCTTGTGATTTGAGATATTACACTCACCTCCCTTATTTGGTATTTTTGTAACTACACATGTTTAAATGGTAAATTTTCTATAATCTTCCAAATCTACCCTTTTATGACATTAAACCCTCTCAAAGACTTCCCCTCTTGTCTGCTCTCTCGAAACCTACTCATGACGCCATTAATTCTTCCTCTAAGTTGGAATTACATTTCTCCCAGCAATTATTTAGTTAAATAGGAAGTATCATCTTCCTGGTTTATAATGAACAATGCTTCGATAGTTTCGGTGCCTTATCATGAACCAGACATTTTAAGATCAACTTGATATGAACTTTCTAATAGAAATGATTTTTTTCTTTGGTTTCTCGTTTTGATATTTCTATAATCATAGCTTTCGATTCACGTCTTTCAATAAAAGATCAAAAGGTTTTGTGGAAATAACGAGATAAAATTAATGGAAGAGACAATCTGGAGATTGCGAAGAAAGAGTCACAAAGCGTGTCCGCATTCAGAAAGTTGTTCCTTTTGGGTTTAAGAAGACCTTGAACTTCCCAATTATGCAGGGGAGTATTAAATCTACCAATTCATATCCTTTTAGTTCCATATAAGAATTCTACATGAATTGAAGAGCATTTTTCAACCTAATAACTAACATTCCTCTTGTTCAACAAAAGAGTGTATTTATGGAATATAATAAAAAAATTATCATTTAAAAATGTTTTTATTTCATAACCGTGGTGTCAGGGCCAACTTGCTCGCACCTCGACTAATTCCACAGACTTGCCACCTCCCACCAGCAACAGGTACCAGGTAACTCTGACAGATGGGAAGAAATCACCTAGTGTTACTCCGTTGGGAATTGAACCTGAGACCTCATGGTGCTCAACCCACTAAATTGACCACTAGGCCATACCCTTGGGTGCTTATCATTTAAAAATGTTTTTGTTACAAGAAAATGAAAATAAGTGAGGTGGGTGTAACATCTCAAATTACAGGGAGGTTAGTGTTACAAAGCCAAACCTGAAGGTTGTCTCTAAAATTATCCCTAATTCTTTTTATTTTGATAATAGGAGTGAAGCTCGGTTATTTTCAAAACACATCCACAAGCAAGCATACATCTACTATGCATATGCATCCACACTCGCACACTAATGGCTCTACACATTGGCCGATCTATAACATAGGAGAAGGGTTCACAAGGAACCCACTCACTTTTTCCACACCTAGTATTTTATATTAAGAAAATACTAAATACTTAAGTATATTTAGTTCCAATCTAAAATAGTCTATTGGTTCCGTGGCAAGCGAGGAACCAGCTACAACTTTGCTCTTTGCAGCGAGGGATCGATTCCCATTATGCATATTTTAACTTTTACTTTCATTCATTGCATATACTAATTTTTACCTCCATTTGTTACATACTTCAACTTTTACTTCCATACATTGCATTTTTTTAACTTTTACTTCCGTTGCTATTTAAAAACATCATCCTGACGAGGCAATGAGTACTACTTCTTCTGCTTACCCTTTTTTTTTTTTAAACAGAACACAATAAATGAAAAGTTAAACTAAAAAGGACCAATTAAATACTCCCCCCATTCCCTTCTAAATGATTTTTAACCTCTTTAATTTATTCCTGAATAAGTGATATTTTTACAAACCAAAAACATATTACGTTATCTTTTTTTTCAAAATTACCCTTGTTTAGTAAGTGTTGAACAAATTTCTAGGAAGTTCTAAAAACTTCTTTACATTTTGCTATGTATATTTTGCCGTCTTTTAGTAAAATAATTCACTTAACTAATATTATTAAGTGACTTTTTTAATGGGCGAAACCCCTAAAGATCACTTAAATGTGAATGGAGAGAGTAAAAACCTTGGGAAAGTATCATTTTTGCCCAAATTCTAATTTCTAAAATCAACTCTAAAACAGGAAAAAGTAAGAAGTATGAAGGGGTTGGGGCTCTAAAATTTGTTATGTTACTCTGCATTGATGGAAAGTGTCTTTTCTTTGATAAGCATATTGTAAATGACTTGAGAAGTAGAAGTCATGATGAATTTTTGAATGATTGTTTAGTTGTTTAATAAAAAATGAAATATTTGAAAGTGTACTTAATGATGCAATCATTGATTGTTTTCAAAACATGACAAGGGGCAAAAATTCTAATTTCTAAAATCAACTCTAAAACAAGAAAAAGTAAGAAGTATGAAGGGGTTGGGGCTCTAAAATTTGTTATGTTACTCTGCATTGATGGAAAGTGTCTTTTCTTTGATAAGCATATTGTAAATGACTTGAGAAGTAGAAGTCATGATGAATTTTTGAATGATTGTTTAGTTGTTTAATAAAAAATGAAATATTTGAAAGTGTACTTAATGATGCAATCATTGATTGTTTTCAAAACATGACAAGCCCCTGAGTACAATTGTAATGATAACGTTTGTATATTCATATGTTATGTCTAAGTCATTCGTTATTTTTTAAAATGTATACATTAATTACCGTTACTCGTTCCTAAGTCTGGTTATTAATTATTATTATATATTAACTTATATACTGACTTGAGATCGGTACAGGACCAGTGATAGAGCCAGAATTTTCAAAAAGAATTAAAATATGGAAAAAAGTAAACACACGAGAAAATCAAGGGGAACTCAACATATAGTATATAACACAATTCTTTTTACCTATCTAGATAATGTAAATTTCTAGGGAAGAGGTGTCAATTGACACCCCCTTGAGCAAGGTGGCTCCGCCACACTTCAAATCCTAGATACATCTTTGCTTTCCTTCGGCAATTGATTTGGGTACAAACCCGTAAATAGACTCTGATTAATTCAACCATGCTTTAAGCCTTACATTAATTATACATAGAAAGTTAAATCACTTACCAAGAAAAAACAAAGGAAAAAGTTTAACTAATAAAATTAAGAAACAACACTTTTCCATTTCATTAATCCTTTTATTTGCTTCACTTAAGCCGAGGATCTTTCGGAAAGAGTCTCTCTACCTCCATAAAGTAGGAGTAACGTCTACTTACACTTTACTCTCCCAAGACCCCACTTTGTGGGATTTCACTGGGTATGTTGTTGTTGTTGTTGTATGTTATGTTACAGTGGTACTTATTATATAGTTTATGGGTTCTGAACAGCTATAGTGGCTAAACCTAATAAGATAGCAATTACAACCCAAGAAGTAATAAGTACTTGGCCATGTACTTGGAAACCCCCTATTTGCCAATAGAAATGTTGGCCTACTTCCACACCGGACAAGTGAAATCCAATCCACGAAATAATTTGATCTAGTATTCAATACGTCTGTATATACGTTTATCCTTCACTTCATTCTTTTTCTTTCTGAAGTTCCGATGTAAAGATTCCTATACCAACGCATTTAACTCCATTTGTTAGAATAGCTTCCATTGAGTCTCTGCACTATATATATATATATATATATATATATATATATATATATATATATATATATATTGAATATCATGAGTCGTTCCTTAGTCCATTTAATGGTTAATAGAAACAGTGGTAAGCCAGAATTTTCACTAAAGAGAGTTCAAATATGACAAAAAGTAAACACATGAGAAAATCAATAGGATTTAACATATAATATATATACACAGTTTCTTTACCTATCTAGATAATGTGAATTTCTAGCGAAGGGGTTTCCAGGGGAACAAGGTGGTTCAGCCACCATATGAACCCATAAACTTCAAAATCCTGATATGCTTCTACTTTCCTTCGGCAATTGATTTGAGTACAAGCCCGTAAATAGAGGACTATGATTAATTCGGGTATGATTAATACATGGAATCACTTACCAAGAAAAACAAAGGAAAAACTTTGTAGAGTACTAATAAAATCAAGAAACAAGGTATACTTGAGTTTAGCATTTACATAGTAACTCCAATAAAGCAATAACTTAAAGAAGTGCCGAACATTTGATTTCCACCTGCAAATAGAACATACTAAAGATATATTACCTGTTGGAGGAGAGTTTTGCTTAGATCGTCTAGATCGACGATTTTTCTTCTTATCAACCGTCTGATTCTGGGTTTGCCCAACCATTACACCCATAACTCAAATTTAAACCTAAAACTGAAATTTAAAAAAAAAAACTAAAAACTATCGGCGAACTAATCAAGAAAGAAAAAAAAAGAGGAAAAGCCAACTAGAAATCAAGCATCTTCCGATATACAAAAATGAAGGGAAGAAGAAAGAAAATAAACAAAAGAATCCAGAGGGAGTGAAGGAGCAAATACGTTACGGTTTTATATATATGAGGTTTGTGGATGGGTTAGGAGGGTGAAAGGAACGTGATGATTGGTCGCGTAGACAAAGGCCGCCGACTATTGATTCCTTTGCCCTCTCTTCTTCTCCTCCTTTCTTTACTTTCTCTTTTCCAATTTCTATATTTTTTTAATCTTTTTAGGTATATATATATATATGCTTTTCTTTATCTTATTATACTCCGCCTTTTGCTTTGAGGGAAAGGAATTGAAAGGAGCATTGGGTGGGAATGTGAGGACACGTGGGGACTCTTTCTTTCTCCCTTTTTTTTTTCTTTTTTTTTTTTTTTTTTTTTTTTTTTTTTTTGACTAATTTCACAGAATACATGTCATCTATCATCCGCAGGAGGTACCAGATAACTTTTCTGATACCTCATAATTCTTAACCTACTTCATTAATCATTAGACCACACCATTGGATGCACATAGACTCCTCTCTTTTGTTTTTTCTTCCAAAGTTTTAGGTTAAAATTTAATGTGGTCATCAACTTTCATCATGCTATTTAAATTATTTATTGAATATTCAAAATATTCAACTGGTTAGCAATATTAGCAAACTTCAAATAAAAGCATTATGATCACTTTGTCCTTCTTCTTAATTATGATACTTTTTCTTATTTATGTATTGATTTGAAGTTTAAACAATGATGAAAGAACTGATATATTAATTACATTAAAATAAATATATTCGAGAAAGAGCTATAAAACTCTATGCAAAATTCACAATAGTTAGGATGCGCTACAAATTTCATATTGATGAACTCGCCATGACTAGAATCAAATTTTGAATGTTGAAGCATCATTGATGAAATCATTTAATTTGCAAAGAAAGAAAACCCTTTAGTGGGTTATAGCTTAGATGGAAATGAAAACAATGATTTAGCTTTATTTCCTTTCGAAATCTTCAATACACAAAATATGAGAAATACATATGTTAAATTTTGAGACTTGAAAAAATTATTCTTTCATGAAAGGATGACGAGATAAAATGGTATAATCTAAATGAAATAAGCTCAAGTAGAAACCCAAAGAGCGGGGCAAAATGTTATGAAAATATCATCACTTGTAACATCGATGCAAACTCTCTCTTTCAAACTATTGAATATTCGATTATTGCTAAAATTTATTGTAATTGGATGACACTAAGTTAAATCTAAAGTTTAGGAGTTTTGAGGGCTGAATTGAGGAGGGCATGATCAAAAGTTGAAGTTGAAGTATGAAGAAAGAATTACAATTAATATAGATATTTGAGTGAAACTTCAATTAAGAAATTAGACATCTTGGTGAAACTTCAAACATAAAAAAACTTTAGAAAAAACTTCAAATAAAATGTCAAAGTGTGAGACTTCTTATAAAAACTATATTTGAAATTTTTGACTCACGAATTTAAAATTAATTTTTAAGCTGCTTGAATTATAAATATTAATGAATTTTGGCTATGTCTTGAATATGGGTCCTTAAAGTGGATATTTATGTATTTTTCCTAGGTTTTTGGTGCATTTGAGTTGTGACTTCAAATTGTAGAACAGTTGACACTTGTTAAAGTAAAGTTGAAATCACTAATATTATTAGTTACTTTATAATTTGTTGGGCCAAATTTATGAAAAATAAAAGTACTTTTAAATATAAAATTACTTATTTTAGAGATTAAAAATACTTATTCAAAAATAAAAAATAAAATTTGAATAGTAATCAACCAATCTTTCTATTGTTAGGGACAAACTACAAATAATAATTCTTCTTAATAGGAGAAGTGAATTTTTTTTAATATTGTCACCTTATCCTTCTTTATTTCATGAATTTTTCTTCATTGTCTCTCAAACTCCCTTTTTTTTTTGTAACTCTCACTAAATCCCCCTCAAAAAAGATAAAATGTAAATCTTTAGAGAAAATAGTCAAATTATCCTTAACCTATACGTTAATTTTTAACTAATACACCTATATTTCGCAGAAACTTCATTCCCCTCCTAAATATTTTAAAAATGAAATGTATACCCCTTTAAAATACATATCCACATTTATATTTAGTAATGATGTGCACGCGCCTGCTACGTAATATTGTATGTTTTATAAAAGAAAAATATCTACTTTTTTCTTTTATATCCCTTTTCTCTTTTTCTCTTTTCTTTTGATTGTGGCTTTTCTTTCACTTCTGCCATTGTTGTGAAATCAGAAGCACATTTGCTTCTTCTTTCTTTTTTGCTCATCACTTTTTTTAATTATATTTTATTATTTTTATTTTTATTTTCATAATTTTAGTGAAATTTCTTTACTCCTATCTTCAAATCATGTTTACTTTTACAAACTCATAAATAATTTTTTCTTTATCAAAATTTCTCATCTTTCTCATCAAATAATACATCAAAAATCTTGAATTAAGGTCACTAATTAGTGATAATTAAAAAAATAATAAGTTTGACACAAATAATTGTGTTTTGATACTTTATAATCATATGATTGTGTAGCGTGACTTCGATACTGAGGCAGCCATAGTTATTGACTTGTGATAGAGAAGAGATAGAAAAGTGGTGGCGACAACTAGTAGAGTGGGAGAAGTGAGACTAATGATTTGAATTGGAGTTGAAAATTGGCTGAGTAAAAGATAATATGATATTTAGCATGTAATATTTTTATACAGAAAGAATTTAAATTTTTTATCTTTAATTTTTAAATTTTTGATTCTTGAAATACGAAAAAAAATTGGGTAAGATTTTGAGATAATTGAATAATGGAAAAAGGAAAAAGTGTGAGAAATTTAAATAGGGAGAAAAATAGAGAAAGGTGAAGAAGAATGGGCAAGTGGTGAATTCGATAGAGATGGTAGTGATGTGGTGGTGGTGATGATGGCGACAACAACTGCTTATGAATGGTGAGTGGTGAAGATTTATGGTCTATGTTACTATGAAGAAGAAAAAAATAATGAAAAATAATAATAATAAAAATATATATTTATAAAAATATATTAAAATAAAATTTTAATATTTATTTTTCGTGCTCATTCTCTCAAAGAAAGTGAAATACACTCACCTTATCACGTAAGCATTTAAGAAGGTAATACTTTCAGTTTTAAACAGTTCAAGAGGGTGATAGAACCCCCGTGAAGTTAAAATGTGTAGTTGAGAATCCGACTATAGGGTAGGGGGGTGTGGGTGTATTTGGCCATTTTCTCAAACTTTTATGATAAGATGTCCTTCTATCGATCCAATCAAGTCAGACTTTTTGAAATTTTTCTTCATCGTCTCATATAATGCATTCTGATTATGAATTTGACGGAAAGCAATGAGAATTTAGCGTAGGAATCACTACAGATTATTTTATCCTTAGTTGTGAATTTACTTACCAAACTAATTATGGGTGAAAATATCAAAGAATTTTTTGAATGATTTGATCAATTACCTCATGAATTCTCTGTGAGAATTTTCTCTAGGCACGCTCAATGATATTGATGACACTTGATATGCTTATCTGTTGTGTTGGTTAGTCTTTTAACCATGTTGACTTACTCATACTAAAAGTTATATTATGGTGTCATAATTGACGCTCTTGATAAAAAAAGTATATTTAATCAGAGTCGGTCATACTTAGTTTGTCACTTTTATCTTGAAATCAAGCAAAATTTAGTTGTTACGCTTTGATAAAAGCTTACTTCATTGTAAAAAACTTGTGAGAAGCAGCAATTGATTAGTACTATGAATTACAACGGCCAATTGAATGAAACAAATTGAACAAGCGTCATATTTTTTTGAAACGAAGTCCTCAATAACGCGGCATAAAGACTCCTTTTTTTTATTTAGTATTTCGAATTATTTTTAATTTTTTATTTTTTTATTGAATTTATTTTACATATTTTACATATTTTATACATATGAAGCCAATTATATCCATAAACAATCTTGAATGCAGGAATAATAAATGATTAATTCTTTACCTCGATCATCTCATATATATTTTTTCTTACTTTGACCTATTTGAACTATTCCTCAAAGTCTTTTTATTTTTTTCTCGCTGACTTTGGATGCCTCCAGAAGAAACTTACATTTTTTTCGTTGTCGATGTTGATAAAGATTAAAGAGAAGTTATGAAAAAATTGTGTTATATTTTATTATTATTGGTATACTTTTCTTGACAATATTTTCACGTCCAGTACTGCATTGTGATACCATAAAAAAAAATTGAATAGCTTGTAGTTTATTATTATGGTTTACTGTTATTATTATTTTTAGAGAATTTCTTAATATAATTTTGATAAGTATATATAGTTTGGTGGCATGTTCTTTTTGTGGTGTTTTGTTGATGATAAGTAGATTTTTATTTTGAGATATTAAAATATATTATTTACTGTGTTATATATGATCATTTTTTTTATGGAGAAGGGCCTAAATTACCCTTCTAATATTGAAAATGATACAAATATATCATGCTTCCACCTTTGGGCTCTAAAATGCCATTTTCATCCACCTTTGGGCTCGAAAATACCCTTCTCATCCACCTTTGGGCCCTATTTTGTCCTTTTCCTTAACAAATCCTTTAGGAAAATGATTAGAATTTTTATTTAATATGTAACAATATTTAATTTGTTGAAATTTTAATTAATCAAAACCTATTAACTCACAAACCCAATTCGGATCCCAAATTTAGCTCTTCTTCATTTCTCATCTCTCCATGTTTCCAAGTTCTTATTATGATTAGAGACATATGTCATAGATTTAATTTAATGACTGAGATTCAGTAAATTAAAATAAGCCTTAATTATGATTAAAATAATTAATTACTTTCATATATTTACTTTTAAAATATTATTTTAATCTTACAATTTTAGTCGTACAAGATGTCTTTCCTAAATATAAAAAAAATATTCTCACTTGCCTTGAGGCTTGAGTAAATTTTGTCATGCATCATTTTTACATTAATTTTTTTGCTACTATTTTTCACTCAAATTACTTTTAGCCTTATTTTGGATGTTGGAAAGGAATTTCAATGTTGGAAGAGAAGTCCTCCCACTTTAAAAAATATTACAACTAAAATTTAGTATAATTTTTTTTTGTATTGTAAATAATATAACAATCAGATATTTGACAAAATAAATAATAATATAATTAAAAATAAATGTAATGGCTAGAATTGTGGGATTGCCTTTTATTTTGGAGTAAATAAATGAAAGTAATTAATTATTTTAATTATAATTAAGACTTATTTTTAATTTACTAAATCTCAGTAATTAAATTAAATCTATGACATATGTCTCTAATCTAAATAAGAACTTGGAAAAAATGGAGAGATGAGAAATGAAGGGGAGCTAAATTTGGGATCCGAATTGGGTTTGTAATTTAATAGGTTTTGATTAATTAAAATTTTAACAAATAAAATATTGTTACATATTAAATGAAAATCTTAATCATTTTTCCTAAAGGGTTTGTTAAGGGAAAGGGCAAAATAGGGCCCAAAGGTGGATGAGAATGATATTTTAGAGCTCAAAGGTGGAAGGAGTGTATATTTGTACCATTTTCAATACTTGAAGGGTAATTTAGGCCCTTCTCCGTTTTTTTTATTAGTTGTATATCAAGTTTTGCTATCTTTTTTTAAAAAAATAGATCAATTGATAAGTAACATGATATTTCTGTTCACATACCTTATATACAATTGATCTAAAGAGATTTCTTTTTTGAAAGATAAATAGTATAGGGTATATCTTATTCTTCTCTCTGAAAAAAAAGATTGAATTAAGGTAATATTTAATATGAAAATTGTGAATGATGTGTTTGATATTTTAACATTATAATAGGACTGGAATTTTAATATTTTTTGATTTTGTAAATGTCCATTATATTTATGACAATTGATCCAACAGTTATCTTTTAAATTAGAAATTATCATCTTTGAATTGAAGAGTGTGTAAATATGTTAGTTGTTGTCTATTTTTTATTATTAATTATGCTCTATTTTATATAAAGATATATTTTTAGTCTTTTCATTTATTATTTCAGAGAAATATTAGGATATAATAATATGATATTTTTCTTTGGCCAAGAAAATTACCTACTTTGCTTCTTTCTTTTTGAATTTTCTCTCACTTATTAAATCTATGCGCTAGATTAAACAAATTTTTAAAAGTAACCCTTTTTAATAAAAAGACTTGTGAAAGCAATAATTGATCAATATCAACAGTTATAATGACTCAGTAATTAAATAAACGAAAATATTGTTATACACATGAAGTCAATTAATGTCCATAAAATAATTTTGAATGCAATGTAAATAAATGATTACGTTTTTTGCCTCAATCTCTTATATATTCTTTCTCACTATAGTTTGTTTGAACTATCCTCAAAGCCTTTGTCTCTCTCTCACTAACTTTGAATACCTCCAAAACAAATACATACTTTTTCATTGCTAGTATTTACAAAGGCCAAGGAAAAGCTACCAAAAAAATTTGTGGTATATTTTATTTTATTGGTAAACTTTTCTTGACAATTTTTTCATGTCAAGTTGCATTGCGATACCATAAAAAATTGATAGCTTGTAATTTATTATTGTGATCTTGTTATGAATACAATGAATAATGAATTTGTAACACCCCAGGTATTTAAGGTTGTCCTTCGTCTCGTATCGAAGGCATACGATTCTAAATTTGAGAGTTGTATTAAATATCGCACGTATTCGAGAAAATCTGATTCAAATTAGAGTTTGAATTTTTTTTTAATATTTTTATTGCCTTCCTAAAATGTCACAAATATCTATGGAAAAAAAAATAGAGAAGAGAATTGTTTAGTTACGATATATTTGCATATGTATTTATTTTGTAAGTATTAATCTTTTAATGGAGATATTAAGTCTATTCTATATGTAAGAATAATTATATGTCATTTGTTAGTCTAATTGTCACATAAGTCGTGATTTATATATAATATTATAATATGTATGATGTTTAGTTATCATATAAAATTATCTCTTTTATGTTTGTCAATTATTGTCGAGTAAGTAATAAAATATTTAATGGTATGATAGGGATAGGAATTCTTTGGTAGAAATTTAAGTGGACCAAATGTTTGGTCTAATGGACATTTACGTGTATGTTTATATACCATTATTAGAAGATAACTCCAAAGCTAATTTTTCATTATCCACTTTCTGTATAACATGCTTTCCATATAGGAAACTTGTACGAACTCCATTCTAATCAGTAAAGATACCTCATGGACCTCTAGTATGCATAATAGGCTAGTAATTATTGTTGATTGGATTCACAAACATAGACCTCGGGTATTTTTCACATACTGTGTTCAACGGGTATATCACCCAAGTAATCACAAGCTTAGTCTCTGAAGTTTTATTTCAACAAGACCAAATAATTGCCTCCGGCAATCCCAACCTCCAAATTTCTACTTCAAGACATGGAGCTTGAATTCGAGGTATATCAAGGCCTCTTCTTTCTTTTCTTGGCATGATTTCGTGCTTTAAAAGTTTAAAATCTATCGTGCTTCCGAGAAACTATTTATAGAGCTTTTGAATTATCATGTTGTTGTATTCCTCTTGTACCATGATTTCTCGCCATAAACTCGTATTCGATAGTATTGGCTCCGTGTCGAGTGGAAAAGTAGTAACTACTTATGTAATCTTGTTGATGGACTGACTTGGAGCGAGCATATCTCCTAATATATAAAGATCTAAAGGGTCTAATATATCAAATTAAAAGTCTATGAATCTAGTTTCTAGAACATCAAACCGTTCGTCCATACGACGTCAAAATAGAAAGTTAGGACTGCTTTATCGCAACCTGTTTGGGTAGAAACGGATTGAGTCAAAACTATTGTAAGGTTGCATTTTAATATAGTTATGATGTAGTAATGGTGTTTGGTCCTTCTAAGAACTTGTTTAGTTTTGTATTCCGAAGCTTTCATCGTGGTAATCTTCCTTTTATGACCCTCCCTCGTAATTTCACATTCTAGAATCGTTTTTATAGAATTTATAGCAATGAAGCGGCGTTTTGGATACTGTGGTTTTGGGCACCCCTTTTTCTCATAAAATTGGGTCATTATTGTTGTATACTGATGGTACTAAAGTATTGGAGGGACTGGTGGGTTGGTGCGCTTCTTCTCAGAGTCGCGCACGACAGTTGTCGAACTGAACAACGTGAAATATACGTTGTTAGATTGTCTCAGGAGCTCACCGATCTTGTGAGGCGTTGATAGCTTCTTGTTGTTATTATTAGTTGTGGTCCTAGTAGAAATTATGATGTCGATTGTTGAGTTAAAGTGGGCTGGTCGTAATAACGACTTTAACGCCTTATTGATTGACTGTGGTTTGATCCTGCGATCTTATTGATTCTCGTAGTTGTTGCATTATGATTAGTTGATCGAGCTTCATACAAACATCTTTGAGCTCCAATTGAAAGTTTTTGTTAAGTCCATTCTTTTCTTGGTATGTTCCTCTATAGTCCTAGTATGTTAAGGCTAAGCTTCGCCCTTTCCTTTGAGCACAAATTTTAGAAAATTCCTAAATCGTCAAATGCGATATTTTACCATTCTATTGTTAGAAAGACCATCTACGAAAGGCATTGGGATTACAACTGAAGTATTTTCATGATCCTATTAAGCTAATATTCCACTCGTTCGGTTATATAGAGTATTCAACATTTATATGTCACTTTGTCGACTTCCTTGACTATATGTCCATATATTTGAATTCTTATTCTTTCTTGGGTGTTGTGACTTAAAATGGGTATGAAGGGACATTAAGAATTTGCAACCAGTCCTCCTTCCTTGCTAAAATGCTTTTCGGAAAACTCTAAAATGATACGTCGATTTCTAAAATTTTCAAATGTAACTCGTATGTTTAAACTACCAAAGGATTTTTTTAGGGGTGTGCATCGGTCGGTTCGGTTCGGTTTTGTATATTATCGGTTTGGTTTATCGGTTATCGGTTTGTAAACATGCAAAACCGATAATCAAACCAATAAGATATTCGTTATCGGTTTTCGGTTAATCGGTTTTTGGTCCTTAACGGTTCGGTTATCGGTTTAACCGATAAGAAAATGCTCCTATAATATTTTTGATTTCTCTTATTTTCTTCTTCATATATAGACTACTTTCATGCATAAACATCAATACAAATTACAAGCATAAGCAAATTCAAATACGTTATTACTAAAATAGACTTATTTTCTTTCTTATTAAGTAGAAAACTTGAATACAGTAGCAACTGTAGCAATTTCTCAAAAAGAAAAGCAACACTAATAGGTAGAATGCTATCAAACCAATGACTTTAGAAAGAAAACAACAACACTAAGACAACAACTATAAAATGTAAAAAACAATAGGGTATATATTTAAAATCTAAAGCCACTATTATACAATTATGAATAAAAATATAATCTAAATATAATCTTATTGGGTTATCGGTTTAACCATTAACTAAAACCTTAAAACCGATACCGAACTGATAGCCCAATAAATTTTTTTAGAAAACCGTTTAAAAACCATTAACCCAATAACCCAATACCAATAAACCAATAATATTTTTATCGGTTCGGTTTATCGGTTAAACCGATTTTTGCACACCCCTAGATTTTTTTTTTAAATCCCTTCCTTTACAAACTATTAGGGAAACATATATAGAGACTAAGTGAGGCACCTTAAGCTCTTTATGAACATCCTCAGGTTTATGTTACCTTTCTAAAGTCGAATTAAGTGTTCCAGTTTATTCTTCAAGCATATGAGGTTCTACAAGGCACCTACATGCTATATGAAAGTGAACACTAGATTATGAGAACAAGAGTACCAACAGCCCAAGATTGGCAACATAATTATGATGACATACGTGCATTACTCATACATGACATGACATGCTATGCAGCGACTCTCGAGATATAATCGGGAGGTATGTGGCCTATTGCCTATATTTATACATATGAGATACAGATGACCACGAGTTGGAAGATATGATGCCGGTTAGCTACCAAAAGACACCACCATTGCTAGCACTTGGTTGGGTATGACATGCATTTGCATCTATATATATGTATTACGACATAGGATTTTTACGCAAGCATACCATGCATATTTAATTTATATAAGGTCGGATGTCGGCCATGGAGGCTATCAGAGTTTCAGTTTCAGGTGGTATCTCTATTACCCTTTTTACAACAACTATTTATGATTCTATGTTTCACCTTATATACAAGTACATTTTATCGTATGGACGTCCCATTGCCTGGGGATGCTGTATTTTTGTTTCGTGCGTGAAGATGCAGGTCCATGTAGGGATTTTGATTATCCCCTCTACCAGTGCCTATGAAATTCTTAGAGGCTATTATGGACACAATATTCTAGGTTTCTTTCTGTAACTTTTAGTCTCTAGTCCCTTAGGCTGGCATGTATATGTAGGTATCTATGTATGTTTTCTATTGCGGCCTCGTCGGCCAGCCTGTACTTCATTATTTTTGGCTTGTCTACCTTTGTCTATATGACATGTTGTATTCAGGTTATGACCTTAATGGTCCAGGCTTAGTATTTCAGATGTTATGCTGCCCGACCCTATGGGCTCATAATTGAGTCACTTAATATGTTTCAATGGCTAACTCGGTCGAATAAGGTATCGAGTGCCAGTCACGCCTCCCCCTAGTTTGGGGCGTGACAAAATTGCCAATTTACTCACCGTACATGAATTTGCTACATTCATATATATCTACAAAGAAGTAATGTTATTCATTCTTGTCTTTTGAGGATGTATCATTGTAGTATAAATAGAGCTATTTTGGCTGATGAATTACTCACTCAAATAAGAAGAAAAGTAATTATTTCCTCTTTTTCATTCTCTCCTCTTTTCTATATTTATTGTCCAATATATATTATTGAATATTGTTCTATATTATCTGTATTTCACAACACGTTATCAGCACGAGTCTCTAACCAATTGAGATTCACTTGAATTGAGATTATCTTTTTCCTTAAAAGTTAGTCAAATTTCTTTTCAATTCAGGTACACATCTCTATATTTATAATATCCCTAATAGGACCTTCGTACGTAAGTTTTTGATCTTCAATTTAATTGATACATACATGATTTACTTTAAATATCATTGTATTTGATTTGAAATGATAACCGATATGTTTCATGTTTAAATAATAATACTAGCATATGTCCACTAACTTATATATAATTTTAAATACTTGTTAGAATACTTTAATTATTTCTTTGTGTAACGATCGGGTCCATCGTTATGGGTAACTCATTCGTGCCAGTTATAAAGTTAGAAAACTTCGGGTTTGGAAGTTTGAAATTCTGGGCTAGGCTCGCCTCAGTCGATTTTGGAGCGAGGTATAGTCTAGGTAAATCCGGGTAAGGATTGGGTGAGATGTCTTAATTCGAGCTAGCTTTCCATGGCCAAGACATAAAGGAGTCTCGAGAACTTTTCGAAATCGAATTTGGGTAAGTAGAACTCCTGGAATCGAGGTTGACGTGAAGGGGTTATTTCGGATCATTGGGGGAAGCAAGTGTGTTGTAAAATGGACCAATTTTGGAGAATTCCCGACATTCTGTTCATGACGAGCATCACGGCTCCGCCATAGCGACCTCCGCTATAGCGGAAGAAAATCCCGCTATAGTGGGAGTCAAGGCAGTCAACCTCCGCCATAGCGGTTGACTCTGCTACGGTGGTACGGCTATAGTGGAAGCCGACCGCTATAGCGGAGCGCGATGATATTTAATGCAGAAACTTCCTCAAAACAGTTCAATTTTATGCAAGTCATTTGGGAAAAGAACTAGGGCGATTTCAGGCGTTTCTCCCCCATTCTTCATCATTTTTCTTCCCTAAGGTAAGACTTTTACTCTCCGAACTCCGTATTACTTTTCCTATGCGATAGAATTGCTTGGGGTGGACATGGGGAGAGGTTTGGAATGACTTAGGGATGATAGAATCCGGGGATAAAGAAGGATTCTAGGGGTGTAAGTTCTTGGGTATTGCTAAATTTACTGTTTATTGATCATGTGACCTTAATTTCCTAATTTCATCCATAAAAAATGGTAGAACTAGGTAAATTAAAGATGGGAAAGCCCATAAAGAGGGTGGAATGATCATGGGTGGCCTGGGATTTAGGACTTTGCGTAATCCGAGTAAATTTTAGGCCATAAGGATTAATTCTTGGTTATTGTGTATTATTTTAGACCAAGAACCGACAAGAACTTTGGAAAATGGGAAAACTCCGATTGAGTAGAGCTTGGATTATTTCGAGGTAGGTGATGGTTTGATTTTATTATGCCTTGTGTGTTTGAGTACTTATATCTAAGTATTTGTATGAGATGCATGGCTTAGGGAATGCTTAGGAATGTCTAATAGTCCTATTTTATCAGTCTGGTTGAACTGTGCATTTTGCTTGTTAGTTGTACAAGTTAATTGTTCATTGTTGTGACTATGGATTGTTTGATATTCGCTTGGCTCGGGTACCACGCCTGGTACGGAATATGCTAACAGTTGGCTCGGGTACCATGCCTGGTATGGGTTATACTAACGGTTGGCTCGGGTACCACGCCTAGTATGGGTTTATTTTACTGCATTGTCATATTGATATTATTGCATTGTGCATTTGTTGTTGGTTCCATGAGTGGACCGGGCTGTGTTGTTGAAATGTGATATTTTCTTATGGTCCTTGAGAGGCCGGGTTATTGTTGTATCCAATTTTAGAGTTGGTCTTGGTGTAGACCGGGTTTTGCTTGGTAACACTTAGGTGTTGGTTAGAGGGGATCCCGGGGTGGGTTCGGGCTATATAGATAAGAGGTGGTTGCTTGCGTTGACTTTCGTATAAAAGTGGTTGGTATGTAGAGACAAGTTAGGAGAAGAATTGCGGTCTAGAATTGATTGGTAACTGGATTATGTATTCTTGTACTTGCACTTGATTTTCGTACTACTCATTCATTGTATATTTGGAACTGGCTGATGATCCTACCAGTACATGGTGGTTGTGTACTGATACTGCACTTGCTTGTCTTTTGTGAGTACAGGAAATCTTTCGGCAGTTGACGTACGACCTCACTTGTAGGCCTGACTGTTAGTGATATCAAGGGTGAGCTGTTCGACCAAGCTGCCTTGATTTCTATCCGTTTGAGTTGTAGCCCAATTGTTTCAGGCTTAGACTATTTCATTATTGTCTTTGGGGTTGCATCCCCATACTCTAGCTTTTTTAGATGTTTTGGGCACGATGACTTCCAGATTCTAGGAGGGATTTCTGCAGTTTTATTTCAATGAAATTACTTTTGATTATTTGAATCGCTAGTTTATTTCATATTGCTGGTTTTAGGCTATTAGTCTAGGCTAAGGGTTGAACTCTTCTGATTCGCTCATCCGGGAGTTGGGTGGGTGCCACTGCGATGGCATGGGTCGTGATAAAAATGGTATCAGAGCCTTAGGTTTGTTGATCTCGTCGTACCAAATTAGGTCTAGTAGAGTCTTGCAGAACGGTGCAGAGACATCCGTACTTTTCTTCGAGAGGCTATAGGACTTTAGGAAAACTATCTATTCTTTCTTCCATCGTGCTATAACTTGATTCCAATTGGTATCTGATGATACAAATTGGTATCTAACCTCTTTCACTCTTCTGTCCGCAGATGGTTAACACAAGGAACAATTGAGTGAGATCAACAGGCCCAATGGTTCGTGGTAGAGGTAGGGGAAGGGGCAGAGGAAGAGGAAGAGACGAACCCGCCAGAGGTGGGGCTCAAGGCGCTGCTAAAGCGTGTGAGGAAAATCCTCCCCTACCTCAAGATCAGGTTGTCGAGGATGTGAAAGTTGTGGTATAGGATGACGGGGGGGAGGCGGCACCGACTGGGGATGCAGGCCTTCTTCCTATGACACCAGAAGCCTTTCAGCAGGCTTGGAACATCTTGAGTGGGTTGGTTGGTGCTGGATACATACCTGCGGGAATTGCAAATCAGGCTTTGGACACTCAGCCAGCAGTTACTATGGCGCCTAGGATGGATGCAACTTCAAGCACGAATGATTTCTTTCTGCCATTAGGCCCAGTGATGACAGGAAATGAACACGAGATGCTGACCAAGTTTCTCAAGCTGAAACCTCCTACATTTTAGGGTACTGATAGAGAAGATGCTTATGAGTTCAGACTGGATTGCTATGAGAGACTGCAGAAGCTGGAAATTGTGCGACTGTATGGGGTTGAGTTCATCACATTCCAGCTGCAGGGCAATGCTAAGCAGTGGTGGAAGTCTCAAGTGGAATGTTGGCCGTCTGTTTTATCCCCACTGACTTGGGAATAGTTCCACGCTCTGTTTTTAGAGAAGTACGTACCCCGTACTTTAAAGGACCAGAAGAAGGATGAGTTCTTGAACTTGGAGCAGGGTAGCATGTCAGTCTTTGCTTACGAGGCTAAGTTCCATGCCTTATCTCATTTTGCTACACAGATGCTGGGTTCTGAGGAGGAATGGGTCCGTTTGTTTGTGAAGGGTTTGAATACTGAGCTGTAGGTGTTGTCGGTGCATATGACTTCTTCTGGGAAAGGCTTTAATGATGTGGTGGATTATGTGAAGAAACTTGAGGGAGTCAGGCAGGCGGGGCAGGCTAAGGTGTTAGCCAAGAATCCCCAGAATAAGGGAAATTATGGTGGTTCATATTCCAGGGGTCATAATCAGCAGGTATACTCAGCCTGTCCTATTCAGTCAGCTCTGCCAGCTGCTACAGGTGGTCGTCTGGGAGCTAATCAATAATTTTCAGCTCCTAGAGGCCAGATAGCTTCTTATTCATCTGCTAGCAGGCCTGCACTTGATCGTGGTTGCTTCCATTGTGGTGATCTGGGCCACTTTAAGAGGGAGTGCCCTCACAGGCAGACAGGTAATCAAGTTCAGTAGCAGCCCAAGGCTGTGGTCCTAGCAGGTAGAGGTTGTCATGCTAGAGGTCATCCATAAGGTGGGCGAGGTAACTTTCAGGGAGGTCAGGGAGACAGAGGGAATGGCAGTGCGGGTAGGGGTGCGGCGCAGTCGGCCAGAGAAGTTGCTCGGATTGATGATTGGGCTCACTGCTATGCGTTTCCAGAGAGGACCGAGGCTGAGGCATCAGATGCAATAATCACAAGTACCATTCTCGTCTATGATAAAATGGCTTCGGTGTTATTTGATCCAGGTTCTACATATTCTTATGTGTCTGCGTGTTTTGCGTTGGGTCTAAACTTGATATGTGATATCCTTGATTTCCCTATCTATGTTTCTACCCAGTTGGAGAGTCTGTGGTTGTGACTCATGTTTATCGTGGCTGTTCTGTTGAGTTTATGGGGTTACACACTTGGGCAGACTTGGTAATCCTGAATATGGTTGATTTTGATATTATCTTGGGCATGGCCTGGTTATCCCCTTATCATGCTGTGTTAAAATGTAACACCAAGACTGTGGCTCTAGAGATTCCAGGTAAGGATAGGCTAGAGTGAGAAGGTGTGTATAGGCCTAAGCCAGTTAAGATCATATCGTTTGTTCAGGATAGGAAGTTAGTGGGCAGGGGGTGTCTAGCCTTCTTGGCTCATCTCCGGGATGATAGTGTGGAGTCCCTATCTATTGAGTCAGTTCCAGTTGTTTCTGAGTTTCGAGAGGTGTTTCCAGCGGATTTGCCTGGTATGCCTCCGGACAGGGATATAGACTTTTGTATTGATTTGGAGCCAGACACTCATCTCATTTCCATTCCTTTGTATCGTATGGCTCCGGCAGAGTTAAGGGAACTTAAGACTCAACTACAGGAACTCCTAGATAAAGGATTTATCCATCCCAGTGCTTTGCCTTCGGGTGCTTCAGTCTTGTTTATAAAAAAAAGGATGGTAGTATGCGGATGTGCATAGATTATAGGCAATTGAACAAGGTTACCATATGGAATAAGTACCCGCTACCCCGTATTGATGATCTGTTTGACCAGCTCCAGGGTGCATCAGTGTTTTCAAAAATTGACTTGAGGTCAGGGTATCACCAGTTGAAGATTAGGCCGGAGGACATTCCTAAGAATGCTTTTCGGACTCGATATGGGCATTACGAGTTCTTAGTAATGTCGTTTGGATTAACCAATGCGACGGCAACATTCATGAGTTTGATAAATGGGGTATTTAAGTCATATCTGGATTCCTTCGTTATTGTGTTTATCGATGATATTTTGATCTACTCCAAGAGTAGGGAGGAGCATGCTAATCACTTTCGTATTGTGTTGGACATATTGAGACGTCAAAAGCTTTATGCGAAATTCTTCAAGTGTGAATTTTGGTTGACTTCAGTCGCGTTCTTGGGGCATGTAGTGTCAGAACAGGGGTTGATGGTGGATCCCCAGAAGATTGAGGCAGTCAAGAGTTGGGCCTGGCCTAGCTCTATGACAGAGGTGAGGAGTTTTGTTGGGCTCGCGGGGTACTATCGGAGGTTTGTTAAGGATTTTGCATCTATTGCTACTCACCTGACAAGGCTGACACAGAAGGATGTACCATTCGTGTGGTCTGACAAGTGCGAGGAAAGCTTCTAAAGGCTCAAGACACTTCTGACCACTGCTCCTATCTTGTCCTTGCTGGTTGAAGGTAAAGACTTTATTGTTTACTGTGATGCTTCACATTCGTGTTTGGGTGCTGTGTTGATGCAGGATAGGAATGTGATAGCCTATGCCTCCAGGCAGTTGAAGGTGCATGAAAGAACTACCCAACTCACGACTTAGAGTTGGGAGCGGTGGTTTTTGCACTCAAAATTTGGAGACACTACCTTTATAGTGTTAAGTGTGATGTGTTCAGCGATCATCGCAGTCTGCAACATATGTTCATGCAGAAGGACTTGAATTTGAGGCAGAGAAGGTGGATGGAACTGTTGAAGGACTATGATGTGACTATCCAGTACTATCTGGGTAAGGCTAATGTGGTGGCAGACGCACTGAGCCGGAAGACAGTTAGCATGGGTAGTTTGGCTTGTTTGGGGGTGTCCAAATGACCACTAGCAAGGGAAGTTCAGGCGTTGGAGTCCAAGTTCATGCACTTGGGTATTTCAGAACAAGGTGGGCTATTGGCCAGTTTTGAGGTCAAGGCCACCTTCATAGAGGAGATAAAGGCCAAGCAGTTTTAGGATCCAAAACTGAGTAATCTCCGGGGTAAGCTAATATCCGAGGAATCCAGGGACATCATGCTAGACTCTGGTAGAGTACTAAATTTCAGAAAGAGGATTTATGTTCCTCGAGTTGATGATATAATTCAGAAAATCTTGCCAGAAGCTCATGGTTCGCGGTACTCAATTCATCCGGGTGTGACCAAAATATAGAGGAACTTGAGGCAGCGTTACTGATGGCCCGGAATGAAAAGGGACATAGTGGATTTTGTGTCCAAGTGTCAGAACTGTCAGCAGGTAAAATATGAGCATCAGAGACCTGCAGGACTACTTCAGAGAATGCCAATTCCAGAGTGGAAGTGGGAGAGGATAGACATGGATTTCGTGGTGGGTTTTCCCAAGATCTTGGGGAACTAAGACTCATTTTGGGTCATTGTTGACAGGCTGATCAAGTCCGCATATTTCATTCCGGTCAGGGTAGATTATAATTCGCAGCAATTGGCTAATATCTATGTGAAGGAGATTGTGAGATTGCATGGGGTGCCACTATCCATCATTTCAGACAGGGGTACACAGTTCACCTCTAAGTTTTGGGGTAAGTTGCATGAAGAGTTGGGTACACAACCCACCTTTAGTACATCCTTCCATCCTCAGACTGATGGTCAGTCGGAGAGGACAATCCAGGTATTGAAGGACATGCTGAGAGCATGTGTGATGGACTTCGGGGGTCATTGGGACCAATTTCTATCATTGTGCAAGTTCTTGTACAACAATAGCTACCACTCCAGTATCGACATGGCACTATTCGAGGCATTGTATGGGAGGGGTTGGAGATCACCGGTTGGATGGTTTGAGGAAGGCAATCTAAAGCCCCTGGGCGTGAATTTGGTAAGGGAAGCGCAGGAAAAGGTAAGAGGCATTCAGACCAAATTGCTAGCTGCCCAAAGCAGGCAGAAGGAATATGCGGATCGCAAGGTCCGGGACATGGAATTTCAGGTTGGTGAACGAGTATTGTTGATGGTGTCACCAATGAAGGGAGTTATGCGGTTCGGTAAGAAGGGCAAGCTCAGCCCTTGGTTCATCGGTCCATTTGAGGTTCTAGAGATTGTGGGGCCTGTGGCTTACAAGTTGGCACTGCCACTTAGTTTGTCAGGTGTCCATCCGGTATTCCATGTATCCATGCTTAAGCGATACCATGGGGATGGGGACTACATTATCAAGTGGGATGAGGTGCTTTTCGATAAGGATCTTTATTATGAAGAGGAACCAGTTTTGATTCTTGCTCGGGATATCCGGAAATTGAGAACAAAGGTGATTAATATGGTAAGGGTTCAATTGAAGCATCATCCGGTTAAGGAAGTCACTTGGGAAACCGAGAAGGACATGCGGGACAAGTACCCACTTGTTTGAGGATTCAAGTACTACACTGTCCTCCCTATATTTTTGTAATTTCAGGTTTAATCATTCGGGGATGAATAATGGGTAAATTGGTATCTGTTGTAACGACCGGGTCCATCGTTATGGGTAATCCATTCGTGCCAAGTCTTAGAGTTACAAAACTACAGGTTTGGGAGTTTGAAATTCTAGGCTAGGCTCACCTTGGCCGGTTTTGGAGTGAGGTATAGTCTAGGGAAATCGGGGCAAGGATTGGGTGAGATGTCTTGATTCGAGCTAGTTTTCTATGTAGCCAAGACATAAAGGAGTCCCGAGGACTTTTTGGAATCAAATTT
The DNA here is from genome assembly GCA_003996215.1 of Jaltomata sinuosa. NCBI lineage: Eukaryota > Viridiplantae > Streptophyta > Magnoliopsida > Solanales > Solanaceae > Jaltomata > Jaltomata sinuosa. The sequence goes on along the minus strand of QJPP01000684.1, from coordinate 140,194 downwards.
GGGTAAGTAGAACTCCCAGAATCGAGGTTGACGTGAAAGGGTTATTTTAGATCATCGGGGGAAGCAAGTGCGTTGTAAAATGGCCTAATTTTGGAGAATTCCCAATATTCTATTCGTTACGAGCGCCACGGTTCCGCCATAGCAACCTCCGCTATAGCGGAAGAAAATCCCGCTATAGCGGGAGTTAAGGCAGTTAACCTCTGCCATAGCAGTTGAATCCGCTATGATGGTACCGCTATAGCAGAAGCCGACCACTATAGTGGAGTGCGACGAGATTTAATGCAGAAACTTCCCCAAAATAGTTCAAATTTCTGCAAGTTATTCGGGAAAAGAACTAGGGCAATTTCAAGCGTTTCTCCCCCATTCTTCATCGTTTTTCTTCCCTAAGGTAAGACTTTTACTCCCCGAACTCTGTATTACTTTTCCTATGTGATAGAATTGATAGGGGTGGACTTGAGGAGAGGTTTGGAATGACTTAGGGATGATAGAATCTGGGGATAAAGGGGGGTTCTAGGGGTGGAAGTTCTTGGGTATTATTAAATTTACTGTTTATTGATCATGTGACCTTAGTTTCCTAATTTCATCCATAAAAAATGGTAGAACTAGGTGAATTAATGATGGAAAATCCCAGGAAGAGGGTGGAATGATCATGGGTGGCCTGGGGTTTAGGACTTTGCGTAATCCGGGTAAATTTTAGGCCATAAGGATTAATTCTTGGTTGTTGTGTATTGTTTTAGACCAAGAACCGGTAAGAACTTTGGAAAATGGGAAAGCTCAGGTTGAGTAGAGCTTGGATCATTTCGAGGTAGGTGATGGTTTGATTTATGTATGCTTTGTGTATTTGATTACTTATATCTAAGTATTTGTATGAGATGCATGACTTAGGGAATGCTTAGAAATGTCTAATAGTCCTGTTTTATCAGTCTGGTTGAAAGGTGCATTTTGCTTGTTAGTTTTACAAGTTAATTGTTCATTATTGTGACTGTGGATTATTTGATATTCGGTTTGCTCGGGTACCACGGCTAGTACAGAATATACTAATGATTAGCTCAGATACCACGCCTGGTACGGGATATACTAACGGTTGGCTCGGGTACCACGCCTGGTACTGGTTTACTTTACTACATTGTCATATTGATATTATTGCATTGTGCACTTGTTGTTGGTTCCATGAATGGACTGGGCTGTGTTGTTGAAATGTGATATTTGCTTATGGTCCTTGAGAGGCCGGGTTATTGTTGTATCCAATTTTAGAGTTGGTCTTGGTGTATACTGGATTTTTCTTGTTAACACTTATGTGTTGGTTAGAGGGGATCCCAGGGTGGGTCCGGGCTATATAGATAAGAGGTGGTTGTTTGTGTTGACTTTCGTATAAAAGTGGTTGGTATGTAGAGACAAGTTAGGAGGAGAATTGCGGTCTAGAATTGATTGGTAACTGGATTATGTGTTCTTGTACTTATACTTGTACTTGATTTTCGTACTACTTATTCATTGTATATTTGGAACTGGCTGATGATCCTACCAGTACACGGTGGTTGTGTACTGATACTGCACTTGCTTGTCTTTTGTGAGTACAGGAAATCTTCTGGTGGTTGACGCACGACCTCACTTGTAGGCCTGACTGTTTGTGATATCAAGGGTGAGCTGTTCGACCAAGCTGCCTTGATTTCTATCCATTTGAGTTGTAGCCCAATTGTTTCGGGCTTAGACTATTTCATTATTGTCTTTGGGGTTGCATCCCCGTACTCTAGCTTTGGTAGATATTTTTGGCACGATGACTTTCAGATTCTAGGGGGGATTTCCGCAGTTTTATTTCAATAAAATTACTTTTGCTTATTTGAATCGCTAGTTTATTTTCTATTGCTGGTTTTAGGCTGTTAGTCTAGGCTTAGGGTTGAACTCTTCTGGTTCGCTCATCCGGGGATTGGATGGGTGCCGCTCACGATGGCCTGGGTCGTGACACTTTATCATATATTTATGATTATTATTTGTGTTCCATAAAGAAGAAGAATATTAGATAGAACTTATAAGTCTTTATTCTCACAAACTTTGGACATTAATTTATTTTTTCAAAAACCGTTGAAGGATACATACAATATTAATGAAATAGTATAATAGATATAATTATTTCTCTTTCATGTCATCATGACTATAAACTTGTGTGTTACATAAGAGCATATTATAACAATTTTAATTAATTACTTTCACATAAGTTTCTTTAATGTTTATCATAATTAATTGGTGAATTTACTTAAAATGATTATAAAGTTTAATATTTCATGAATTCACGCACTTTTATGAATTTATATAGTTTAACATGTATTTTATTTTCTACTCATGTTATATTTTATTCATCTGAAATATTATTTACTATTTATTATAAATAAATAAAAATTATGAAATTAATTCAACTATTTTCTATGATAGTTTTTCACTATGTCGAATTTATCAAAGTTTGAATTCATGACACTTGAAATTTCTGAAAAGAACTTTTTATCATGGGTACTTAATGCTGAAATTCACCTTACCGCTAAGGGTCTTGGTGATATTATAGTCAAAGAAAATGAGGCATCAAATCAGGATAAAGCGAAAGCTGTGATTTTTCTTTGTCATCATCTCGATGAAGGGTTAAAATATGAATATTTACCTTAAAATTTTTATCAAAATTATGGACTAATTTGAAGAATCGGTATGACCACCTTAGGTCCATGATATTACTAAGAGTTCGTTATGAGTGGATGCACTTACGATTTCAAAATTTTAAAATCGTAATTGAATATCATTCTGTTGTATTTAAAATAACTTCTCATCTGAAATTATGTGCGAAAACTATAAATGATGAGGACATGATGAAAAAGATACTTACTACTTTTCATGCCTCAAATATAACATTACAACAACAATACGATGAAAAAGATTTATTCAAAAATATTTTGATTTGATCTCATGCCTTCTGGTGGCTGAGCAACATACTGCTCTTTTAATGAAAAATCATAAAGCCTGTTTCACTGAATCTGCTCCATTTCCAAAAGTGAAGTGGTAGCAAAAAATTAAATGTTTGAAGACAAACTGAATAATAATTGGGGCCGTATGAAAGTACATAAACATGGCAAAAGATGAAATAATAATTGTCATGGCTATGGCCATAATAAACAGAGAACAATAAGGGTTCTCAAAATAATCCTTCAAAAGACAAAAAGAATATTTGCCATCGTTGTGGCATGAAAGCGCATTAGAATTTTGCGGGAAAGGGGTTAGACTAATTATCGGAACAAGCAAATTTCCCTTTAGCCACTCGCGAATGGGCATCAAAAAGAAACTCCCACTAAAATCTCAAGGAAGAATGAATCCTCTAGAAGTTAAACATCAACTCAAGAAAGCGATAGGCGAATGGAGATAGGCCCGAAAAAGGCATTTCTCCTTAGACGAGTAATATGACCACTAGCCTTCAAGCCCATTCCCTGAGACATAACTTCAACCGCTCTTCGTTCTTGGACCAATACGAACTCGACCCGCTCCTACCCACTCTGGGGTACCATAGAATGTCGGGTATAAAAGGGGACATAGTGAACGTAATCACTCCCTTGGTTGGGGGCTGTACCGCCCTGCTTTTCGATCGATACACAGTTGAGGAGGCCGATCACGAACGCTACAGGTGTGGGAGCGATCTTGGTCAGGGAAGGCTAAGACGGCGCCTCGCATATGGGTAGCAAGAGGACACTTATACTTTGATGGTGGGGTACATAGCATAAAATTATCGTACACTTAAATATTTTATCAAACTTTATCAATCTTACATCATAAGAAAGGATAACAAAGTGGAGGCTCACTCTACCTTTCAAAATGATGTTAAGGTCGGCTGAATGAATAATTATGATAAAATTGAGATAAATTTTGTCAATAAAAATTGATGATTATGAAGGTCTTCCTGGTATGACTCATTTAGAAGCTGTCGACTTCTTTGAAGATCATGACTGAAGACTTGCTGCTGAGGAATGAACCATAATAAATGTTATTTTATGAATTTTAACTAGTTTATATTTTTTTTCATAAAAAATATTATTTTGTTATTTTTACATTTTTAGTTTGATTCTTAAAGTATTTTATGTCATTATAAGATTTTAAAATTTCTAAATAAATGACATTATATTTTCTAAAGAATATGGATACTCCCAGTCTTTAATTGGCCACATGAATAATGACGAAGAAATATGCCTTCTGGATAGTGCTACAACGCACATCATATTAAAAGATAAGAAATATTTCTCTTATTTGATCATGAAAAAAGTCAATATTATAACAATACCTGATAGTACCAAATTAATTGAGGCATCTGAAAGAACATCCTTATTATTACCAGGAGGAACTGCATTAATTATTAGTGATGCATTATATTATAGTAGGTCTCAAAGAAACCTATTGAGTTTCAAGGATATTCGTCAAAATGGATATCATGTTGAGACCACCAATGAAGGAAATGTTGAATACCTTTATATTAGTACAATAACAACGAAAAGAAAATATATACATGAAAAATTACCTACATTTTCTCCGGCTTATACTACACCAGTGTTAGTATAGTTGAATCAAATACTATAGTAAATAAAAAGTTTACGGGTTCTAATAATTTTATTATTTGGCATGATCGATTGGGCCATCTCGATTCTAATATGATGCATAAAATAATTGAGAATTCACATGAGCATACATTGAAGAACCAGAAGATTCTTCAAGTTAAGAAAGTCTTTTGTGCTGCTTATTCATTGGTTATTAGACCATCAAAAATAAAAGTTGGGATTGAATCTCCTGCAATTCTAGAACGTATACAAGGTGATATATGTGAGCCCATTCATCTTTCATGTGGACCATTCAAGTATTAGATGATTTGATAGATGCATCTACAAGGTGATCACATGTGTGCTTATTATCAACTTGCAATATGATATTTATGATCTTGTTGGCCCAAATAATAAGATTAAGATCGCAATTTTCAGATTATGCGATTAAGACAATTCGTCTTGATAATGCCGTTGAGTTTACATCTCAAGATTTTAATGATTATTTTATGGCAACTGTGATAACAGTTGAGCATTCTGTGGTTCATGTTCATACTCAGAATGGTCTAGCAGAATCGTTCATCAAGCGACTCTAATTGATAGCTAGACTTTTACTTATGAAGACCAAACTTTCTCTTTCAGTGTGGGGACATGCCATTTTTTATGCAGCTGCGCTTGTATGCATAAGGCTGACAAGTTATCATAAAAATTCTTTATTACAATTGGCTTTTGGTCATGAGCCAAATATTTTTTATCTTAGAATCTTTGATTGTGCGGTATATATTTCAATTGCTCCACATAAACACACGAATATAGATCCCCAAAGAAGGTTGAAAATATATGTTGATTATGAGTCTCCATCTATTATCAAGTATCTGGAACCCATGACAAGAGATTTATTTACAGCCAAATTTACTGATTGTCACTTTGATGAATCAGTTTTTTCAATATTAGGGAGAGAAAATAAGAAGTACGAAAAAGTGATAGATTGGAGTGCATTATCACTATCTCATTTGGATCCTCGCACAAATCAGTGTGAACAAGAGATTCAAAAAATAATTTATTTGTAAAATATTACAAATCAATTGCCAGATGCGTTCACTAACCTTTCAAAGATTACTAAATCTCATATTTCAGCTGCAAATACTTCAAGTTGAGTTAATATCCCGCCAAGATAATTCGCTATGCAAAAGAATCTAAAACACGCATGAAGTATGGTAGATCAATCTGTTCGAAAGATAAAATTTCTCAAAAAAGGAAGGAATAAATGGTCAAACTGATCAAAGGGATGAAGTTACTCATGAAGAGTCCCAAGGCATAATAACTGATAAGACCTCGTCAGAAAAATTTCAAGTTCCTGAAGAAGATAATAATGAAGAAATCTCAATCAACTATGTTTTCACGGGAAAGAGATGAAATCAAAATAATGTTGATGTTGATAATTCTTTTGTATATAATGTTGCTATTGAAGTTATTCAAGAAGATGAGGATCTTGAATCGAAGTCTGTTGATGACGAAGGAGCTTGGGCAAAATGAAAAGCCGCTATTAAAACAAAATTAGCTTTACTTGAAAAACGTGAAGTTTTTGAACTTATTGTGTCAATACCTGAAGCTGTAAAGCCAGTGAGATATAAATGGGTCTTTGTGCAAAAATATAATGAGAAAAATAAAGTTGTTAGATATAAAGCACGATTTGTGGTACAAAAATTTTTGCAAAGATCTGGTGTTAATTATATGGAGATATATTCTCCCGTAGTGAATGCAATTATTTTTAGATATCTGATAAATTTGGCGGCGCATGAAAAATTTGATATGCGCTTGATGAATATTGTCACAATCTATTTATATGGCTCACTAGTCACTAGACAATAAAAAATTTATGAAATTATTTGAAGAGCTCAAAATGCTTGAAGCATACAAAGGCTCTCGAGAAACTTGTTCAATAAAACTTCAGAAATTCTTATACAAGTTAAAACGGTCAGGAAGAATGCAATACAATCGCCTTAGTGAATATTTGATAAAAGAAGGGTACAAAAATAATCCTATTTGCCCTTGTGTTTTTGTTAGAAGGTCTGGGGCTGAATTTGTCATCATAGCTATTTATGTTGATGATTTAAATATCATTGAAACTCTTGAAGAACTTTCAAAGGCAGCAGAATATTTGAAGAAAGAGTTATAAATGAAATATCCTGGGCAGATAAATTTTTATCTTGACCTACAAATTGAGCATTTAAAGAATGAAATATTTATCCATCAGTCTACATACAACAACAACATACCCAGTGTATTCCCACAATGTGGGGTCTGGGGAGGGTAGAGTGTACGCAATCCGTACCACTACCTCAGAGGTGAGGTAGAGAGGCTGTTTCTGATAGACCCCCGGCTCAAGACAAAAACAGTCTAAAAAAAGGCTAAAAAGAACGTAACAAAGATACATGATAAAAAACATGATAAAATTACAAGAGACGATAGAAAGTAATATGTAGTAACAAACAACAGACAGAAACAGAGCACTGTCACAAAATACTACTACGAGGAATTTAAGAAAGGAAACTATAAGCGTAGCAGTACGATTACTAGCCTACCTACTAGCCTACACACACTTCTACCTACTACCCTTCTACCCTAATCCGCGTCCTCCACACCTTCCTATCTCGGGTCATGTCCTCGGTAAGCTGTAACTGTTCCATGTCCTTTCAAATCACCTCTCCCCAATTCTTTTTCGGTCTACCTCGTCCTCTCCTGTAACCATCCATAGCCAACCTCTCACACCTCCGCACTGGAGCATCCGTGCCTCTCCTCCTCACATGTCCAAACCATCTCAACCTCGCTTCCCACATCTTATCTTCCACCGATGCCACGCCCACCTTATCCCGGATATCCTCATTCCTAATCCTATCTATCCTAGTAAACTCGCACATCCATCGCAACATCCTCATCTCCGCCACCTTCATCTTTTGAATATGGGAGTTCTTTACTGGCCAACACTCTACTCCATACAACAAAGCTGGTCGAACCACCACTCTGTAGAATTTGCCTTTAAGTTTAGTAGGCACCTTCTTATCACACAACACTTCAGATGCGAGCCTCCATTTCATCCACCCAACACCAATACGGTGAGTGACATCCTCATCAATCTCTCCATCTTCCTGGATAATAGACCCAAGATACTTGAAACTCCCTCTCTTTTGGATGACCTGTGTATCCAGCTTCACTTCTACGTCATCATCCTGAGTCGCCTCGCTGAACTTTCACTCCATATATTCAGTCTTGGTCCTGCTCAACATAAACCCCTTAGACTCGAGGGTCTGTCTCCAAACCTCCAACTTAGCATTAACTCCTCCGCGAGTCTCGTCAACCAAAACTACATCATCCGCAAATAACATGCAGCATGGCACCTCACCTTGTATTTGCCGCGTCAATACGTCCATTACCAAGGCAAATAGAAAAGGGCTAAGGGTCGATCCCTGGTGCAACCCCATCAACACGGGAAAGTGCTTCGAATCTCCTCCCACAGTCCTAACGCGAGTCTTGGCCCCCTCATACATGTACTTAATTGATCTGGTGTACGCTACGGGTACACCTCGAGTCTCCAAGCACCTCCAAAGGACCTCCTTAGGGACTTTATCATATGCCTTTTCTAGATCGATGAACACCATGTGCAGGTCCTTCTTCCTTTCCCTGTACTGCTCTACCAGTCTTCTAAGGAGATGAATAGCTTCTGTAGTCGAGCGTCCTGATATAAAGCCGAACTGGTTCTCGGAAATAGGCACGATCTGTCTCAACCTCAACTCCACCACCCTCTCCCAGACCTTCATAGTGTGGCTTAGCAATTTGATACCCCTATAGTTGTTGCAACTCTGAATATCGCCCTTATTCTTGTACAAAGGAATCATCGTGCTCCATCTCCAAGCTTCAGGCATCTTTGCCGTTCTGAAAATACCATCAAACAACTCAGTTAGTCACTTCACACCTGTCTCACCCGAGCTCTTCCAAAAATCAACGGGAATCTCATCTGGCCCCGTCGCCCTACCCCTACGCATCTTACGAATCGCAACCTTAACCTCCTCAACCTTTATACAGCTACAATAATCATAGTCATGACGCCTCTCTGAGTGTGCCAAATCTCCCAGCACAAAGCTTTTGTCCCCCTCTTCATTCAAGAGTCCATGGAAGTAAGACTGCCATCTCCTTCTAATGAGTACCTCATCTACTAGTATCTTGCCATCTTCGTCCTTGATGCACTTCACTTGGTCAAGGTCCCGAGTCCTCCTCTTTCTAGCCTTTGCTAACCTGTATAACTTCTTATCCCCACCTTTATCCTCTAAAGCCGCGTATAAGCTTTCAAGGGCTGCCGTTTTAGCCATCGTTACCGCTAACTTAGCCTCCTTCCTAGCTATCTTATACGCCTCCCTATTCCTTCGCTTCTCCTCCTCATCCTTACTCTCTACCAACTTCGCATATGACCCCTTTTTTGCCTCCACCTTTCCTTTTACTTCTCCATTCCACCACCAGTCCCCTCGATGCTTGCCAGAACGACCTCTCGAGACGCCCAACACCTCTCTAGCCGTCTCCCTTATGCAACTAGCAGTCGTATCCCACATATTATCCACATCCCCACTCCTCCCCCAAGCCCCCCTAGTCATCAACTTCTCCCCTATTTCCAGTGCACTGGCCATAGTCAGGCTACCCCATTTATTCCTAGACCGGTCATCCATAATCCGCTTCTTTTTCTCCTTCTTGATCTCTAAATCCATCACTAAGAGTCTATGTTGGTTCAAAAGATTCTCACTTGGGATAACCTTACAGTCTTTACAAAGACCTCTATCACCCGTCCTAAGGAGCAAAAAGTCTATCTGAGTCTTGGCCACCGAACTACGACAAGTAACCAAGTGCTCCTCCTTCTTCGGGAAACTAGAATTAGCTACTCTCAACCCAAAGGCTCTAGCGAAATCCAATAGTGCGGCTCCTCCTTCATTCCTATCCCCGAAACCAAAGCCTCCATGCACATCGTCATAACCCCTCGAGGATGCCCCGATGTGCCCAATCAGTCTACATATACTAAAAAAATACTAAAGAAATTTTACATGGATATGACACATTCATTGAGCACTCCAATGATTGTAAGATCACTTGATATCAACAAAAATTTATTTCGATATCAAGAGGAAGATGAAGAACTCCTTGGTGATGAAACTTTATATTTTAGTGCAATTGGGGCACTAATATATTTTTCTAATAATACAAAATTAGATATAGCTTTTGCAGTGAGCTTATTATCAAGATTCAGTTCCTCACCAATAAAAAAACACTAAAACGGTGTTAAGCGTATGCTCAGATACCTCTGAGGGACTATTGATATGAGATTACTTTATTCTAGTGATTCCAATTCACAAATGATTGGTTATGCAGATGAAGGTTATTTGTCTGATCCATATAAAGCTCGAACTTTAAAATAGGCTATCTATTTACCTGTGGAGATACAGCTATATTATGGCATTCAACGAAACAAACTCTAACTGCTATATCTTCTAATCATGCTGAGATAATAGTCATTCATGAAACTAGCCGAGAGAGTGCATGGTTGAGATCAATGACTCAATATATATTATAATTATGTGGTCTTTTATTGAAAATAAAATCTTTAATGGTATTGTATGAAGATAATACTACGTATAGCTCAATTGAAAGGAGGATACATCAAAGGAGATCGAACAAAACACATCTCACAAAAAAAATTCACACATGATCTTCAACAGAATAGTGAGATAGATTTCAGCAAATCCGTTCGAGTGATTTGCGAATTTATTCACTAAAGCATTGCTAGCATCGACATTCTAGAAGCTTAGATATAATATTAGAATGCGTCGTCTCCGAGATATCAAGTAAAGTTCTCATCAGAGCGAGCGAAATACTTATTGTACGCTTTTTCCCTTAACCAAATTTTTATCCCAATTGAATTTTCCTAGTAAGATTTTTAATGAGGCAGCACTCAAGGCGTATTAAAAATGTGTGTATTCTTTTTTCTTCACTAGAGATTTTTTTTCACAGGAACTTTTCCTAGTAAGGTTTTAACGAGGCACATTATCTATGGACATCCAAGAGGGAGTGTTATGAATATAATGAATAATGGACTGTCTATTTACTCACCGTACATGAATTTGCTATATTCATATGTATCTACTAAAATATAATGTTATTCATTCTTGTCTTTTGAGGATGTATCATTGTAGTATAAATAAATCTCTTTTGGCTGATGAATTACTCACTCAAATAAGAAGAAAAGCAATTCTCTCCTCTTTTCTATATTTATTGTCCAATATATATTATTCTATATTATCTATATTTCACAACACGTTATGAACACGAGTCTCTAACCAATTGAGATTCGCTTGAATCGAGATTATCTTCTTTCTTAAAAGTTAGTCAATTTTCTTTCCGATTCAAGTACACATCTCTATATTTATAATATCCCTAATAGGACCTTTGTACGTAAGTCTTTGATCTTTAATTTAATTGATACATACATGACTTACTTTAAATATTATTGTACTTGATTTGGTATAATAGCCGATATGTTTCATGTTTAAATTATGATAATAACATATGTCCACTAACTTATATATAATTCTAAATGCTTGTTAGAATACTTTAATTATTTTTCTGTCATATATTTATGATTATTATTCATGTATCATAAAGAAGAAGAATATTGAATAGAACATATAAGTCTTTATTCTCACAAACTTTGAATATTAATTTATTTTTTATAAACCGTTGAAGGATACATACAATATTAATGAAAAAGTATAATAGTTATAATAATTTCTCTTTCATGTCATCATGACTATAAACTTGTGTGTTACATAAAAATATATTATAACACTTTTAATTAATTACTTTCACATAAGTTTCTTTAATGTTTATCACAATTAATTGGTGAATTTACTTAAAACGGTACATTGTTTAATATTTCATGAATTCACGTACTTTTATGAATTTGTATAGTTTAACATGTATTTTATTTTCTACTCATGTTATGTTTTATTCATCTAAAATATTATTTACTATTTATTATAAATAAATAAAAATCATGAAATTAATTTAACTATTTTCTATGATAGTTTTTTACTGTGTCAAATTTATCAAAGTTTGAATTTGTGGCACTTGATATATTTGAAAAGAACTTTTTGTCATGAGTACTTGATGCAGAAATTCACCTTGCCGCTAAGGGTCTTGGTGATACTATAGTCGAAGGAAATGAGGCATCAAGTCAGGATAAAGCGAAAGCTATGATTTTCCTTCGCCATCATCTCGATGAAGGGTTAAAATATAAATATTTAACCTTGAAAAATTTATTAGAATTATGGACTAGTTTGAAGGATCGGTATGACCACCTTAAATATATGATATTGCCAAGAGCTCGTTATGAGTGAATGCACTTACAATTTTAAGATTTTAAAATCGTAATTGAATATAAGTCTGTTGTATTTAGAATAACTTCCCAACTGAAATTATGTGAAAAAACTATAAATGATGAGGACATGATGGAAAAGACACTTACTAATTTCTATGCCTCAAATATGATATTACAACATCAATACCGCAAAAAAAAAATTAGAAATATTCCGATTTGATCTCATGCCTTCTGGTGGCTGAGCAACATAATACCCTTTTAATAAAAAAATCATGAAGTCCGTCCTACTGGATCTGCTCCATTCTCAGAAGCGAATGTGATAGCAAAAAACAGAAGTCCAAAGACGGACTGAATAATAATTGGGACCGTATGAAAGTACATGAATGTGACAAGAGATAAAATTATAATTGTCATGATGGTGGCCATAATAAACAAGAGAACAATAAGGGTTCTCAAAATAATCCTTCAAAAGGCAAAAGCAATATTTGTCATCGTTGTGGCAAGAAAGGGCACTGGACACAAAATTATCATACGCCTGAATATTTTGTCAAACTTTATCAATCCTCCGTTAGAATAAAGGATAACAAAGTGGAGACTCACTTTACCTTTCAAAATGATGTTGAGGCGGACTGTATAAATAATTATGATAAAATTGAGACAAATTTTGTCAATGAAGATGATGATTATGAAAATCTTCATGGTATGACTCATTTAGAAGCTGCCGACTTCTTTGAGGATCATGACTGAAGACTTGCTACTAGGGAATGAACCATAATAAATGTTGTTTCATGAATTTTAACTAGTTTATGTTTCTTTTCATAAAAAACATATTATTCCGTTATTTTCTATATTTCTAGATTGATTCTTAAAGTATCTTATGTCATTATAAGCTTTCAAAATTTCTAAATGAATGACTTTATATTTTATAAAGAATATGAATATTTTCCAGTCGTCAGTTGACCGCATGAATAATGAGGCAGATATATGCCTTTTGGATAGTGCTATAACGCACACCATATTAAAAGATAAGAGATATTTCTCTTATTTGGTTATGAAAAAAGTCAATGTTATAATAATACATAGTAGTACCAAATTAATTGAGGCCTGTGTAAAAGCATCTATTATGACCTAACCCGCCGTGAGTGGCACCCACCCAAAACTCCCGGATGAGCGAATCAGTTACCAACCCAAAACTTAATAAATCTAACAGCTCAAAATCAATTTGTATTAAAATAAAGAACTATCATTCACATCTAAACCAAAACTAATAACATCCTGCGGAAATACCCCTAGAACTGAAAGTCATCGTACCAAAACAATCTACCAAATGTTTAGAACAAGAATGCAACCCCAAAAATAAGAGTCTAAGTCCGAAACAGATGGACTAAAACTAAACTGAATGAAAATAAGGAAGCCCGACGAAAGCAGCTCACCCTTGAGATCAGAAATCGCTGGGACTAGATCTGAGGTCGCGTAGGAGCCGTCAGAAGATGTCATGTACTCATAAAAAGAAAACAAGTACAGAATCAGTACACAATCACCATGTACTGGTAGGATCATCGACCAGCTTCAATAAACAATAAATATACAACAAATCAAAACTGAGTAAGCAGTACAACCATGTAGCAACAATCAGTAATACGACTCTAGGCTCTCACTATCTTCTAACTCATCAACCACATGGAACAGGTCCAACAATCATTTAACAATTGACAAAATCATGAGAATTCATAGAGCAATACCTAAGTGTTAACATGCGATGCCCGACCCATCCCAGGACCATTACCACATTTAAGTGTAACAACTCGGCCTCTCAAGGACCAATATAATCAATCACAGATTCAACAATCAATCTGGTCCACTCATGGAACCATCGACAAGCACAGTCAATAATGCATAATTAAATTCGTACCAGGCGTGGTACCCGAGCCAACCGATATAAAACCTATATCAGGCGTAGTACCCGAGACAACCATTAGTATTCTGTACCTAGCGTGGTACCCGAGCCAATCGAATATCACACAAAATTAACAGTCAATCATTAAATGAACAGAAAACACCCTTGTAAAATCAACAAGCAATAATCAAGTTCACTCCATATAATCAACACCCCAAATACTTGGACATTCATAACTTCCTTTCCTAGGCACGAAAACACATACATTACTAAGCTATAGTTACATGTTTATACATTGAATATTAGCAAGACAACAACCATCACCTACCTTGAATTGCTTTTGAAAACTTTACTGGACCGGAGCCTCTCCGTTTTCCATAGCTTTTGCTTGCTCTTGGTCTAAACACAATTACAAACAACTAAAATTAATTCACTGGCCTAAATACCTGGATTATACACAAGTCCTAATCCCCAGGCCAAACCATAATTATTCCATCCATTCTCGGACTTTTTCACTGTTAATTCATCCTAAACTACCATTTTTATGGTTACATTTAGCGAATAAATATGTTTCAAATATACATAAGCGATAATAATCATAACCCACAAATTCTACACCTAGAATTCCCCCTTTTCCACCAGATTCTACCATCCTAGGTTATTCCAAACATTCCCCCAAGCCCAATATTATAATTTCTAAGGTATGGAAAAAAATACGGATATGGGGGATGAAAACCTTACCTTTCGGATGAAATTTGGTGGAAAACTACCTTGAAATTGCCAAAATCGCCTTTACCCTTCCCCAAAACGTTCTTCAAAAAATCTAAATATTTTTGGAGAAGTTTTTGCATTAATCCCAACTTAGTCCGCTATAGAGGTCCGTATACTGCTATAGCAGCACTGCCATAGTGGAATCGACCGCTATGGCGGTGCTGACCGACGTTGACTTCCGCTATAGTGAAAATTTCTCTGCTAAAGCGGTGGCCGCTGTAGTCCAATGTCAACTGCTATAGCGATTGACATGGAACAGAACCTCGAAAAATCCCCAAAAGTACTCATTTTATAACACACCTTAAATCCTGACATTCTGGAATAATCCCTTTACGTCAACCTAGATACCGGGAGTTCTACTTACCCGAATCTACTTCCAAAAGTTCCCCGGAATCCTTAATGTCTTGGCTAACCAAAAAACTAGCTCAACACAAGATACATTACCCAATCCTTAGTTGGATTTACCTAAACCATACTTCACTCAGAAACCATCTGAGACTAGCCTAGCCTAGCCTAAAATTTTCAACTCCCAAACTTGGACGTTTTCTAACCCAGAATTTTGCATGAAAGATTTACCCATAACGACAGACCCGATCATTACAACAGATATCAATTTACCCATCATTCATTCCCGAATTATCAAACTCAAAAAAGATGATATAAAGGAGGGAAAGTGTAGTACCTGAATCCTCAAACAAGTGAGGAAACTTATCCCATATGTCTCTCTCAGTTTTCCAAGTGGCTTCCTCAACCGGACGATGATTCCATTGAACTTTTACCAATTTGATCTCCTTTGTCCTCAATTTCTGAACATCTCGATCAAGAATCGCAATCGTCTCCTCTTCATATTGAAGATCCTTGTCTAGCAGAATCAAATCCCACTTAATGATATATTCTACATCCCCATGGTATCGCTTCAATATGAATACATGAAAGACTGTATGGACTCTGGATAAACTGGGCAGTAGTGCTAACCTGTAAGCCACTGGCCCTACAATCTCGAGAACCTTGAGTGGACCGATATACCAGGGGGTGAGCTTGCCTTTCTTGCTAAACTGCATGACCATCTTCATTGGTGACACTTTTAACAACACCTACTCACCAACCTAGAAATTCATGTCTCTTACCTTTTGATCTGCGTACTCTTTCTGCCTGCTAGCAACTTGGTTTGAATTCCCCTTACTTTTTCCTGAGCTTCCCTCACCAAGTCCAGTGCCTCAAATGGTGCCATGTCAATACTGGAGTGATAACTGTTGTTGTATGAGAACTCAAACAACGGTCGAAACTAGTCCCAATGACCCTCAAAGTCGATCACATATGCTCTCAGCATATCTTCCAATACCTGAATTGTCCTCTCTGACTGACCGTCTGTCTGAGGATGTAAAGCTGTGCTGAAAGTGAGTTGAGTGCCCAACTTTTCATGCAACTTACCCTAGAACTTGGAGGTAAACTACGTACCCCTGTCCGAAATGATGTAGAGTGGAATCCCGTGCAATCTCATAATCTCCTTAACATAGATCTTAGCCAACTGTTGTGAGTTATAATCCATCCTTATCAGAATGAAATGAGCTGACTTGGTCAGCCTATCCACAATGACCTAAATAGAGTCATACCTTCCCAAAGTCTTAGGAAGACCCACCACGAAATTCATGGCTATCCTTTTCCACTTTCACTCGGGAATGGGCATCCTCTAAAGCAATCCTGCAGGCCTTTGGTGCTCATACTTCACCTGTTGACAGTTCTGATACTTAGACACATTATCAGCTCTTTTCATTACAGGCCACAAATAAAGTTGCCTCAAGTCCCAATACATTTTGGTTACGCCCGAATGAATTGAATACCGTGAACCATGAGCCTCTGCCAACATTTTCTGAACCAAGTCATCAATCTGAGGGACACAAATCCTCCTTATGAAACTCATAACCCCACCAGCATCCAATATGGCATCTCGGGCTCCACGGATACCACCTTGTTCTGAATCTTGTTCAATTGTGCATCGTGGAATTGCTTGGCTTTTATTTCTTTTATAAATGTGGATTTGACCTCAATACTGGCCAACATCCCACCCTATTCTGAGATGCCCAATTGTATGAACTTAGATTCTAGTGCCCGAATCTCCCTAGTCAATGGTCATTTGGACACCCCCAAACAATCCAAATTGCCCATGCTGACTGCTTTCCGGCTTA
Organism: Jaltomata sinuosa; assembly: GCA_003996215.1. NCBI lineage: Eukaryota > Viridiplantae > Streptophyta > Magnoliopsida > Solanales > Solanaceae > Jaltomata > Jaltomata sinuosa. The sequence continues at coordinate 123,367 of QJPP01000684.1, read as the reverse complement.
ATGCGTCTGCCACCACATTAGCCTTACCCGGGTGATACTAGATGGTCATATTATAATCCTTCAACAACTTCATCCACCTCCTCTACTTCAGATTCAAGTCATTCTGAGTAAAAACATGCTGCAAACTGTGATGGTCCATGAACGCTTCACACTTGACTCCATAGAGGTAATGCCTCCAAATCTTGAGTGCAAAGACCACCGCTTACAACTCCAAGTCATGGGTTGGGTAATTCTTCTCATAGGGCTTCAACTGCCTTGAAGAATAAGCTATAATATTCCTGTCCTGCATCAGCACAACACCCAAACCCGAATGTGAAGCATCACAATACACAATGAAATCCTTACCTTCAACCGGCAGTGATAGGATGGGAGCTGTGGTAAAAAGTGTCTTGAGCTTTTGGAAGCTATCCTCACACTTGTCGGACCACACAAATGGTACCTCCTTCTGAGTCAACCTTGTCAAGTGAGTACCGATGGACGTAAAGTCCTTGACAAATCTGCGATAGTAGTCTGCAGGCTCTACAAAACTCCTAACCTCTGTCACAGAGATAGGATAGACCCAACTCTTAACTCCCTCAATCTTTTGGGGATCTACTATCACCCCCTTTTCTGACACCACATGTCCTAAGAAGTCAACCAAAGACAACCAAAACTCATACTTGGAGAACTTGGCATATAATTTATAACCCTCAAGATATCTAAAATAATGGGAAGATGTGCTACATGCACTTCCTTACTCTTGGAGTAAATCAGAATGTCATCTATAAGTACAATGACAAATGAATCCAGATATGATTTGAATACCCCATTCATCAAGCTCATGAATATCGCCGGCGCATTGGTCAACCCAAACAACATCACCAAGAACTCATAATGCCCATACCGAGTCTGGAATGCCATCTTTGGGATGTCCTCAGGCATAATCTTTAACTGATGATACCCTAACCTCAAGTCATTTTTTGAAAACACTGAAGTACCCTGCAACTGGTCAAAGAGGTCATCTATGCGAGGTAAGGCATACTTGTTTCAGATGGTGACCTTGTTCAGTTGCCTGTAGTCTAACTGCTTGATAAAAGTGGAGTGGGAATTGACTACCTGATTCATACTTGACAAATCACCCTTTATCTCTTTGATTCCAGACTCAGTAGATTCAACTCTAGCCAACAACTTTTTCAGCATCTCCTCAACTTTTGATCCAGCAGGTTCATTAGTTGACAAGTGATTTTCTCTCATTTTAGGTAGAACATATACACCATTCTTGTTATTTTTGTAGCCGTCTTTATCTCTCCAGTTCCTCTAATCTCTATCACACCTCTCATAGTTGTTATTTCTATAAATGTTCTGACCTTGATTCTACTCCTGACGCTGATAGGCTTGTCTAAACCCCTGAGCATTAGGATAAGAACCCACTGCCTGATTATCTAAAAATTTAGCCTCCTATTCAGAGTCTGAATAGTATTATTTAGTTCATGGTGCTCTACTTTGGGAGCCTATTGCATTAAATTTCTGAGCATCTTGGTTTTCAATGAACTTTGTGATCAAATCTAATTATGTTGTCATGTGCCACCGCTTGGTCTCGTGCCTCTTCTTTTGCCAATTGTGCTGCATATATGCTACTACTCTGACCAATATTTGCCACCTCTGACTCTCTAGTGTACCATGCTCTGTGTGTCTTGGTCAACCTATCAAGTAACTCTGTGACTTGAGCATAAGTATTCATCATCATGGTACCACCAACCATATTGTCTGCCACTGACTTGTTCACCGAATCTAGTGATCTATAGAAACTCTCAAGTAACATTTGATCTGGAAAGTTGTGGTTAGGGCATTGTTTAATCTTCTTCTTGAATCTCAACCATGCTTCATGTAGTGCTTCTCTTGATAGTTGTCTGAAGTTGTTGATCTTATCTCTCAATTTTAACTTTCGGAAAGGTAGGAAGAATCGTTCAAGGAATTTCTGTCAGTTCAGCCTAAGTAGTGATCGACTGATCTGACAACTCATTCAGCCAAGTAGTAGCCTCCATGGTCAGAAAGAATGGGAAGAGACTGAGTCAAATAGACTCTTGAGAAACACCTAGTAATCTGTAAGCCTTGCGACTCTAGTGAAGTTCAGTATATGCTGATTTGGTTTGTCAGAAGGTAAACTCGCGAATATTCCTTTAAGTGTCAGTAATTGCAACATGGTGCTTGTAACATCAAAATTGGCGTTAGCACCAACTGGGGGTAACACAATGGCACTTGAAAACCCATCTAGCTCTATGTTCTCATCCTAATAAACTTCAGCCTCTGCCCTGTCATGCCGCCCAGGATTCAAGTTTCGTAGATTATGGGCATTTACAACAATATTAAGGGCAAATGGGTGTTGATTTTCATCTTTAATTGCGGCATCATTATCTCCTGATAGATCAGCTGCATTGGGGTTCGCTACATTATCAGCCAAGGCAGTAGCAGCAGCCGCATCGGCACGCTTTTGAGCCGCTTGTTCTCTGAGTGCATATTGTTCCATTGCCCCTAAGGAAAAGTAAAAACAACAAAGAAAAGAAAATTAAGAAATAAGGACTATAAGTAGAAATAAGCACTAAAGATAATTTCTAAGCCGTATTCCATGGCAATGGCACCAAAATTTGATACCCCCAAATTACACCTCCAAAACAAGATATGAAGTGGTTGCTATCAAATATATAGAACCCAATTGTGAGTTGAGGTCGAATCCCATAGAGAATATGGAAGAACTATGTCAGTAATGATATTTTGACTGGTAGTCGTTATTTCGAGGGGAGGGGGGAGGTTGCATGAAAAGTAAAATTAACTAGTATTTGTAAATTATCAATAACCAATTGCTTACAAGTTTGTTTGTGTTTGTATTCAAATATGGAGAAGAAATTAGGACTGTGTTCCCCATGATTTCATAATTTAGCAGGCATACACAACTAGTGATCTATCTGGTGATATGCATGCAAAACTAATGATAGGTTAATGGTTCAACTAGATTTCATTTGGCCTATTCAGAAGAATATCACTTGATCTCTGTTCGATCTCACAAGTGTGTAATTACTAAGCTTCATTAATTATTTCAAATTGATTATATTCGTTTGATCTCAAATCATTAGATGAGGGTTGGCAGCTTCAAATCTCTGTTGTTAATCTTGTTTCCTATTTTGGGGAAGTTTCTGTATTAAAAACCCGTCACCCCGCTATAGCGGTCCCTGATCTGCTATAGAAGTTCCTATAGCGGTCCCTGATCTGCTATAGAAGTTCCGCTATAGCGGACGACTTCCGCTATAGCGGTCTTAAGTGGATGTTGACCGCCTTGACCACTGCTATAACGGTATTTTCCACCGTTATACCGAAGGTCACTACGATGGAGCCGTTGTGCTCGTCACAGATAAAATGTCTGAAAATCTCCAAAATTTGTCCATTTTACAACACACTTATTTCCCCCGATGATCCAAAATAACCCCTTCACGTCAAACGCAATTCCGAGAGTTCTACTTACCCAAATTCGATTTCAAAAAGTCCTCCAGACTCTTTTATGTCTTGGATACGTGGAAAACTAGCTCAAAATAAGACACAAAGACCAATCCTTACCTAGATTTCCCTAGACTCTACCTCTCTCCAAAACTGGTCAAGGCTAGCCTAGTCCAGAATTTCAAACTCCCAAACTCGGAGTTTTCCAACTCTAAAACTTGGCACGATTGGACTACCCGTAATGACAAACTCGATCATTACAACAGATACCAATTTATCCATCATTCGTCCCCAAACTATAAAACCCAAAATTACGAAAACAAAAGGAGAAAAGTGTAGTACCTGAATCCTCAAACAGTTGAGGGTAATTGTCCCGCATGTCCTTCTCGGTTTCCCAAGTGGCTTTATCAATCAGATGATGCTTCCACTGAACCTTCTCCATATCAATCACTTTTGTCCTCAACCTCCGGACATCCTGAGAAAGAATCAAAACTGGTTACTCCTCCTAACGAAGATCCTTATCAAAAAGTACCTCATCCCACTTGATGATGTAATCCCCATCCCCATGGTATCACTTAAGCATGGATACATGGAATACCGGATGGATGCTTGCCAAACTAGGTGGCAGTGCTAGCTTATAAGCCACTGGCCCCACAATTTCAAGAACTTCAAACGGACCGATGAACCGAGGGCTAAGCTTGCCCTTCTTACCAAACCGCCTAATCCCTTTCATTGGTGACACCTTCAACAATACCTGTTCACCAGCCTGAAAGTACATATCCCGGACCTTGCGGTCTGCATACTCCTTCTGCCTGCTTTGAGCAGCCAACAACTTGTTCTGAATATTCCTTACCTTTTCCTGCGCTTCCTTCACTAAGTCTACGCCTAGAGGCTTAACATCGCCTTCCTCAAACCACCCAACTGGTGATCTGCAGTTCCTCCCATACAGTGCCTCGAACGGTGCCATGTCAATACTGGAGTGGTAGCTATTGTTGTACGAGAATTCGCACAATGGTAGAAACTGGTCCCAATGACCCCCGAAGTCCATCACACATTCTCTCAGCATGTCCTCCAGTACCTAGATCATCCTTTCCGACTGACCATCAGTCTGAGGATGGAAGGCTGTGCTAAAAGTGAGTTGTGTATCCAACTCTTCATGTAACTTGCCCAAGAACTTAGAAGTAAACTGCGTACCCCTGTCTGAAATGATGGACAGGGGTACCCCATGCAGTCTCACAATCTCTTTCACATAGATCTTAGCCAATTGCTGCAAATTGTAATCTACCCTGACCGGAATGAAATGAGCGAACTTGGTCAGCCTGTCAACAATGACCCAAATTGAGTCATACTTCCCCAATGTCTTAGGAAGACCCACCACGAAGTCCATGGATATTCTTTCCCACTTCCACTTTGGAATTGGCATCCTCTGAAGTAGTCCTGCAGGTCTTTGATGTTCGTACTTCACCTACTGGCAATTTTTGACATTTGGACACAAAATCAACTATGTTCCTTTTCATCCCGGGCCACCAGTAATGCTACCTCAAGTTCCTGTACATTTTGGTCACACCCGGATGAATTGAGTACTGCGAACCATGGGCTTTCGCCAAAATTCTCTGAATTATATCATCAACCCAAGGAACACAAATCCTCTCCCTGAAATGCAACACTCCACCAGAGTCTAACATGACGTCTCTGGACTCCCCGGATATTACCTTACCTCGCAACTTACCCAGTTTCGGATCCTGAAACTGTTTCTCCTTTATTTCCTCTATGAAGGTGACCTTGACCTCAATCCTGGCCAATAACCCAGCTTGATCTGAAACACCCAAGTGCATGAACTTGGCCTCCAAAGCCCGAATTTCCTTAGCTAGTGGTCGTTTGGACACCCCCAAACAAGCCAGGCTACCCATGCTAACAGTTTTCTGGCTTAATGCGTCTGCCACCATATTAGCCTTACCCAGATGGTACTGAATGGTCACATCATAATCCTTCAATAGCTTCATCCACCTCCTCTGCCTCAGATTCAAATCCTTTTGAGTGAAAACGTTCTGCAGACTGCGATGATATGTGAATACCTCACACTTGACACCATAAAGGTAGTGTCTCTAAATTTTCAATTCAAAAACCACCGGTGCCAACTCTAAATCGTGAGTCGGGTAATTCCTTTCATGCACTTTCAACTGCCTGGAGGCATAGGCTATCACATTTCTATCCTGCATCAACACAACATCCAAACCAGAATGTGAAGCATCATAGTAAACAACAAAGTCTTTACCTTCAACCGACAAGGACAAAATAAGGGCTGTGGTCAAAAGTGTCTTGAGCTTTCGGAAGCTCTCCTTGCACTTGTCGGACTACACGAACGGTACCTCCTTTTGTGTCAGCCTGGTCAAGTGAGTAGCAATAGAAGCAAAATTCTTCACAAACCTCCGGTAGTACCCCGCGAGCCCAACAAAACTCTTCACCTCGATCACAGAGCTAGGCCGAACCCAACTCTTGACTACCTCAATTTTCTGGGGATCCACCATCACCCCTTTTCTGACACTACATGCCCCAAGAATGCCATGAAGTCAACCAAAACTCACACTTAGTGAATTTTGCATAAAGCTTTTGGTGCCTCAAGATATCCAGCACAATACGAAGATGATTAGCATGCTCCTCCCTACTCTTAAAGTAGATCAAAATATCATCAATGAACACGATAACGAAGGAATCCAAGTAGGAATTGAACACACCATTCATCAAACTCATGAATGTTGCCGGCGCATTGGTCAAACCAAAAGACATTACTAGAAGCTCATAATGGCCATATCGAGTCCAAAAAGCAGTTTTTGGAATGTCCTCCGGCCTAATCTTTAACTGATGGTACCCCGACCTCAAGTTGATTTTTGAGAACACTGATGCACCCTGAAGCTGGTCAAACAAATCATCTATACAGAGTAGAGGGTACTTATTCTGAATGGTCACCTTATTTAACTGCCTATAATCTATTCACATCCTCATACTACCATCCTTCTTCTTTACAAATAAAACCAGAGCACCCTAAGGCGAAGCACTGGGACGTATAAATCCCTTATCTAGGAGTTCCTGCAGCTGAATCTTAAGTTCCCTTAACTCTGCCAGAGCCATATAATACAAAGAAATGGAAATGGGACGAGTGTCTGGCTCCAATTCAATACAAAAATCTATATCCCTGTTCGGAGGCATACCAGACAAGTCCGCTGGAAACACCTCTAAAAATTCAGAAACCACTGGAACTGACTCAATAGATGGGGACTCCACACTATCATTCCGGAGATGAGCCAAGAAGGGTAGACACCCCCCCTCCCTAGAAAAGCATAGCAATGAGCCCGATCATCAATCCAGGCAACTTCCTAGGCCGGCTGCGCCGCACTCTTGCCTGCACCGCCGTTCCCTCGGTCTCCCCGGCCTCCCTGAAAATTACCTCACCCACCCTGTGGATGACCCCTAGTATACCGCCTCTGCCTGCCGGAACCACTGCTCTAGTCTGCTGCTGACCCTGATTACCTGTCTGCCTATGTGGACACTCCCTCTTAAAGTGGCCCATCTCACCACAATGGAAGCAACCACGGTCAAGAGTAGGTCTGCTAGCTGATGTATAGGACGCTCCCTGGCCTCTAGGAGCTGAAGATTGAGCTCCCTAACGATCACTTGTAGTAACTGGAAAAACAGACTGAATAGGACGGGACGAGTAAGCCTGCTGATGTTGGCCCCTGGAGTATGAAACACCAAAATTTCCCTCATTTCGGGGTTTCTTGGCTAAAGCCTTAGCCTGCCCCGCTTGCCTAACTCCCTCTATCTTCTTCACATAATCCACCACATCATTAAAGCCCTTTCCTGAAGAAGTCATGTGCACTGAAAGTACCTGCAGTTCACTATTCAGACCCTTGACGAACAACCAGACCCGTTCCTCCTCGGAACCCAACATCTGTGTAGCAAAATGAGACACCGGATGGAACTTAGCCTCATAAGCCGAGACCGACATGCTACCCTGCTCCAAGTTCAGAAACTCATCTTTCTTCCAGTCCCTCAAAGTACGCGGAATGTACTTCTCTAGAAACAACGCGTGGAACTGCTCCTAAGTCAGTAGAGGTAGAACAGAATACCGACACTCAACATGAGACCTCCACCACTTCTTGGCATTACCCTGCAACTGAAAAGTGACAAACTCAACCCCATGCTGACATACAATACCCAAATTGTGCAACCTCTCATGGCAATCCAGGATGAACTCATAGGCATCCTCCTTGTCTGTACCCTGAAACGTCGGAGGTTTCATCTTAAGGAACTTAGTCAGTATCTCATGCTCATTCCCTGTCATCACTGGGCCTAGCATTGGCATGAGGAGATCATTTATGCCCGAAGCTGCGTCCATCCTAGGGGTTGTAGTAACCGCTGGCTTAGTATCCAAGGCCTGATTTGCATAAGCTGTGGGTATGGCTCCAACACCAACCAACCCACTCAGAATATCCCAAGCCTGCTTAAAAGCTTCCGGTGTCATAGTAGGAAGACCTGCACCCCCAACAGGTGCTGTCTCCGCCTGAGCCCCTTCATCCTCTACAACCACTTCTTCTACGTTCACAGCCACATGCTCCTGAGGTGGGCGGGGGGTTACCTCATGTGAAATAGCAGCTCGAGATCCACTCCTGGCGGGTGCGGCTCCAGCTCGTCCCCTACACCTTCCCCTACCTCTGCCATGAACTGTCGGGCTCGCTGGCCTTGCTCCATTGTTCCTTGTAGTAACCATCTGCGGACAGAAGAGTGAATGAGATTAGTTACCAATTTGTATCACCAGATACCAATTAGAATCGAGTTATAGCACGCAAGAAAGAAGGAATAGATAGTTTTTCCTAAAGCCCCATAACCTCTCAAAAAAAAGTACAGATGTCTCCGCACCGTTCCGCAAGACTCTACTAGACCTATTTGGTACGAAGAGATCAACGAACCTAGGCTCTGATACCATCTTTGTCATGACCTAGACCATTGTGAGTGGCACCCACCCAACCCACGGATGAGCGAACCAATAGAGTTCAACCTTTTTCCTAGACTAATAACCTAAAACCAGCAAACAGAAAGTAATCTAGAAATCAAAATAAGCAAAAACTATATTAATTAAATTATCCTGCGGAAAATCCTTCCCAGGAACTGAAAGTCGCTGTACCAAACATCAATACCAATATCTAGGATACGGAGATGCAACTCCAAATGAAAATACAAAATAGTTTCAAGTCCGAAACAAAGGACTGCAACTCTAAAGATAATCCCAAGGTAGCTTGATCAAACAGCTCACCCTTGAAGTCAGAAATCATCGGCTCTAAAGATGAGGTCGCGTCTCAGCCGCTGGAAGATTTCCTGTACTCACCAAAAGACAAGCAAGTGCAGTATCAGTATACCACCACTGTGTACTGGTAGGATCATCAGCCAGTTTCCAAATAAGCAGTGTATAAGCAGTACAATAATATCAAGTAGAAGGTATGGAAAACATGCATAATAGCCACATACATACCTAAACTCCCAGTCTCTGCTTAGCCTGTTCCCGCATGAAATCCACCACCTAACTCTAAGCCACAACTATATACCATTAACTATACCTCTCAGTCTAGCCCGGACCCACCCTGGGATCCCCTCTAGACTACACACATGTACCTTGAATCAAACCAGCCTAAACTAAGACCAACACAAATGTCAATGAACAACCCGGCCTAAACCAAGAACAATACAACAGTTAACCAGAATTTCCCCGGCCTCTCAAGGACTACCAAACCAATTAAGCAATTCAATAAGCAGCTCGGTCCACTCACAGAACCAATATCAATCAATGCAACACAATAATATCAATGCAATGATGCAATAAAAGTAAACCCGTACCAGGCGTGGTACCCGTGCCGACCAATTGTTATACCCGTACCAGGCGTGGTACCCGTGCCAACCATTTGTTATACCCATACCAGGTGTTGTACCCGAGCCAATCGAATGTCAATAATCCACAGTCAAATGCATGAACACACAACTTGTAAACCAACAAGCAAATACCGTTCAACCACAGACTGTAAAGCAGGAACCTTAGACATTCTACACAACTTCCCTAAGCAATATAATTCATACAATCACTTAGATACAAGCACATGAATATACAACATTCACAGAAATCGTAAGCCATCACCTACCTCGAAATGATCCAATTTCTATTCAACTCGAGCTTTCTCGTGTTCCGAATTCCTTTCTCATTCTTGGTCTAAAACAACACACAAGTACATACAATTAACACACAAGGCCTGCACATTTCCCAGATTATACCAAATTCCTAAACCCCAGGCCACACATGATCATCCCACCTTTTTCCCAGGCTTTTCCACCGTTAATCCTTCTAGTTCTATCATTTTTACGGGTAAAAACAAAGAATTAACCAACCTATGATCATAAAATATACTTTTATCAGTACCCAAGAACATACATGCTTGGAATCCCCTTTCTTCCCCGAATTCTACCATTCCAAGGTTATTCCAACCTTTCCCCAAATTTTCACCTAGCAATTCTACCGCATAGGAAATGTATTACAAAGATTGGGGAACAAGAAACTTACGTTAGGGAAGAATTTCGATGAAAAAAGGAAGAAAAATGCCTGGAATCGCCTAACTGAACTATTTTAGGGAAGTTTCTGCATTAAGAACCCGTCACCCCGCTATAGCGGTCCCCGATCCGCTATAGCGGACGACTTTCGCTAAAGTGGTCTTAAGTTGATGTTGACCGCCTTGACCACCGCTATAGTGGTATTTTCCACCACTATAGCAGAGGTCGCTACAATGGAGCCATTGCGCTTGTCACGGACAGAATGTCCAAAAATCTCCAAAATTTATCCATTTTACAACACACTTGTTTCCCCCAGCGATCCAAAATAACCCCTTCACATCAAATGCGATTCTGAGATTTCTACTTATCCAAATTTGATTCCGAAAAGTCCTCCGGACTCATTTATTTCTTGGATACATGGAAAACTAGCTCAAAATAAGACACACATATCAATCTATACCCATATTTTCCTAGACTCTACCTCACTCCAAAACTGGCCAAGGCTAGCCTAACCCAGAATTTCAAACTCCCAAACTCGGAGTTTTCTAACTTTAAAACTTGGCAAGATTAGACTACCCATAACGACAGACCCGATCGTTACATAACGGTTCATCACTTAGAACTGTGGGTCTCATTTAGCTCCTCTTTCAGTCGCCTGTCTTGATCTCATAGATGGTAATAACAACTTGTGGCACATCTCATAGTTTGTTAAATGCATTTGTTGGTGGAAGTTTATCTTGCAATACTCACTGGTACAAGCTCACAACTCGGACTCGATGGCTCATCATATAGATGACAACCCTTCACTTCATATGTGAACCTATAAGACTTGGAAAAATTATTCAACCTTGGTTCACGGTCCGTCATTCATATCACGGGTGCCCTCACGGCTTGTGAGATCCTATTTTCAGAAATAACAACTTTCACATCCGAAGTCAGTTTCTTTGTACATGTATCAAATGAATATCATATCTAACAAAAACATACTTAAGAACTCCAAAAATCCTTGGTTTCAAGCATTGAAAGTTCCATGAAATCCTGGTACATCATCGCACAAGGTCCATCGATCAAGTCAGTCTATTATTGGTCATGCATGCGTAATGATACTGAATGTTATGTGCATACTTGTCTTGTGTGCCAACAAAATCAGGTGGAGCAGCAGCAACCCTGAGGACTATTGGAGCCATTACCTATTGTAGAGTGTCCATAAGATATCATAACTATGGACTTTATCACTTGTTTGCCAAAGTCCAAACTATATGGGACGATCAAGGGCGTGGTGAACTTTATCAATTGTAGGTTGCACCGCTAAAGAGGCTGTCAAACTATTCTTCAAGAACATGGTGAAATATTGAGGCTTGCTGAGGCACATCATTAGCGATTGAGACCCGTATTTTAGAGGAAACTTTTGGAGAAAGTTGTTCGATATGCTTGGCATAGAGTTGCTTTTCTCCACTAGTCACCTACAGAAGGATGGGCAGACAGAACGAGTCAATGCCTTGTTGGAGTGTTACCTGAGGCACTTTGTGAGTTCAAATCAAAAGGATTGGCCAGGCTCTTAGACATAGCCCAATTATCATATTACTTGCAGCGGAGCGAGTCTATCGGACGGACACCATTTGACTTAGCCACATATCTTTTTGATGACCTATCTTGAAGGGATATCTATCTAATCTGATTTATTACATAAAGCCCATGGTAGCAACAGAATTGGGAAAAGTATATAGAACTGATAGTTCTTTTCTATTATATTAGTATCAACAACCACAAACTCCATATTCACTACCGACCGCGTTCAATGGCAGGAGTTTGGGGGCTTACCATATGGCCAAGGGGTTCGAGGAGCAACTTGACACTGCTAAGTCCTACTTGGACAAGGCAACAAGGAAGATGAAGAAGTTTATCGTCCGCAAGCATCATCCCACAGATTATAAGATTGGGGACATGGTGTTGGTAAAGTTTAATCCAAGGCAATTTAAGACACTATGAGACGTGCACCAAAACTTGGCACAAAAGTATGATGAGCCATGTAATAACCCTCATAGTAATTTTTAATTTTTTATGTTTTTTCACCATTTTACCCTTCTCCATAGTTGTAATATAGTATTTGTGATCTAAGGGAGTGGGTGACACAGTTCTTGAGGTGTTTTATTGGGTTCTATGCAATTTTTTTATTTTGAAAGATTTCATAGTTAATATGATTGACTTTGGTTTAGTTTTTGGACATTTAGACGTTGTATGAGAATTTTGTTAGTTACATTAGCTCCACAATGTCATTTTTGGCTAGTAGCACTATTGGTTTGGGTCTCGAGGTGTTTGGATGCGTTTTGAGTTATTGGTTAAAAAATTGAAAGTTTTGGCCTAGAGTTGACTTATGTCAACATTCATTGATAACGACTTCCGTTGGTAAATACAACGATCCCATTGAGTCTGGAATATCAATTTTAGTCTAATAGCATAGTTGGATTGTGTTAACGGGGTTCCGAGGGTGTTTTGAGGGTCGATTATGAGTTTAAGAGTTTGGGTGTTATTTTTGTTGGTTGTTGTATTTGGTACAATCACACTTGCGCCCTTGGCCCGATTCGGAAAATCCGCTCTTATAGCTAAGGGGTCACTCCTACAGAGCCCTGCCAGTTTGGGGTGGGCTGTTCATGCGGCTTCTTATCGCGCCCGTGGAGCCGCATCGACAAATAAGTCTCACTTCTATGGAGGCGGCTCACCTTGGAGCCCGACACTCTTGTGGAGTTTTTACCACAATGGCAGAGTCACAGTTATGTCATTTCTCTGTGCCAATGGGCTCGCGCATCTGCGGATAGCTAGTTGCGCCTGGGGAGCTCCACGTGATTAGTGGAGTCCGTAGCAACGGAAGTTTTGTCATGCCGACGAGATCACACCTGCGACCGAATTTCCGCCAGTGCGGAAATCCCTGTGTTTAAAGAGTGGGTTCTTCCCTTTTATCCTATTTTCTTTCCTACCTCTTTTTTGGAGTTTGGGGACTCAATTTTGGGCAATTCCAAAGAGAATTTTTGAGATTTCTTCATATACTACTTTTACACATTCCCCAATGATTATTTCATGATTTCACCTTCAAATATTGGTTTTTCAACTTGGAATTTTGGGGTTTTCTTGGTAAAGTTAAAGAATGGTATTTTGATGATTTTAAGCTTACTTTCAACTCCGTTTTTGATGAAATTTCATATTTAAACTCCTTAAACTTTGGGTAAATTAATTTTTCAATAAAATTCTAATTTTGCCCTTGTGGGCTCGAGATTGAATTTTTGGACTCTAATTAGAACCTTAGCAATATGAATATCGTTAGACTCATGTTTAAGCATAAAACTTGTTATTGATAGATTGGTTGCATTCAGAGGCTATTCGTAAAGGGAAGGCTCAGGTGTGATCAAGTAGAGTCTTGTTGTTCGGCTTTGAGGTAGGTTATGAGTTAACTTTCTTCAAGCTTTGTTTGGGTGAGAACTTATCATTAAAACATGCTATGAGTTGGGTGACTTAGTAATTATCATAGTAATTGAGTTGAATTGTGTTATTGTGATGCCCATGTGTGGGCTTGTATTGATCATAACAATGAATGATATGATTTATGATTGTGATGCCCGATTGAAGGCTTATGTTGTTTTGATGAGATGGGACTTGGATCCCTAATTTGATATTAAGGTTCATAGCTCGTGGTCGTGGAACGATCGTGATTATGAAGTTTTGGATACAACGGTTGCATCTAATTTCACTTTATTTTTGTGTTCATGCATATTTATACATCTCATGATTTATGAACACAGTGAATGATTTAATTTTTGAAAGAAATGTCATGAAAAACTTGATTTAAAAGAAATGAATGATCTTAGTTTAAGTTCGAGTCTGGATCATTGATATATTGATGAGAGTTGGTTTGTGTATGGACCTCGCAAGTCCCCTATGGATCTCGTCTTGGAGCAAAAAATGCTCGGAGGGTGTATACAGTAAGAATTGGCCATTGCATATCATCCCATATTATTGCATTGCATTGCATTATCATTTGAATTGTTGTAGTGATTATGATAAACCGTGTTAATTATTGATATTGAATTGCTGGGACTTTTCTGCGTGCATGTTTCAATTTTAGTATTCTTATTTGATATAGTAATTGCTTAAGCTTAATCGGCCTATGATGCCTACTGAGTATAAGTGGACTATACTCAAGCATCCTTCAGATGCAGATCTACGTATGACTGATCCTCGCGATGCGTGATTGAGTATTTTGTGCGGTGCTCACTGACTTAAAGCTGTGGTGAGCTCTTACTTCGGAGACTGTCTTAGCTTCCTCTATCTTTTATTTTTATCTTTATTTCTTTCTTAGACGTGGTTTTATTTCAATTATGACATTCTGTATTAGCGTTACTCTTGTACTTGTAACAGTTGAGTCATGAGATTTATGATGTTTTATTTCCTTGATTTCGTTTGAGGACTCTTTTGGGGTTATTATTACTTATATACGTATCATAATCTTACTGTTTATCTTCTTTTCAAGTTGATTGTGTTTGACTTACCTACCATGGTTGGGTTGGGGTAGGTGCCATCACAACCCATATAATTTTGGGTTGTGATAGGACATTTAAGATTATTGCCAAGGTGGGCAATATCTTATATAAATTAGAGTTATCACCTTATCTTAAGGTTCATCCCGTCTTTCATGCCAACGTGCTCAAGCCATACCATGAACACAAGCCGAAGTCAGTCATCAATTACCATCGTCGCCTCGCATGATCGGGAGATTAAGGCTATCGTTGACTACCAGGCTAGGTGAAAACAAAGGCAAAAAACCACTGCCATGTTCGTTTTTTTTTTCTGGAAAGTGCAGTCATCGAAGGAAGTCATATGGGAGCGATATGGAGATTTGGGACAATTCAAAGACAAGATCTGAAAGTTTATGCAATAACAATGCATCGTGATCGTCGCAATATCAGGTGAGAGAGAGTGTAACAATCCGCCATGTCATCATGCCACTTAGGTGCCACGTGACATAAAGTTGCCCATGTAAAAAGATTACATAGAAAAGAGAATAGTCCTATGTGGAATATTCTAAAAATAGGGAGATTTCCCATGGAAGATCCTAGAATTCCCGGATTTGCATGGAAGGTCCTTGGAACTTTCTAGCATTGTAGAAAATTCTAAAGAAAGGATTTATTTATAAATATGTAGGGACTTATGTACCAATTATTATTTACCATTAGCTCCTAGGTTAGTAGTATAAATAGAGGGACATTCATATGTAAAGTTATCAAGCAAATCTTTGAAGTTTGCTTTTTAGCAATTTTCTTGCGACTTTCTTCAATTTAGTGTTCCTTTAGCGATCTAGTACTAAAAAGGTTTACGTGAGCTTGCAAGATCGTGAAAGATTCGTGAGCGAGTTGTTAAGTGTCGCCCGGTATGCGTAGTGGAGGTCTAAGTCCATGACACTAAGCCACATAAGAGAGAATTGTATTCCATGTCTTCCTAAACTAACGTTTGAACATCCGATTTTATGTCATGATTTCAAATCCATAAACATGCAATATGAAATCTCAAATTCTCAATTAATCATGATTTGATAGTTTTCAATTTTTACAGGTTTTCATGTTTTTGAAAAAAAAATATAACTTAAAATATCTAAATTACATGCCCAAATAAAACTTAAACGATTTTATAGGCTTGTCCAAACTGTTCCTAAGAGTAGTTTGCCGTTATAAATAGAGTTGCTTGGTGAAATGAGACTTTGAATCTCCGTCAGAAAATGACTTCGCTGGCCTTCCCCAATCAAGCGACAGTCATCGCAGAACTCAACCAAACACTCACCGGCAATGCACACTTTGTGAGAGCCTTCAAGAAAATCAACCCATTAATCCACTTCCCTAAAATTTCTCTTTACAACCATCACTCACATTTCCAACTTTGTTTCTCCCAACGTTCCTCCAATAGTCACGACTCCTCCGAAAAAGCCCATTCATTTGTAACCAAAGGTTTCATTCTTATAACGTTCTCATTCGCTCTTCTTTCCCTTCGCATAGTTTCAACAATTCTTCTTCCTGAGTTTACTCAAAGATGGACCCAACTTATTGCATTCTCTAAACAAGCTGAATCGGAGCTGATGAGTGGCTGTCCTCAGCATTTGATCCGAGCTGTGGTTGCCTATGAGGATAGACGCTTCTTTCGCCATTTTGGTATCGACCCAGTTGGCGTTGCTCGTGCTGTTTTGTCACTCTCGTCTCGTGGTGGTGGTAGCAGCATTACCCAACAGGTACGAGTATATATGCACATAGGTTGTTTGCTGTTATGTCTCAATGAACCTTTCAAAACGTCGTAATTTTGTATAGTTGATCGAGTTTAAACAACCGGGCCAGGATGTCTGGCCCATAGGCTTGTTCCTCTGTCGTAACGGCCCACAGGATATCCAGACGAGTAGGACCAAAGCCCAAATACATGAACAGTCCTAGTCGGGGCAAGATGAGACAGTAGTAGTAGGAGAGCGGATCACTTTTGGGCGTTGACTTTGTCATTTTTCTAATAAGCTCTCTGTATAATATTCTTTTTTGGATGTTAACTGCAGTTAAAAATTAAGTTTAGAGTTCCTTCTGTCTTCAGAAATGAGAAAGCCAGAACTCTTTTCTTTTACTCCGTCTGTCCATTTTTACTTGTTCAGTATTGACTTAACTTGGAAATTTCCGATGGTTGAAATCAACTTGAATTCGAGACGGCTATTTGAAATCTTAGTGAAACACTGAATTTCTTATCTCATGTCTGCTTTTCGTGAAAAAATACCAATTGAAGTGGAGGGCTTCTTCAAATAACAAGGGGTTGGGTCAACTATTCAATCAAATGATATTGATAACACTCAAAGCAATAATAGAATGACAATTTTACTATGTTACCCCATTAATATAATAAATTTCGTGTTTTGGAAAATGCATTGGGAAGGATAAATTAAGAACTAAGTGATCAATTATCTCTTGATTTTCTAAATTAGAAATCTATTTTTAGTGGACGGAGGAGATATTTACTTTTAAGACTAGACATGCTAAATCAGGAAGTAGAGTCGTTTGTTTATGGTAGAATATCTTAGACAAGAAATGGGCTGTCAGAAAAGACAGAAATGTGCGCATGTGTATGATGGGTCTCAACAAAGACTTAATTTAGGTAACAGTTGCTGTCAGGAGAATTATCTTCAATAAATTAAATATTGAACCATAACCCCATGTATACTACAAGTTGTATTTGGTCAGAAGGATTACATGTCACACTTTGTGCTATTTCTTTTTGGGAAACCACCACTCTTGTTTATTAATACAAATAATTGATAGTGTCACCTCAAGTGAATATAAAATTTAAAGTAAACGATACCTTTTATTTGAATAATGACTTTAGAATATATTGTGAGGTCAT
Source organism: Jaltomata sinuosa (assembly GCA_003996215.1). NCBI lineage: Eukaryota > Viridiplantae > Streptophyta > Magnoliopsida > Solanales > Solanaceae > Jaltomata > Jaltomata sinuosa. The sequence goes on along the minus strand of QJPP01000684.1, from coordinate 105,898 downwards.
GGTTCATGAGTGTTCAATATTCTTACTATTAATAACCATGGATCCAGGCGGTAATGCCAGATAGACGCTGGAAATGTCATATTTTACGCCCTTAGTTGTTGCTAGTACCTAATGTGATGGTGTATCTCTACTTGGTCGCCAATCAATATCAAGTTGGTGTAAACAGATTTAATTCAGTAGTCAACGATAAGCACTAGAGGAAAGCATGAAAAGGCAAATGCAGAAAGTAATAGTAGACCAATTCCAGCCTCATCTATACAATTTCCAGCCAAGCTGTTTTTGTTCTCTCCTTCATCATTACTCTATATGGAGTTCATCTTATTCTTTCTCATTTTATCTTTGTCCAGTATTCCTGTCTTTGGTTTTACGTTGACAGAATTTGTCTATCCCAACTTTACCGCTTCCAATTTCCAATTTGTTGATAACACTGGAAGTTTCTTGGTTTCTCGCAATGGAACATTCAAAGCTGCTATCTTCAATCCCGGTTCTGAACAAGTTAATTTCTATTTGTGTGTTATTCATGTCGAATCCAATACCATTATCTGGTCTGCAAATGGTGATGCACCTGTTTCAACTTCAGGAATTATGAGGTTGACCAGGAATGGTATCACTATTACTGAAAAAGATGGCAGTTTTAAGTGGTCAACTCCGCCATTAAAGTTAGCAGTATACGCGATGCAGCTAACGGAGGCTGGAAATCTCCTTCTCCTTGATCAGTTTAATGGGACCCTTTGGCAAAGCTTTAATCATCCGACCGATACAATTGTAATTGGACAGAAGTTGCGTGTTGGCATGATGCTTTCAAGTGCAATATCAGCTGATGACTTTTCAAAGGGTCATTACAGGCTTTCTTTGTCTGCTACCGATGCTATGTTACAGTGGCAAGGTCTGACATACTGGAAATTGTCCATGGAAACCAAAGCTTATACTAATTCAAATTTTGCGGTGGAATACATGTCTGTAAATCAAACAGGTCTGTATCTTTTTGGTCAAAGTGGTTCTTTAGTGGTGATAATGGTGAACTTGTTACAATCCACTTTTCGAATTGCCAAATTGGATGATTCAGGTCAGTTGATCGTTATTAGTTTTGCTGGCTCTGACATCAAACGAGATTTTGTTGGGCCAGTGGATGCGTGTAGAGTACCTTATGTTTGTGGAGGGCTTGGTGTATGCACCTCCGATGTGTTATCAGATAATCCTAAATGTTCCTGTCCTGCTAACTTCAATCTTAGATCACATAATTCAAGCAGCTGCGTGCCTAGTGACAGTTCCAATTCTTTGCCAGTCTCTTGTAATTCCACCAACTACAGCAATCTGTCAAATTCTTCCTCCATGTCGTACATAAGACTTGGCTTTGATATGGACTACTTCACTACTGATTTTACCAAGCCCTTCAGGGATGGGGTAAATTTGTCCATATGTCAAAATCTCTGCTCAGTAGACTGTTCATGCTTGGGGATATTTTATGCAAACTCGTCTGGTTCTTGCCACAAACTTGAAGATGAAATAGGGTCAATTATGTTAAGGACAAGTAGAAATAATGATCGGTTGGGATTTGTTAAGATCCTGGTTGGAGTTTCAATAACCTTAGGGGACAATGATAATTTTGATCAGGAAACTGCAGACTTTCCTTTAGTTGCAATAGTGATCTTACCTTTCACAGGAATCTTCCTACTGATGGCGCTGGGTTTCATTTTGTGGAGAAGATCTAGACCCCAAAGAATGGGAAAGATAGAATCGAAAAAAAGCCAACCCAGTTCTCCTTCTTCAGAGGACCTGGATGCCTTCTCCATCCCAGGATTACCTGTACGGTTTGAGTACAAACAGCTTAAGGCTGCAACTGATAATTTCAAGACTCAGATTGGCACAGGTGGCTTTGGTGCTGTATATAAGGGTATGCTCCCTGACAAAACTCTGGTTGCAGTAAAGAAGATAATAAATTTAGGCATTCAAGGGCAGAGAGACTTTTGTACTGAGATTGCGATCATTGGTAATATTCACCACATAAACTTGGTCAAGTTGAAAGGTTTCTGTGCTCAAGAGAGACAACGTCTATTGGTTTATGAATATATGAACCGTGGATCGCTTGATCGCTCCCTTTTTGGTAATGTACCTGTCTTGGAATGGCAAGAACGGGTTGAGATAGCTCTTGGTTCTGCCCGCGGACTTGCATACTTGCACAGTGGCTGTGAACAAAAGATTGTCCACTGCGATGTGAAGCCAGAGAACATTCTCTTGCACGATAATTTTCAGGCAAAAATATCTGATTTTGGCCTCTCCAAGCTGCTGAATCGTGAACAGTCCAGTCTATTCACAACAATGAGGGGGACTCGTGGCTACCTTGCTCCTGAATGGCTCACAAGTTCTGCAATCTCAGACAAAACAGATGTGTACAGCTTTGGAATGGTACTCCTTGAAATTGTAAGTGGAAGGAAAAACTGCTCTTTAAGAACACAAAGTCACAGCCTTGATGACACTGCCACTGGAGATCACTCATCATCTTCATCTGCACAGGGACTTGCTTATTTCCCTTTATTTGCATTAGAGATGCATGAGCAAGGAAGGTACCTTGAACTTGCTGACCCAAAACTTGAAGGGCGGGTCAGTGGTGGAGATATTGAGAAGTTTGTGCGGGTAGCATTGTGCTGTGTCCATGAGGAGCCATCTCTCAGGCCAACTATGGTTAGTGTTGTTAGCATGTTGGAGGGCGAGATTCCACCGACTGCGCCAAGAATGGAATCTCTAAACTTTTTACGCTTCTACGGGCGACGTTTTTCAGAGGCATCAACCATGGAAGAAGCTGGAGGCCAGATTGATGCCATGTTATATCCGCAAGCAACCTCTCGGAGCGTCTCTAATGCTTACTTCTCTTATATTTCATCCCAACAGATCTCTGGTCCTAGATAGAGTCTAGTTGGTGCTACTTGATTCTATAGAAGTGGAGTGCAGATAATATGTAAATTGTAGTTTCCAAATGTATATTAGGTTACTCATGAAGAAACATGAAAGTTGAATTTCTAAAAAGGGAATGCATTCCATTCTTAACTCTTGGTTCAAGCTTATTTAGATACAGCGAATGTGTTTGACGTCTGTGTCCGGTAAATGGTGTAAGACAGTCTTTAATCTCTATGTTTGATCAGATATTAAGTCTTGCTCCTTCCACCAAAAAGGACAAAAGAAAATGAAACAAACTAAAAAAATTAATACTGCATATACTAAAACCAAGATGTTTTAGTGGCAGAATTTTGTAGAATGGCATGGACGATTCTATGTCTGGGCTATATTAAGTACTCAAAAATAAGAATAACTTGGTTTTGTGCTGAGGTTTGTTAGACTTGCAGATTATGTTTGGTAAAAAAGAAGCAACAGGAGATTTGGGTGTGGAACATCTACAACTTGACAGCCATTCAAATGAGACCTAGAATTCTATATCAGCTTTGAGGTTCTTCAACAGTAGTTTTTTCAGCTTTACTAGTGAGAGAAAAGTGGCCCTAAGTGATGAGCTTCACCTTCATGATATACTGATTTCTTCCATTGAAAATAGCTAGCACCTTCTTGTGACATCCTCGTTCAACATAATGTCGGTTTCATTCTGACAGCTCCACTATGACCATCCCTTTTCCCTTCGCCCACCCTCCAACCCCAGTAATTAGAAAAAAGATCTTGCTTTATGCTGAAGTATTTATTATACATCATTTATATGTGGAAAATGCCTCACAATTATAACAATCCAGATAAGAATCCAATAACCCAATCTCTATGTTAAATGAGGACTAAGTGGGGATTACTGCTGCTAAGAGCTTACTCTAGATTTGTTGCACAAAGATCAATTCCCTTTTTCTTTTTTATTGAACACAAATGTACTTTCCTTCCAACTGTCTCTATCTGAATCTCATATGGTGCACTTGCAGGAAATTCAAGTATACCAACCAAAGGAATCAAATGTGATTTTTACAGCATCCCTAATTTAACATGATTTCTTATGCTCACGAAGTAATATGTGACAACATCTTTTTGAAATTCCAACCTAAAGATCTAGCCAATTATAATGCCTTTTTAAAGTTCAGGTGGCTGCCAGCTTTTCTTTTTCCAACTTCAGCCTTTGTTATAAGTCAGGAATTCAGAATTTAGGTTCAGTTTGTTCAGATCATGTTTGTACCATTACTAAAGTTTCATTTATGTGGCAAATACCTCCGTACCACTTGAATTCCTCTTCTGTCTTGTTCTTCCTTTTATTTTTTCTACTTGCTGTTTTCAATTTCTTGAAATGCATCCGTTATCTGAATACGTGACACAGGAATTCCCATTTCTACTCGTTCTTTGTTTAAACTATAATCTCCTCTTTGGTCTTAGCTACAGGCTAAAAGTAGTATTAAGCACCAGTCTGATGAGGCATCTTGGAGAACAAATTGAAAGTTTCGGTTATGGCATAAACTGATTCTTTGTTTGTCTCTCACGTCATTATCCCTGATGCCTATTGACAGTCAATCTTAATTTTCTGCGTCTCTTTAGAAAATGATATTGTCTACCACGGTAAGATGTTCTTCATTCTCATTATTTACATGCCATTTGGTTCTATAATTTGAAAGGCAACAGTTTGGATTTTTGTGTGTGTTGTTAGACTCTTTTTCAAGTCGTGTATTTCTGTTTATTCATTGTAATCTACTTATCCTTGGCAGCTTGTCAAAATCTCATTCTTGAAAAATGAACGCACATTCTTGAGGAAAATTGTTGAGATGATTCTGGCTTTAGCACTAGAGGGAACAATCTCAAAAATGGAAATCTTGAGTGCTTATTTGTGTAAGGTCAAGTACATCTTTATTTATTGCTATCATAACTTCATTCACAAATTACTTCAGCGACTGGAAAATAAAAGCATTTTTCTTTTGTTTCTTTCTTCATATTAATTTATTTTTTCATTAGATCAATTTGTTTATGGTCCGGTTGTGGAACTTGGGATGGAGATAAAACTGAGAAATACAAATTGACCTTTCTTGGTTAAAAAGCATCACCTAAATGATATTTCAACTATATTATCAAATGGATAGATATTTCATGTTTGTCCCTGCATGACATGTCCTGTAATCTATTTGGTTTTAGTTTTGTTATGCTTGAATTCTAACAGAGCCTATGGCAAAACAGATATATTGGGGACATGGTATTTATGGTATTCAATCTGCATCAAAATTTTATTTCGGGAAGCACATATCCCTTCTTAGCTTGGGAGAATGTGCTATGCTTGCAGCAATGATACCAGCACCAGAGCTGCGGTCACCATTCAGGGACTCTAGCAGGTTGTAGCTCATAGAAACTTGTAACTTACTTTTTCCCTGTTGGACGTAGCTTCTTCTGGTCCTGAGTGTTTCTGGTATTCTTATGGGTACTTCTGCATTTTATTGCTTGTCTGGAAACATAAACCATGATGTGAAATCCTCAGAGGAAAGACCTTCCAAGCTAGAGTTCTGAAAAGGATGGTGGAATTTGGTTTTCTTGATGTAGAGATGGCAAGCATTGCTTCACAACAACCTCTCAGATTTAATTCTGGAAGCCCAGATCATTCAAATGGGTTCTTGGTTATATCGTCTTTCTCTCAAGAGGTAAATACAGATTATTTTTCTGACCTATCAAAAAAGCACTCTCTTTTTCCAGCTTCGTTTCAATTCTGATCTTAAATTTTGAGCCAGTGCATTCAAAACTCAATGAGATGAATCATCTTTTTCAAATCCGTATAACAAGATCATAGTTTGTCAGTTCCTTTTCCCATCATTCCTCAGTTGGAGATCATTTTCCAGGTTACATCCATTACCTGAGATTATTATGATGATCATTTTTACTCCTTTAGGCACCCTAAGAAAAATATTTAACATCTAAAACTTATGAAACATGGTAATTGGCCTAGGAATTACTAATAATCTAGCATTGACAACTCCAAAGATAATTTTAACTCTGCTGGTTGAATGAACTATCTTCTAATTTACTTTGTCTTGTTTCTGTGGAATCTATCAATTAGCATTCAAGTATGAAGACAAAGTGTGACGGAGGTTTATCCTCAACCGTCAAGAGAATATGGGACTGGGAAACAGAAAGCACAATATGGGAAGTGAAAGAGGACATGGAGAGATGGGCAGCTGGTGTAAAACGACTGGGAAGCATCGATGATTCCAAGTTCAAATCAAAAGACACTTCTTTTCATGATCAGCCGTAAGAGATCTCTTCCAACATTCTCTATGATTTCTGACACGGTTGATGAGTTTCAGTTTTGATTGGTGAAGTAGTTTTTTGTGTGGCAATGCTTTTGCCAAAGGTGCATTAAAGAGAAACAACAAATATTTGTCAGTGTTATTTGGTGGTCAAGATATAAAAATTACGTTTCTTATTTAAAGCACTTAACTGTTTGCTCCCATTCAAAAATTTAAATTGACGATACTTAAAAAATGGTATACCCTTTAAAGACTAGTTACGAATGTCATGCTTTTCTTTCTGTTATTCTTGTCTTCTTTTTGTTCTAGTTTTTTACTTTTTATTTTTATTTTTTATCTTTTGTACCAAGTTGAAAGAAAAACTTTTTAGTGACCGAATATTTTGGACCAAAAAGTTTGAGTTGGAAAAGTGCTTTCGGGTATTTACTCAACATTGTAAAACTACTTTTAAATGTTACTGCAACTCACCCAGTACTCTCTGCTAAACGATTTTCTTATTTCTGAGTCATTGAGTTTGACGATTGAGCTTATTGAATAGAATTGATAATAATGAGTCATAGATTGAGCTTAGCACAAATTTGATTAGTGAATCCATTAACTCATTGTGTGATATGCAAATTGGTGTAATGACATCATGCAAAAAGGTCATTAAAAGGGCATTAGAAGGAACTCTAAAAAGGTCCCAGGAGAATTCAGAGTTGGAGGGACTTTGAATATAAGTTCCTCTGTGAAAACATTCTGTAACTTTTGAAACATCGAAGCACATAAATGGATCGATACATGTCTTGCATTCATTAGTTTGGTGCAAATATGGCGTGCACTTATAGTTTTTCTCCAATTAGGACCGCACTTTTAATCAGGAATTGAGAACTTTGATGGTTTACTTGTACTGTTAATTTTATTGAAATACTAGTTGCGAACCCGTCTGACTCTTACACATGTGATGTCTAACAAAAATGTAAGAGAGAGAGGATTGCATCATGGAAAGTTGGAAACTATTAAATTCCTTCATGGTCTCTCTCATACCATATTCAAACTTCTCAAGTCTCTACCCTTTTTGCATAAACTCCCAATGTTATCGATCTGGTTCACAAATGTTTCTTTGACTTTCTCTTTCTGTAGTTTTTACATCTAATCCTCTATAATGAGATGGGAACAAGTCTTTTGTGCATAGAAGGAAACATGGGGATGAACATGGCCTGTACAATCACAATTTGCCCTTGTCAATGTTCACTTGGGTTATACTGTAACATTCAAATGGCCGAGCAGAAACAATACTTTTGGTATTGAGGTTCATTTGATCTTCTGATTAGTTATACATGATTATAATATACGGAGGAATAATACTCTAATTAATATAAGGATTGTTATACCGTGAATAAAAATGAATCATTATATAATGAACAAACAAGGACGGGAATCTTTAAAGGTATTTGTGATATAGTCATTCTTATTCTACGTTCTATCTTGCATAAACTAGACATTTTTTTTTCATATGAGTTATCGCAATATTTTATGTAAATATTGTTCACTTCTATCCTCTGTTATACTATGTGATCAAAATTACCCCATCGACACCAAAGAAAATTTTCAAATATACACTCAGATTCCCCCAAGTCCCCTTTCAATTACCTAATTTCACTTGATTACACATTTATCCGCGACCCAAAGCCCATAACTACATAATCAATTATAAATCCTTATATTTTGTGCGTAAAACACACTACAAACTATGATACAAGACTGCTAAGGGCTGCTGAGCTGGAGGTCGAGACGGCAGGTGGTTAGGGCCGTTAGGTTGAGCTGGCAAGTTAGTTATAACCGCCATTCAGATTGTTAGTTAGTTACATAGTTCCCGCCTAATTGAATAGATACAAAATGGTGTTTTATTAGCATATAAGGATCTCAATTGTAATAGTTACATTCATGATGAACATAATAAGAACTTCTCTTCTCTCCTTCTGATATTTTTCTCTCAAGCTTAACACTCGGAGTTCCTTGCTTTAACCTTCATGTTTTTCGAACTATTGTTCCTAGATTAAATATCTCCACTTCGATTACTGATTGTCATTGTTTGTAATACCTCGGAAATCGATTCAGCTTTTAAACTCAGAACTTGCAGAATTTTAAACTTCCAGGACCACGGGTCAAGTCCACGAGCCGTGGAAAGTTCCACGAGTTGTGGAAAAGACTCGTGATCCCAGTCCTGCAGACCACCCTCAGGTCTGAGGACCACGGGTCAGTTTCACGGTTCGTGGATGTTTCCACGAATCGTGGTACCAACCCGTGGAAATCAGACAGAGAGTGACCATTTCCCCTGGAACCACGAATTGGTTCGACGACTCGTAGAAGTTTCTACGGGTCGTCTTGTTAGTCCGTGGAAAGTTATCCGCAGCCTGAAATTTTGGCTCAGGAACCACGACTCAAGTCCACGAGCCGTGATGAGTTCTACGGTCCGTGGAAGGGACCCGTGGAACCTGAAGCCGGGCTTTAAAACATCTTTTTCTTAATTAAGTCCTAGGGGTATTTTTATAATTACCCACCCTTTTAACTCCTAAATGAGGTCATTTTGACTACTTCTAGAAGTGTTTTCACCCTCATTAGCCTAAATCCCTCCTCAAATCCTCATTCATCTCCCAAAAAGAAAAAGAACTCCTTCAAGCTCTAAGTCTCAAGCTCCAAGATCAAGTCTCCTTTCTTTTCAATTTCAAGTGGGTTAGCTTCAATCAAGGTATGTGGGTATTCAACATTGGGTTCCTTTCACCCTTGTGCCCCAAACCCCAAATCTTTATTTTGATTTCATGAACTTTCAAATTAGGGTTCTTGCCCAATTCTTATGGGTTTTGCTATAAATTGCCTTCTCATGATTTTATTATGAAATTACTACTAAATTGCATGATTTTGCATGGGTTTTTACATATGAACTCCTATTTCAAATTGAAGGCTAATTATGGAAAATGCTACATGCATAAATTGATTCAAGTAAATTGGGTATTTGATAGCATATTTTCATGAATTTCAAGCAAGTGCATGCCTAGTTCCTATGTTTTATGAAAGTATATGTTATTATAAAATTGAACTAGTGCCATGCAAGTTTTCAAATTATGAACTATCATGCAATCCAAGACACCCGATGTACCATCAATGCTCATGAATCATTTTCTAAATTAAGATTCACGTGTAGTATGAAGATCCGGGTTATGAACATGTTTATGCAAGCTTGACATCTAGATATGTCACATGTATGTGAGCCTTATGTTATATGTTTTGGGAGTAGTATTTAGCACCGAGCGATGAGGGTTCTAGACAACCCAAGTCCAAAACTACGTTGCCACCGTAGGTTGCCCTCCGTGGCTTATGAAAGGATCCTTATGAACATGGTTCTAACCTTGGCCGGTTAGGACAACCTTTTTCAGTGTGGGTGCATGACACTGGACTCCATGTAGCTCAGCATGGTTTATGTCGGTTAAGAGAAACTCCCACATGATTATTTTCAAGTTATGAAGTTATATGATACCTTACTTTGAATCTTGGCTTTACTTCATGTTTATGTCTCATATCTTGATAATTCCTTATGCTATCTCGTATTTCGAAAGAGCTCATTTTAAGCATGTTTTTATCATGATCATGCATATCTAACATACTCGGTATATCCTATAGTACTGACACATATTTTGCACTGCATCCTCTTGATGATGCAGATTCAAGTTTCCTTCCTCAGGCACGTGGATAGAGACTGCATGCCGTTTCCAGCCAGTGTTGGTGAGTCCTCATTGTTCGAGGGCTAGTTATGACTTTAGCTAGTTTTGATTATTTACTTTTGTACCTTGAGTTAGATAGGGTCTTGTCCTAGCAACTCCTTATGTCATGTGTAGAGGCTTTTCAGACATAGACAATATTCGTGTCTCTTTCGAATCATGTTCCTCTTGATGTTTATCTTATGGATTGATATATATACTCTATATTCTCGTTTGGAATTTCCCCAATTTTTGGGATTTGATATGTGAACTTGGCTATATAAAGTAGATCAATTCCTTGCAATGGATAAAGTCCCTTTTGATCAAACAGTGAGTGTAACTTTTAATTTATTTAGAAGGGGAAGCCATTGCTTGGCATAATTCCTATATAAGGTTTAGGAATTCAGTTCCTGATCCTACCTGGACTGAATATGAGCTAGCCTTGAGTGAGAGGTTTGGGGAGGGATTTGAAAACACAATGGAAGACGTCAAGAATCTGCAACAAATTAGTACTATTAAGGAATACCTGGCTGAATTTGACAAACTACTGACTGCGGTTAATTTGTCAACTGAGAATGCAATAAGTTGTTTTTAGGGGGGTTGAAACCAGAGTTAAACAAATCTGTGAGAATTCATAATCCAAGGACATTGATGCAGGCTTATAAAATTTCTAGATTGCAAGAAGGCATCTTTGTAACTCAGGCTCAGTCTTGGGGTTTGAAGCCCAATAACAAGCTCTAATAGTCCATCCTACCTACTCCAATCACTTTTAAGCCTTAGACTTTTCAGAAGCCTTTCACACCAAACCCCACATTCAGGAAGCCTTTTGAACCAAATGGGAATAAAGTTGATAAGTTTATTGGAAATAACTCTGGAAGGAGAGATTAACTGTTGTAGAAATGGATGAAAAAAGGGCTAAGGGGTTATGTTTTTCTTGTGATGAAAAGTATATGGTTGGCCACATCTGTAAATCAAAGAAACAAATCTTTCTGGTATATGTAGTTAAAATGAGATAGAGTCTGAATTGGTGGAGTCAGAACAAGAGATAGAGGTCAGGGAAGAGGCATATGAATTCATGACCATATCCTAATAAACATTCACTAGAATTACTAGCTATCAGACAATAAGGGTAATTGGGTATCATGAGAAAAGGCCCTTATAGGTACTGATTGACAGTGGAAGTACCCATAACTTTATTGACTAGGAAGTGGCCAAGAAGTTAGGTTGTAAGGCTAGTCCTTTTTTGGAGCATTCATAAAAAGGTTCAATGGCTCTTATAGGGAACAACTTTTGCTTCAAACTTCTTGCTACTGCCTATGGGTGATGTTGATATTGTCTTGGAGTGCAATGGTTGACTACCTTTGGCAGAATTATATTTGACTTCAGCAATAGGACCATTGAATTTATATGTCAGGGCCAAAAACATGTGCTAAGAGGTGCTAGTAGTTGGCTCAAGGCAGCTAAAGCAAAGACCTTGACCAGGATAGAGGAGGAAGACACTCAATTCTTCATGATGTCATTATTGTAATAGGGTAGTGAAGAATTCAATTGCCACAATATTCAGGCTGATCAAGGTATGGATATTTCACCAGAACTTTCTATCTTGATGGATTTGTATGCTAGCATATTTGCACTTCCTACTACATTGCCTCCCCATAGAGGGTCTTTTGATCATAGGATACCACTCTTAGAGTCTGCCAACCCAGTAAACAAGAAACTTTATAGGTATCCAGGTGTGAAAAAGGACATTATTGAAAAATTTGTTCAAGAGATGTTGGACCAAGGGGTCATTCAGCATAGTGTCAGTCCTTATGAATCTCCAACAGTCTTGGTGGAAAAGAAATATGGGAGTTAGAGGCTCTGTGTGGACTATAGAGAAATAAATCAGTTGACTATTAAAGACAAGTTTCCTATACCCATAATTGAAGATCTCCTTGATGAATTGAGTAGAGCAATAGTATTCTCCAAACTAGACCTAAGGGCAGGGTATCATCAATTGAGAATGATTGATGAAGACACACATAAGACAACTTTTAAAACTCATGCGGGTCACTATAAGTTTTTAGTTATGTCATTTGGCTTAACTAATGCACCCTCCTTCTTTCAAAGTCTCATGAATGTTGTTTTCAAACCTTTACTGAAGAAATCAGTCATGGTTTTTTATGACATACTGATCTATAGTAAAAGCATGAGAGATCATCTTATTTATGTTAAGTCTGTGTTTGATCTGATGAAGCAATTTCAATTGTATGCTGAGCAATCAAAGTGTGCTTTTGGTGTCCCTCGGGTGGAGTATTTGGAACATTTTATCACTCCTGAAAAGGTATCTACTGGCCCTAGGAAAATTAATGTTGTTCAACAATGGCCTATCCCTACTAATCTTAAGCAATAGAGAGGATTTCTGGGGTTGATTGGGTATTGTAGAAGGTTTATCAAGAGATTTGGTTCTATCTATCAACCTCTACATGAACTGTTAAAGAAGGATGAATTTCTGTGGAAGGAAGAGTTTGTTGTGCCTTTTGAGCAGTTGAAGCAAGCATTGGTCTATGCACCTGTCCTTGCTATGCCTGGCTATTGTAAGTCATTCTTAGTGGAGACTGTTGCTAGTTGGAAAGGAACTGGAGTTGTCTCGATGCAACAAGGACATCTAATTGCCTACATCGATAAGTCATTAGCCCTAAAACATCAGGCTCTGTCTGTTTATGATAGGGAACTATTGGCTCTTATTTTTGTTGTGACTAAATGGTCTCACCACCTACTAGGTAGACCATTTATTATCAAGACAAACTAGAAAACATTGAAGGACTTGCTAGAACAACACATTGATACTGATTTCATATAGCTGGGATTTCTAAGCTCATGGCATTTGACTTCTCTATTGAATACAAGAAAAAGGCTGAGAATAAGGGTGTTGATGCCTTGTCAAGGAAACATGAAGCTGAGTTGCTGACCATTTCCTTGTTAACCCTCTAATGACACATTGTATGAATAGGTTAAAGGCAGTTGGTCCTCTGTTGCTAGTCCGCAAGAGTTGATTGCTAAGTTGCAGGAACACCCTTATAAGTCCTTTACTTGGACTAATGACCAGTTGAGATAAAAGGGGAGATTAGTATAGGGAAATGACCCCCTGTTGAGAAAGAACATCATCAAGCTATGGCATAATTCTACCCAGGGAGGTCATTCTGGGATGGACGTTGCATAGGAAAAAAATAGCCTTAACACGAGGACAAATCAGAAATGTGTCGCTGGGTTAGGGCCACTTTTTATAGGTCAATGGTATCTTTATGCTCAAAATCTCGATTCAAGTAGTCATTTATTTGGTATCACTCAAGGGGCGGGAACTACCATTCTAACTGTAATGACCGAATCTGTCATTATTTCAGAAACAACGATATTGCAAAATCTCGGGAATGATTTAAAAATATTTTTGCATTAAGCGGGATTGACGTGACAAAAAAATTTGTAATTTTTGAAATTTGGTCTGGGCTGATGTCACTCCGCTATAGCGGTATTTATTCCGCTATAGCGGATGGCCCTCCGCTATAATGGGGTGACAGGTGGTAGTAGCTTGTTACGCAATTTCAAGTAAAAGACTTCTCCTCCTCAGTTGAAAAATATATGAGGGTTTCTCCAAGAACTCTCCTAGGCTGCTCCAAGGCTTGGGAGCCATGAAGAGGAGGAATTTTGACAAAAAGGAAGCGAAACAATGGATTTCAGGATCGTTATCCGCTAGGAACACCTTCACAAAGCCAGAAAATGCATTGAGAACTGCTTGGTGTCTAGGTAGGCTAGGTTTTCCTTATTTAGTAGATTGACTCATTTCCATTTCGTATTATTCATGTAGACTGAAAAGGAGAATCCATGCCTAGGCCTTCAGGCACAAAGTCTGGAGGTTGGTTGTGGTTGAATTAGTTGAACGAGGGATATGATTGAGTTAGGGTATTGGGTTGACATGTTCCGGGTTGGGTATGTTATTGTGTACGTTATTTTTTTTGTATATTATTATGATGGACGATGACAGGGTTTCAGGGACTAGAATGTCAGGAAGGTTTGAGGAGCCGGAAGGGCTTGGGAAATTAAACGACTATAAAGACGAAAGGGAATTTCCGGAGATGAATTGGTAGGAAAAAGGTAGACTAACTAGAATGGTTGAATTATCAATGTTAGGGGAGGTCTCTCCCCATGTTGTATATCGATCCTATGAGGAGGGTCAGAATTGGGTGTACCTATTGGTATGTGTTAGGGGGGGTGAATTTAGCTTAGTCTTCAGAGGGATTTAAGTTGAGTTTACGTACCCGGGGTAAGGGTAGGTGATGGTTATTGATTTTTAATATGCATTATATGTTCACTACTATTCATAGTAGTGTATGAGTTACATATTTAGGGAATGAATTATGAATGTCTAGTTGTCCAGTAATCAGTCTTGTGAAATGAACTTCTTTTGTTTGCTTGTTGGTTTTACAAGTATGTTTGTTCATTAGTTGTAATTGATTGGACTTGTTATGACATTCGGTTGGCTCGGGTACCACGCCTGTTATGGGAATTACTAACTGTTGGCTCGGGTACTACGCCTGGTACGGGTATACTAACGGTTGGCTTGGGTACTACGCCTGGTATGGGTATACTAACGGTTGGCTCAGGTACCACGCCTGGTACGAGAATTCATAATGGTTGGCTCGAGTACCACGCTTAGTACGGGTTATTTTAATGGCATTATTGTATCCCTTCGATGGTTCCATGAATAGATGAGGTTGTAATCTTGAATTGTGAATTCTGTATATGATTCATGAGAGGCCGGGTGATTTTATTGAAATGTGAGGTTGGTCTTAGTATAGATCGGGATTACATGTTTAACACTTAGGTGTTGTTAGGGGGATCCCGGGGTGGGTCCGGACTATGTGAAAAGAGATATATGTAAGTTATTGTCATTGAATGTTGTCAATGGTTGTGAAGTGGATTACATGTGGGCATAAGCTAAGAGGAAGACCTAGAGTCGGGAGTTGTGTTGCTAGTTAGCACTATTATGTTGGGGATTTCTCTTAGGGACCCTTGAGAGGTCTGGAATACTTGTTAGTGGCACTATGAGTGTGATTGGTCTCGGTTGGCAGTTACTAGATTGTTTCTAGGTGCTTAGTCGCAGGGGGTTGGTTGAGTAAATGGAGTGGTAGTCTGAGACTGGACTTAGTGGTGGGGCTAGTGTACAATGACTTGGGAAGTCTAAGGTTAAGGAGACTTGGGAAGTCTAGGTGATAAAGGTAACTCGAGAAATCGTAGGTATTAGGGGTAAGGTTAGAGCAGTAGAATTGGCAGCGGAAGAGTTAGGAAGGGTTGAGGTATGAGGTACAGGTAGATGGCTATTGAGATTGGGTCTGGTAAAGGCGGAAGTTGGAGGATGGGACCATTGGAATTATTTACATGCTCTCCCTTATTTTTATTATATGATGGTATGAGTTGATTCGGGTCGACCGATGATGCCTACTAGTACGTGTGTTTGTACTGATTCTACTCTTGCTATACCTTTTTTTTGGGTATAGTCTGGTTGCAGCGTCGGTGGTGTTTCATAGATACACGATGACGATCTTCAACAGCTTCTACTCTTGTTCCATGGTGGGAGCTATGTCATCTGACTTTCTATTATATTACTCTTGTAGTAGCTCTTGTACCGACTTAGAGTAGATCCTAGAGAGGGTTGTTTTTCCATTTTTTAAAAAAAGGCTTTACTGTATTTCTTTGGAAAAAGGTGTTTTCTGAAACAAGGTTGTAAATGCTTTCACATATTAAAATGAGATTATCATATTGCTATTCTCTATTTTTTCGCAAACACCTGTTGGATCGGGTGGTAAGAGTTCGTCTGTCTAGGTGGTTAGAGTAGGCATCCGCATGGCTCGGTAGGTTGGGTCGTGATAGATGGTATTAGAGCCTAGGTTACCAGTCTCCTAGTACAAGAGCAAAATGTCAAATAGATTCTTACGGATTGGTGTGTTGACGTCTACATCTAATCCTTGGGAAGCTATTAAGCATTCTAGAAAAACAACTCCCTTCTTTCATTCCTTTTCGTGCGGCTCATAACTTGCTTGTATGGGTTGAGTCCAATTGGTATCTCTCGATTTAATTTTTATCTCCACAAAGTGAAGGGTGTCATTGGACTCCGATTGCGATAAGACAAGCAAGAAAAGTTGGAACCGGGAAGGTTTCAATTGGTATCTGGCCTGAGAGGCTGTGGTAAGTAGGGATGACCGACTAATGGTCATCCATGGGACGAATAGAGAGTATTTTATGTAACTTGATTTCGTTGTAGCCTAAGTTGAAATGTTGTGTGTTCAGTGCTTGTATGACTTACTTGATTGATATGTGATTAGTTGCCTTGTTGTGAATTTGTGGGTCTAAAGGTAGTCATAATTTGAATTGGTATGATTGATTTGGTAAAATGCTATGTGCGTGGAGTTAAGATTTCATGTTATTTTCAGAAAGAGACTCATCATTGGTTAAGATGGTGAGGGGGAAGGATTTACGATTGTAGGGTACTTCGGTTTCAGGACAGTCGGGACTTGGTTGGGAACCATGGGAACAATGGGAACAATGGGATTATCCCCGTGGGATAGCGGGAAGGTGTTGTTGTGATTAACTTTCTTCTGTAAATCTTTTATGATTCGTGATAATTGAATTCTAAGTTTTGATCTGTGCATTGCCAGGAATGGTCTTGGAGGTTGTTTAAGACCATGGAGGGATTGACGGGGTTAGACAGTGAAAACCAGGAAGGGGAATATTGTCTAGAACAAGCCCCAAACGGGGGCAAAACCCCAAGAACTGTAAAATGTCTTAAATAAAGAGGGGAGGGGGGAAGTCCTAAGCCTCATCATCACTCAGGAAAGGGAACTCCTGCCTGTCTTCGGGCTCAAGCGTGGGAAGCTCCTGACCTGGGGCGACGCAAGAGAATATGACCTTGACGGTCTTCCACATCCGAGCAAACATGCGATCCCGGGAGCGCCTCTTCTTTTTCTCTTCCTCTAACTCCTAGTGGAGTGCAGCAAAATCCTGAGCGAAAGGGGGTGGGGTGGTACCTCCTGCAGCGGTGCCTTCTGTGAACCTCCGAACTACATCTAAAGTCTCCTCTAGCTGGTGGCTAGTGATCGGGGGCTGAGGCTGGGAAGGGAAGGGAGTGTCATCATAATCATCATCAGCATCCTCAATCGGCTGGCTACTTCCTACTTCATCCACCTTCCTCTTCTTCTTAGAAGAGACCACTTTCAATCGAAGAGGGTCGAATGGGTCATCCATCTCTACCTCCCTATCAGTGTGATCCACAGGCACCCCAACTCGCCTGCATAGCTCAGACACCAAACCCGGAAGATAAGGGCCCTTCCTATGACCCCGGTAGAAGTCCTTCCACTCGGAGATGATTTGTTCCCCCACGTTCATGATGATCCCCTTCATGTCATAAGCAATCACCAGGGCTCAGGCATAAGTCACGTCGGTCTTATTGCACGATGGGCGGATCCTCTGAAACACCAAGTTGAGCCACCTCCTAGCATTGACGGAGAAGTAAGCTCTAGTGATTCCCTCGGGACTGGCCTAGTAAACCTGATCTATGCACTCCTCATCCACTAAAGTTTCCCTCAACCAAGTCATGTCCCAAAGTCGAAACTTGGCCTCGTATGCTTCATTGGAGACATGAGGCACTCCTAGCACCTCATTGATCGTCTGGGGATCCACCGGAACATCTACCCCTAGAATTTGGATGGTAGGGTTGGTGTCATCCCAACAGACGGTGGGAAGGATGGTATAGAACTCCCCCATCCAACCTGTCTACGCGGGAGGGGGATCCACTAGCAAGGATTCCCAACCGAACTCTCAAACCCTGCGATGGAAGGCGGCTGCTTTTCTATCCACACCTGTCATTCTGCAACCCCTCTCAAAACAAAAGCCTACCCGCCAGATGTCTCAGAACCTTTCCTAACTAGCATCGTCAGGGAACCTCACATAATCATACACGGGATATTATTCTTCAACCATTGATTTGGTTAACCTGTAATATAACGAGAAGGCGGGATTAGAACTCGATAAGGCATAAGGGATTAAGAAAAAAGGGAAAAATTTCTAAGTGTTAGCCTGAGGAGGCTACTGGTTTGCGGTCTTCCGCTATAGCGAACGATTGTCCACTATGGAATAACTGCTATAGAGGATATTTCTCCACTATAGCGAGACCGCTATAGCGATCAGATTCCGCTGTAGCGGTATTCATCATCCCAGAAACTCCAAGGGGTGCATTAGTGGCGTCCCTTGACCTAAATCTCTGTTTTTAACGTTCCAAGTTTAGATCTATATGTCTAAATTGTCCTATTACTGGTTTCTACAAGAATTTGGGCATTATAACCCGTAAATTTCATCTAATTCACAAGTTTATTCAAGAACAACCCTTTCACCTCCTCCACCATTCTTGGCCTATTTTTGGCCAAAAAGTACTTAATCCTTACGCCCAGAACACCGGGGAGGCATTGTAAATGTAAGAGAAGCAACCATGCATCTAACAATTCAACAAGAATCCAACCCAAGTTCAAGTTTAAAAAGGCAACTACAATGTATACCCCAAATCTTTATTTTCTACCATAACCATGTCTAAATTCGTGCAGGGAAGTAGTAGAGGGAGTAAAAGCAATTATTACCTGAAATTTTTGACATCGGGAGCGGGGTGATCGGGTGAAGAAGGGAGTATTTTGAAAGGAAATAGAGGAGAATGGGGATCGAAACTCATTTCTCCCCTATTTCAATCTGTTGCCAACCGCTATAGCGGTTGATACTCCGATGTAGCGGAATCGCTATAGCGGAATTGCTATAGTGGTATAATGTGCGCTATAGCGGATATGTCAATCCGTTTTAGGAAAGGAAAGGTTCTCCTAGGTCTTTTCAATTTTTTTTGCTCCGATATTATCCAAGGCCTTGAATTTCTTGGATGCTCGAGAGAGGTCACGTGTAAATTTTCTTTGGGTGGCTCGGGAATTCCTCGTTAGAGTGGCATAGTGTTATGTTCCTTTTAGTCGGTGCGACTAATTAGGGGGAAGGTCGATATTTTGTGTAGTTTCGCAATTACGCGGTCACTTGGGACAGTGAGGGTCCCGGGCTAGTTCTTTTTATCTTCTTAATTTTGGAATCATTGGGGATGAACGATGGGTAAATTGGTATCTGTTGTAATGACCAGATCTATCGTTATTTCAGAAACTACGATATCGCAAAATCTCAGGAATGATTTAAGAATATTTTTGTATTAAGCAGGGTTGACGTGACAAAAAGATTTATAATTTTTGAAATTTGGTCTGGGATGACGTTACTCCACTATAGCGATATTTATTCTGCTATAGCGAAACCGCTCATCCGCTATAGCGGGATAACGGGAGGCAGTAGCCTATTACGCGATTTTAAGTAAAAAACTTCTCCTCCTCCATTGGAAAACATACGAGTCTTTCTCCATAAACCCTTCTAGGATACTCCAAGGCTTGATAGCCATGAAGAGGAGGGATTTCGGTAAAAGGGACGCAAAGCAACAAATTTTTGGATCGTTATCCAGCTGGGAACGCCTTCACAGAGACATAAAATGCATCGGGGGCGGCTTAGCGTCCAGGTAGGCTAGGTTTTCCTTATTGAGTAGATTGAATCATTTCCATTTCGTATTATTCATGTAGACTGAAAAAGAAAATCCATGCCTAGGCCTTCGGGCACGGAGTCTGGAGGTTGGTTGTGGTTGAATTGGTTGAACGAGGGATATGATTGAGTTGGGATATTGGGTTGAAATATTCCGGGTTGGGTATGTTGTTTTGTATGTGATAACGCTCAAACTACACCTCAATTTAAGAAACGTAAGCGATCGTTGTCAAATATATAACCCAACAAGGTTGGGGTCGAATCCCACAGAGAATATGGTTAAGATTAAGACTTTAGTGAAGTATGTGACTAGTCGTCAACAGTTTCCGGTAAATAAAAGGGGGGTTTTGTAATCAAATTGTAAACAAAACAATAATAAACGTAGGAGTTTAAATCAGTATGAGAGGATGAACTAGGGATGTGTTCACCATGGCGTTGTAACAATGTCGATTCTAGGCTTAACCGGGTTCTTTCTATATGCTTGTCACGATGTGATTGCGTCAATTGTATCGTCTAAACGTCTCTCGACCAAATAAACAAATTTCCTTTTATCTTCTCTCGATCTCAAAAAGATGTGCTTTTTAGCTCTCAATCCTAACATCAAGTAGATTAATCCAGTTACGGCATTAATCAATAAGACGAGAGTTGGTAGTCTCGAATCCTTGTTGTTAATCAAGTTTCCCGGTTTTAAATCTCTTTACTCAAGTAAATTAAAACCTAGGCATGTTCTAATGTTTGCAACCACTAGAAACGTGACATAAAGTATGATTAACAACGTGACAATACATATATCGAACCCAACGCTACCCCGGAATCTATATTGCTACGTTTGCCATGGCTCCCACAACCCTAGTTGCGGGAGTTTTAGTTACTCATGCTCGAAGAAAAGAGAAGAGAATTGAATTCATAATAAGGAAAGAAGATTCTTACAATATGATGAAAATACTCTTCAATAATCCAAGAACAAGAACAACCAAGAACTCAAGAACACGAATTCAAGAATCCGAAAACGTGTTATTGCTCTCAAAAAATGACTAAAAACTATTCTAAAACTATTGGGTGTCTTCATTACATAAACCTATCATAGGGTATTTATAGGAGTCAAAGAAACCAAATCCAAAACGGGCTAGGAATCCCCAAAACGCGGGTCGCCGACTTAAGCTACTGCCTTAGCGTGACGGTCAGGCTGACGGACCGTCACTGCCTTGACGGACCGTCGCCTGGACCGTCAGCCTTAGGCAGTGGCACTGCCCCTTTGCTGCCTTGGTGTGACGGTCCCTTGTGACGGACCGTCACATGTGTGACGGGCCGTCACTCAGGCCGTCACACTTAGGCAGATTGCTCTTTTTCGCGTATTTCCGTCCGTTTCCGTGTTTGTTTCCATTTTCTACAAATACAACATAAAAACATCAAAAACAACAACGGTTGCTTGAAAACGTACGATTGTTCTTAGTAAAAAGGAGTCGAAAGTGACGTAAATTAGCGTCACATCAACACCCTCAACTTAAAACGTTCGCTTGTCCTCAAGCAACATAACATAAAACAATCAAACGACTCAACTAAGAACAAGAACTCATGTCTATAGCAACTCATGTTCATTCAAACTTATTCAATTAAATCATGCTCCCTTGTAACACACGAATGTATGAAACACTAACTTGCAAGGATCCAAATATGTCATTCCGATATGATAGAATATTATGCATACACACGCGTAGCTATCCTAACAATCAATAGACAATATAGACATCTTGGTGCCCTCACCACAAAGAAATCCCACACACAAGATTTGGGACTAGGTAAGACGCTCACACTCACAAACGACTTCAAACAATGCACATGCGATACCATAGGCTTGCCCTTACTATTCTATTTCAGTTCTTCAGAAAGCCGCTCAGGATCACTACAGGACTTGTTTAGGCTTGTAATGAGGCTTCGGGTGCAGGTAGGATACATTTAGGGGTTAGTGACTAAGTCCTCCTTGGAACTACCGACGTCTTATTACCACATAACTTACTTTGTCCATCCTTATTCACCTTTATATTTCCTTCTTTCTAGCTACAGGTGCGACCTCTTTATTTTGACAATTCTTTTTATTTCTTTTTCGATCTTTTTCATCTCTTAGGCACACACCCGGATTTTCATTCTATTCAACAACAATCATCTCCGTCCTCTTTTTCTTCTCCTTTACCACTGTAGTAGCCACCCTCAACTTAGGCTGATTGCCTACGTCAAGGTGCACAATGTCCATTGGTAGGACCAGGGCCAAAACAGGGTTTACCTCTATAGTAGCCACCCTCAACTTAGGTTGTTTTACCTACGTTGAGGTGCACGATGTCCAAGGAAGGACCAGGGCCAAGATAGGGATTCCAAGTTAAACAGGAATGGTGACAGGTTATTGAAAGAATAAGGTCAATTACGGCTCAAACAGGGATCAAAAGGGATTATTTGTATTTGGCCGGTCATATAGGCTAAGTGGACTGCATCAAAAAGGGCCTGCGATCCTTTCCTAAGCAACCAAACTTCAAACTTAACAAAATAGACCGGGCAAGTTCTAGATGCATGCACAGAGTAAGAATTTATAACAATTAATCTCACACACTCTTAGCACCAAGAAACCATATCGCTACCAACTATCAAACAACCGCTCGGCTTAAGCATACTCATTCAAATCATATTCACACAATGACATACAAGGATCCATACAGTCAATTGTTTCAATATAAGCTCAAAACCAGAAAATATTTAAAGGGCCTCGTTTTTAGACAAGAACAACGCATGCTTGCTATAGAAACTAAAAAAAAAAATTAAAATAACCTAAACATGCCGGTTCTACTAGATAGCACACCGGAGGGAAAAGAAATCGGCAACAAAAACCCTCGGTGGTGACTCACAGGTTTCCCCACGAATTAATTAGACTATAATACAACAACAATTTATGGGTTGCCTCCCATACATCGCCTGATTTAACGTCGCGGCACGACGCGGGTGTCTTGATTACTCAGACTTCATCAAGACACCCCAGAATGACTAAGAGTCAAATAAACACACTAGACTTAATCAAAAACCGTATTCCCCGGCAACGGCGCCATTTTTGATAACGCTCAAACTACACCTCAATTTACGAAGTGTAAGCGATCGTTGTCAAATATATAACCCAACAAGGTTGGGGTCGAATCCCACAGAGAATATGGTGATGATTAAGACTTTAGTGAAGTAGATGACTAGTCGTCAATCGTTTCCAGTAAATAAAAGGGGGGTTTTGTAATCAAATTGTAAACCAAACAATAATAAACGTAGGAGTTTAAATCAGTATGAGAGAATGAACTAGGGATGTGTTCACCATGGCGTTGTAACAATGTCGATTCTAGGCTTAACCGGGTTCTTTCTATATGCTTGTCACGATGTGATTGCGTCAATTGTATCGTCTAAACGTCTCTCGACCGAATAAACAAATTTCCTTTTATCTTCTCTCGATCTCAAAAAGATGTGCTTTTTAGCTTTCAATCCTAACATCAAGTAGATTAATTCAGTTACGGCATTAATCAATAAGACGAGAGTTGGTAATCTCGAATCCTTGTTGTTAATCAAGTTTTCCCGGTTTTAATCTCTTTACTCAAGCAAATTAAACCTAGGCATGTTCTAATGTTTGCAACCACTAGAAAACGTGACATAAAGTATGATTAACAACGTGACAATACATATATCGAACCCAACGCCACCCGGAATCTATATTGCTACGTTTGCCATGGCTCCCACAACCCTAGTTGCGGGAGTTTTAGTTACTCATGCTCGAAGAAGAAAAGAAGTAATTCATTATAAAGGAAAGAAGATTCTTACAATATGATGAAAATACTCTTCAATAATCCAAGAACAAGAACAACCAAGAACTCAAGAACACGAATTCAAGAATCCGAAAACGTGTTATTGCTCTCAAAAAATGACTAAAAACTATTCTAAAACTATGGGTGAATTTGTCATTACATAAACCTATCATAGGGTATTTATAGGAGTCAAAGAAACCAAATCCAAAACGGGCTAGGAATCCCCAAAACGCGGGTCGCCGACTTAAGCTACTGCCTTAGCGTGACGGTCAGGCTGACGGACCGTCACTGCCTTGACGGCCCGTCGCCTGGACCGTCAGCCTTAGGCAGTGGCACTGCCCCTTTGCTGCCTTGGTGTGACGGTCCCTTGTGACGGACCGTCACATGTGTGACGGGCCGTCACTCAGGCCGTCACACTTAGGCAGATTGCTCTTTTTCGCGTATTTCCTTCCGTTTCCGTGTTTGTTTCCATTTCCTACAAATACAACATAAAAACATCAAAAACAACAACGGTTGCTTGAAAACGTACGATTGTTCTTAGTAAAAAGGAGTCGAAAGTGACGTAAATTAGCGTCACATCAGTACCATAAAGGTTCATATATCGCAAAAGGCTGTACACCGCATCAGGAAGATATCTTAGCTCAGAGCAAGGTCAACCAACTAACATTAGCCGGTGGCAGTTGTTACATAGTTGACCCTTGTATAGCGTCAAGCATTACCCCTTTATCATTTAATGTCATTTAATTAGAAGTCATCTAGAGGGTTTAAATGTAAAGAATACAATCGTTGGAGCTAGACCCCTATATAAGATCATGTAATCATCAGTAAGAAGAACAAGAAAAGCACACATAACATATACTCCATAGTAATACAATTTTCACTGTTCTAATACTAATCAATCATTTTCTTAGGTTTAATACTGTTATATTCTTTTCATTATTGTCTAATATCTCACTGATTTGTTCAAGCTTGGCAGCTTTATCCTGGCCATTCACGATACCTTGTGATCTGAGCCAACTCTGGCTCCATTGAACCCTAGTTTCTTTTACTGCTTACACTTGCTTTTATTTTACTAGACAACATTATACTTTACTTTTGCTAAGCCTGACCGAATCAGGACCTCTTATCCTCTAAACCTCACTAACAAATTCAACTGTACTTTTTTTTGGAGTAAACAGTTTGGCATCCACCATGGGACTGAGGACAATTGTGGTATTTATTTGGTCGCTTCAATAGCTTTACTAACAAAATCTCGTATTTTTTGTAAAGGAAAACCCTTCTTGTTAGATGGCTGAAGTTGAGAATCAAATCAACATAAATGTCGACTCGGTCTTAAGACAATCAAGCAGATGGAGTAGTCGATCCAATCACTGAGCATGACGAACATCAAAGTTCGCGTGAAAATCAGAATCACCATGACGAGAGTAACAACGACCAAAGCACTACGAAGACAATAAAGACAAATTTCACGAAACTCTTTGATATACTGAGTTCTCACCAGAAATCTATAATGAGTCTTCAAGACAAGACCACTCTAGGCCAGGATGCACCACTCGTAGATCCACCTCGCCAAGCAAGAGACAAAGACCAGGGAGAAACCAGTGCACCCGCCCTTGGTCAAGGGGACTTGTCCCAAATCTTGGAGCACTTGAAAGCGTTGGGCAACAATGTGGATCAAAATAAGAAAGAATTTCATGCCCACATAAATCAAATTCTGAGGGTTCCGTATGTAACCACGTATACATGCGCAATAAAAGGTAATGATATACAGCTAGACAAGGTGGAATCAGTCTACTCAATTTTTTTTTTGGAAACCTTGACTAAAGGGGCCATGACATGGTATTCCATTTTTCCCAAGCATTCCATTAAATATTTTGAACACCTTGAAGATTCCTTTGTGCAAGCTCTCACTGGGGCCAGAGAAGTGCAAGCAAGGAAAGCCAACATCTTCAAAATCACTCATGGGGACAGAGAATTGATCCGAGAATTCATGATACATTTCCTAGAAGAAAGGATGTTGCTGCATCTGGTCCCAAACGGATTGGCAGAGGAAGCCTTCACTAAAAGGCTCAATCCAGAAGCCCTAATGCTTCACTGAAACAAAAAGAGAACTTGCTAGAATTCTTGGCGACAACCTGGGCAGACATCCAAAATAGGTATGAATCCAAAATCATAGTTGAAGATGATCAGTTGGCTATGCCTATTTATGCAGGTTCAATAATCCAAAGACACTGAAAAAGATGCATGGACTTTGACATGAAGTCGTTAAAGGATAGATATCGATCTTACGCTCCGTTAGAAAAATTTCCAGAATGGGGTTTCCCCAGTTATTACTCTCGGACGTCAGAAAGGCATAGAAGTGATCGGAGAAATGATAAAACCACAAGCAAGGCATGACAAGCAAAAACGACGTTGGCCCATCAAGGATCAACAACATAGAAGCTTTATGTTTATTTGAATATTACTTCAATATAGATGATGTTGTTTAGTAGCAGCACTCAGACAAATCAATGACACAAGATAGCCCAAACCCACCATGGTGGATCCAAACGGATAGAACTCTAGACCAATATGTGAATTTCATAGGTCCCACAAACATCACAATGGGGAGTGCCCCCACTTGTGAGAGGAGGTAGCATGGTTGCTCAAAGAAGGACATCTCATGAAATTCTTGAGTGATTAAGCCAAAAACAATTATGGAAGAAGTAGAGATGTTGAAGCTCTAATTTACCCAACTGCACCCGAACACGTTATCAATATGATCATTGGAGGTGAAGATGTAAAAGGAGTCACATTCATCACAGCCAAAAAGACCAAGATAATGGTCACAAAAAGAAAATTACTGTGAGAGGAAGAAGAAATCAACTTCGATGATGATGACCTATAAGACACCATGCAACCCCAATATGATGGTCTAGTAATTACTCTTAACATTTTTGATTTTAAAGTTGAGCGCATACTGGTAAACCTAGGGAGCTCCGCTAATGTGATCTGTTGGACGCTAATAGAGAAAGGGCTTGATAAATAAAGTCATCCTTGCTTCAAGAATCCTATTGGGGTTCAACATGGCTAGTGAAATGACAAGAGGAGAAATTACACTCTCGGTCAACGCAGTAGGAGTAATCAAAGAAACCACATTCTACATTATAGATGGAGACATGTGATACAACACACTCTTTGAAAGACCCTGGATTCACAATGTAAAAGAAGTCCCGTGAGCTCTATATCTCTTACTAAAATTCCCCACTGCAGGAGGAATCAGACAGCTTAAAGGGAAGCAATCAACAACTAGGGAAATGTTTGTTGTGGATGAAACCTCGGATAGGAAGATAGATAAAGAAATCAAATAGCAATCACAACAATCTGATTCACCCCAGGGAACAAAGAAGCAAAAAATTCATCAAGCTTTGGGGAGAATTCGGGCAATCGCAATGGCTTCTCTCAGATATTAGGGACTCGGAAGAGAAGGAAACATAAGATGCCATATACTAGGTTCCAAAAAATTCATGGTACCGAAAGAATTTGATGCCACAGAATCCACGGTAGAAGAACTCGAGTAAGTGCCTTTGCTGACCCATCGACCAAAAAATGAAGGTATACTTGGGGATCGAATTAAATCTGGAACTCAGGATCAAGCTAATCATTTTTCTTAAACTAACTCTAACTGTTTTGTATGGTCACATCTAGATATGACAGATATTCCACTAGAGGTCGCAACTCACAAGCTGAACATAGACTCGAGATTCATACAGGTAAGACAGAAAAGGTGTCCAATAGCAGAGCTCAAGAACAAGTTCATAAAGAAGGAGCTCAAGAACAAGTTCATAAAGAAGGAGGTAAGTAAGCTACTTAACATCGACTCTATTCGAGAAGTAAATTATTCCGAATGGCTAGCCAACGTGGTGGTTATGCCCAAGAAAGGTAATAAATTAAGAATATGTGTAGATTTTAAAGTTATAAAAAACAAAGCGAGCTCCAATGACTCTTTTCTGTAGCCACACATCGATCAGACGAATGATGCAATGTCAGGAATGACTTGCTGAGTTTTCTTGACGTGTATTCCGATTATAATCAGATAATGATGAATCCAAAAGACCAAGAGAAAACTTTCTTTATAACATATGACACATACTACTATAACATATTGCCTTTCGAACAAAAAAATATTGGAGCAACCTACTGGCGGTTGATTAACGGTATGTTCAAAGAACAAATAGGAATAACTATGGAAGTGTATATAGATGACATGCTGATCAAGTCTTTGGATTCATAGGACCATTTAAAACATTTGAAGGAAACTTTTGAGATACTCTGGGAACACAACACGAAGTTAAACCCCCAAAAATGCGCCTTCGATATCAGGTTAGGAAAGTTTTAGGATTTATTATCTTAAAGGGGGGGATCGAGGTTAAACCGGACAAGATCAAAGCAATCGAGGAGATTCCAGAAATTCTTGATAATGTGAAAGTGGTGCAGCGGCTCACCAGAGTCTAGCCACATTAAGTCAGTTCATATCCCCATCCTCGGAGAAAAGCCACAAGTTCTTCTCTCTACTCAAGAAGAAGAAAAAATTTAATTGGACGCTGGACTATCAACAGGCACCAAGTCCACCGCTACAACGTAAAGAAAGCGAGCCACTGCTCTTATATCTCACGGTGTCTGAAGTAGAAATCAGCATCATCTTGGTTCGATAAGAAAAAGGTATGCAATTTTTAATCTATTATGTTAGAAGAACTTTTCCAAATGCAAAAACCAGGTATCGACACCTAGATAAACTAGCTTGATGCTAGTAATGGCCGTTAGGAAACTTTGATCGTATTTCTAATGTCACCCTATCAACATCAATGCTAAACATCCTTTAAGGAACATTATGCATAAACTTGAATTTTTGAGAAGGCTGGCCAAATAGGCAATAGAAATTAGTGGGTATGACCTTGTAATGACTGGGTCTATCATTATAGGTAGTCTAATCGTGTCAAGTTTTAGAGTTAGAAAACTCCGGGTTTAGGAGTTTGAAATTCTGGGCTACGCTAGCCTCGGTCAGATTTGGAGCGAGGTGGAGTCTACGGCAATCCAGGTAAGGATTTGGTTGGATGTCTTATGGTGAGCTAGTTTTACTCATAGCTAACACATAAAGGAGTCCGTGAGACTTTCTCAAAATCAAATTTGGGTAAGTAAAACTCCCGAAATCGAGGTTGACATGAAGGGATTATTTCGGGATGTCGGGAAAATAAGTGAGTTGTAAAATGGACTAGTTTTTGAGGTTTTATGACTTTCTGTCCAGCGGTTGATTTTCTGCCATAGCGACCTCTGCTGTAGCGAAGAAATTACTGCTACAGCGGAAGTCAACGTCGGTCAGCCTCCGCCATAGCGGACGATTCCGATATGGAGGTATTGCTATAGCAGAGTAGACCACTATAGCGGAACATGATGGGATTTAATGCAGAAACTTCACCAAAGTAGTTCAGTTTTTCTTGAAACGTTTTGGGAGAAGAAGGGGGCGATTTTGGGCGATTTCTACCAGTTTTTCACCATTTTTTGTCCTAAAGGTAAGGATTCTACTCCCAAAACTTTGTACTACTTTTCCAATGCGGTAGAATTGCTAGGAGGGAACTTGGGGAAGGGTTGGAATAACCTAGGGATGGTAGAATCCGGGGAAGAAGGGGGATTCTAGGCATGAAAGTTCTTGGGTATTGTTAAAAGTAAGGTATTATGATTGTATGTTGTTAAATTCTATATTATTATCTGTGAGAATGATAGAACTAGGAAAATTAATGACGGGAAGCCCGGGAAAAAAGGTAGGATGATCATGGGTGGCCTGGGGGTCTGGGATTTGGTGTAATCCGAGTAATGTGTAGGCCTTGTTTGTTAATTTGAGTACTTGTATATTGTTTTAGACCAAGAACGAGAAAGGAATACGGAACACGGGAAAGCTCAGGTTGGGTAGAGCTTGGATCATTTCGAGGTAGGTGATGGCTTACAATTCCTGTGAATGTTGTATATTTTGTACTCTTATCTAAGTGTTTGTATGAATTGCATGGCTTAGAGGAATTGTGTAGAATGTCTAAGGGTCCTGTTTTACAGTCTTTGAGTTGTAGCCCAATTATTTCGGGATTAGACTATCTCTCTATTGTTTTAAGTTTTGGGGTTGCATCCCCA
Organism: Jaltomata sinuosa; assembly: GCA_003996215.1. NCBI lineage: Eukaryota > Viridiplantae > Streptophyta > Magnoliopsida > Solanales > Solanaceae > Jaltomata > Jaltomata sinuosa. The sequence continues at coordinate 76,342 of QJPP01000684.1, read as the reverse complement.
TACTCTAGTATTGGTAGTGTTTGGTACGATGACTTTCAGGTTCTAGGAGAATTTCCGCAGGTTTTTATTTCAATGAAAGGCCTTTTCCATTAATTGAATTGCTAGTTTGTTTTCTGTTTGCTGGTTTTAGGCTGTTAGTCTAGGTTAAGGGTTAAACTCTACTGGTTCGCTCATCCAGGGGTTGGGTGGGTGCCACTCATTACGGTCAGGGTCGTGATAGACCTAACGTAAAAAACTATGAACTATTATAAAATTCTAGGTCCTAGCCGACTTCATAGCTGATTTCATCCAAAAAATGATACCTAAAGTAGAGAAGGAATATGCCAAAACTTTCAGCACTGAACCCAAAATATGGACCTTACTCACGGACGGAGCATCAACTTACGGGGATCCAAATTGGGCATCGTCCTAAAAAATCCTTCTGGGATGTCATCAGGAAAGCCATCAAAATCATTCATGTTACTAATGACAAAGCTGAGTATGAGGCATTAATTGCAGGTATGGGTCTAGCCCAAAATCTAGGAGCAAAAATCATTGAGGCAAGATATGATTCCCTCCTGATGGTGAACCAAATCAATGTAACATTTGAGGTGAAAGACGAACGAATGAAAAATTCTTAGACAAATCACTCATTACCTTGAGTCACTTTCAGGAATGGACATTGGAACACATACCAAGTGCCCAAAACACCAAGGTAGAAGCTTTGGAAAGTTTGGGGATTGTGTCAAATGCAGAAACTGTTAACTTTGAAAAGGTAGTCCAATTGCTCAATTCATTCCTTGAACTTATCCATGGTGAAATGAATCATACGGGCCTAACATAGGACTAGTGGAATTAGTAAATTGACTACCTGAAAGAAAAGAAGTTGTCAATGGATGCGAATAAATCTCGAGTGCTCTGAACAAAAGCTACACGGTACTGTTTGATAAACAATCATCTATACCGAAGATCTTTTACCAGTCCTCTAGCCAGATACCTGGGCCTATGAGAGATCAAGAAAGTAATGAAAGAGATCTAAAAAGACGCTTGCGATAATCACTCTAGCATCGAGACTCTTGTTCAACAACTAATCAGAGTTGGTTGTTATTGGTCAACAATGGAGCAAGATGCTAATACATACGTGCAAAACTGTGATAAATGCCAGAAGCGCACATTCATGATCCATCGACCAACAAAATCTCTATACCTCATAATTTGACCATGGTCATTCATAAAATGGGGAATAGATATAATGGGACCGCTCCCGACAGCAACCGACCAAGTAAGATTTATTTTATTTTTAACTGACTACTTTTTGAAATGGGTTAAAGCAAGTTATTTCAAAAAGGTATGAAAAAAGAGGTCATTGACTTCTTCTGAACTCACATAATATGTTATCTCGGTGTACCCAAAGAAATCACTTGCAATAATGATGCCCAATTTATTGAGAAAAAAATGACTGAGTTCCTGGAAGAGATAGAGATCAAAAGGATCACCTTTACACCGTACCCCCTATGCAAATAGTCCAACAAAACCCACAAAAAAAATGGTGATTCAAAACCTTAAAAAGAAGCTAGAAGCCGCCAAAAGAGTATGAAGGAAAATACTGCCTGAAGTACTATAGGCATACAGAGTCACGCCAAAATCCAGCATCAGAGAAATATCTTTCTCATTGGTTTATGGCACGGAAGCCCCCATACCTGTATAAGTGGGGGCTCCGAGCCTTCTCTACCAATTCTCCAACAACAAAGAAAATGAGGAGGTAGTGCTTATCAACTTTGATCTAGTTGAAGAGAGGCAAGATTCAGCCTTCATCCAGATAAAGGTGCAAAAGCAACAAATGGAAAGATACCATAATCAGAGAACTAATCTTCAGCACTTGCAAAAAGGAGACTTAGTCCTCAGAAGAATAACCTAAAGCACAAAAGATCCTAGCACGGAGAAACTCTATCCCAACTGGCAAGGACCACACAAGGTCGCCACAATAATCAGAAAAGGTTTATACAAGCTGACTAACCAAGAAGGAGATGAACTCCCCAACAATTAGAACATAAGTCATCTAAAGAGGTACTGCTGCTAAGGTACATCTTTAAAAGTTATTTATACTAATCAAAAGTACAGGAGTCAAAGCACACACAAGAGGCCACACTGGCCCAATGAACACGAGCTGCACTCTTTTTCTCTTTGATCAATTTTTCATCCTCAAGAGAGAATTTTTCTGGCAAGATTTTTAACGAGGCAGCATATCAAAACGTGTAATTGCATAAGGTAAGCAAGGCTTCAGATAAAAAATAGCTTATTCAGTATCCAAATCCTCACAAGTTCGCAATTGAGCACCGGGGAGTCTTTAGGGGGATTGACAATTCAGTAAAATCTCTAGATATGTGATCGAGGACCGCTCAGAGACTAAGATCTTTGCTTCAAAGAAAAACCCAAAGCAGTCTAAGGTACAAGAAATCAGGGACTTTTCAAGCGAAGAAGCCAGATATCTTTGTATAGACGTATGAAATTGGGGACTGACTGTTGGGTCGATAATATTTACCCAATGTTCGGCGGGCTACCAAAAAGGCCAGTGTACAAGTTAGATCTACAACTAAAAAAATAAAGTCTTCATTTACTAAACTTTCATTCGATTTTCATTCTAGCTGAAATTCAGTGCAAGAATTTAAAAAATGCTCAACACAAGAAATTCAATGATCATACATAATGAAAAGTTCCAACACAAAAAGAACAGAAGTTATACATGACAAAAGGTTCTGGAGTCCCAAGAGACTATAACAAACTCAAAAGTTCTAATAAATATGCCTAAAGTGAACAGGAAACGTCCTAAAAATTACTAGCACAAAATCAAGGGACCCTATACAAACAAAATATGCAATCAGATGTACATCTTGGCTCATGCTATCACTAACCGGATGAATTTACCCGCTAAAAAAATGAGATTGAACACATATTCCTGGCTCATCAAAACATCGAAAGAATTTACTTGAACAAAAAAAGGAAAAAATCGGATGAAATATCCTCAGACAATAAAATATCGATCGATTATTCTTTATGATTCTTCAACAAGGAGTTAGACGCATTAAAAATTCTTGAACTTCCTCAATCACCATTTGTCCTTAAATTCTTTGGATCATGTCACCACTTGATGAGGACTCTCATATGGTGCAACATAGTGGTGTTATGATGTTCAAATGGTGGAGTGCCTTATTTTAATTTTATTTATTTTTTATTATTTCTTTAGCTAAACATTAGTGATTTAGGGACCATTACTTGTCCTTAAACTCTTTGAATTATATCACCACTTGATGAGACTCTTATATTATGTAATAACGTGATGTTATGATGTTTAAATGGTGGCAAGTTGATTGTTCTAATTTTATTTATTTTTTATTATTTTTCTAGCCATATGCTTGCCTTGGTCTATATATCAATGGGTGATGATAGATGAACACAGTTGTCAATCATGGAACATGACTTTTAAATATTAATAATGAGCTAATTTAATATATAGTTACTTTGAAATTTGAGGTATGGGATTTCAGATTTAAGATTTGGGGTTTGTTAGATTTGTGCAAATTCAATAAGTTTTTCATTATTTTCTATTTTTGAAAGTCTAGCATCAACCACTAGTTTATTATAGATAGTGTTGCTATATAATTACTCATTTTTAATAATATATATTTAACCATTATCTTGGTATATGCTATTTTAGATATAGTTCTATTATAAATTCGAACTTCAAAAAATTATTTTGACTCACTTGAAATAGTTAGACTTGTGCAAATTCAATAGGTTTTTCATTATTTTCTATTTTTGAAAGTCTAGCATCAATCACTAGTCTGTTATAGATAGTGTTGCTATGCAATTACTTATTTTAACGATCGATGCTTAATCACTGCACTGATATATGTTATTTAAGATGTTGTCTATTATAAATTTGAACTGCATAAAATTACTTTGACTCACTTGTTCAAATCTTTTATCTTCTTTTCTTGATCAACTCCTCTTTTCAAATTTCTCATTCTCTTCAACCTTTCATCATCTAAAAATGTCACAGTTATCTCAAATATTTCAACCACAAAATTTCAATGTTTATTTTTACAGTTAAACCACTATCTTAAAGATATCACACACTCAAAAAAATTTAAGTCACAGATTCTATAATTATACAATTGAAATGGTAAGTACTTTATTCTTAAGATATATTTTTTCATGTGTTTTTCAAAAATAAAAAGGCCTCTAATTATTTGTTATTTTATTTAGGATAATTGTGGATGCGACTATTTCAAGAGAATTGAGTTGTGCCATGATGAAATAATAAATTTGACAATTTTTTTTAGAATGAATTCAAGACCTATAAATAGCCCATCACCTAACACATTAACATCTAATATTTACCCTTAATCAAGTTTGAAATACAAAAAAAGACATAAAATTTTAAGAAAATAAAATTTGCTTAACACATTCTTTAAAGAATTTGAAGAGGAAAGGGATCACATGAAAGATTTGCAGAGAGATACAAAGATTGAGATGGATTAACTAAAACAGAGGTTGATGATTGTTGAAGAAAGAGTGAATCGACTAGAGATGTTGATGTATGATTTATTATTGTTGGTTTTACTTGAAAATGTGTAGCAGAATTATAATGTGACTGATTTTTTTTGTTTTGGGCGTGTAAAATATTTAAATAATAGAAATAAAAGTATTTGTGTATTAATAACATCTATTTGAGTTGAGATATGATCTTTGATTCATAGTTGATAGTAATAATAATTGATTTTCAGTCAATTATCAATCAATGTTATAGTAGATAATAAAATTTTGTCATATTAATAAACAATTAGTCCCTAATAATTCAACCTTAGCATATTAGCATTAAATGAGCTAGCTATAATTAGTAAACTCAAAAAAGCAAAAATATAAAAACAGTTATAAAAATAATTACTAAACCTTTGCATATTATTGTCAACTGAGTTAGTCATTCAAATTAACTAATTGTCACATTTTGAATTAAAAAGTTATAAAAATAAATAAAAAATTACTTGTCAACCTCCATATAACATCCACAAATAAAAATAAATGGTGTTTGTTACACATGTCAATTATAAAATTAATTATTTTCATTATATTTTTCTACTACAATGAATAATACATCAATTTCTCTTTTAGAAATATTTTATTCAGGGACACAATATTTTTGACAACATGATCAACTGGTTTAGTGATCTTTTCATTTTTCTCCTCAACTTAAGTAATTTTTTAAAACCCTCATCAGTATTCTCAACTTGAGTAGCTTCATCAAGGATCTTATTAGTGTTGACCAAATTTGCTCCAACAATTTCTACATGAGTCTTATTAATATTTCGCAAATCAATTTTAGTTGTTAGCTTCAATATTCTCTTTGTTGATGGCAAATTCTTGCTTATCATCAATCATACGTGCTTTCGCTATATTTTTTGAATATAGTTAAAAAAAATACTTATGTTATATAATATTTATCAGACAATAGAAAAAACAGTATTCACTTTGCTCCTTGGAAGTCTCTTTCTTCTCCTTCTTCTCTTTTTCTGTTTTTTCTTAATTTTTTCCTGGTTCACACAATTTAAAATGTCTTTTAAGGCATTCTTGATATTAGACACACGTCAAAGCAGTTTTACCTTCACTACTGGGTTCATATCAAAATATTTTTTTAGTTGATCTTTCATGATCACCAAAATGTTCCCTGCTTGATCCCTTACAATCACTAAAATATTTTCTGCTTGATCTTCTTCTTTTATTCTTGTCTATGTATTTTCAACATCATCCTCTTCACTCACAAGTTTCTTTTTCACCCTCTTAGGAGTTGAAAGGATAACAATTACTCTTTTCAATTCATCCTTCAAGGTATTTATTACTAAATTTTTCACCTCATTTGAATGTAATATAAACATATAGCCCTTCTTCATCTCACGAACAGTGGGAATGATGTAAGGACGCACAACTTATAAATAAGTAAAATATTAATATCTAATTTATATTTTTGTAAAATAGTTGTTAATCAAGTTCAAATTGATATTTATGTAGCTTTCACTTGATTGAATGAATCATCTTGAGTAAGTCAATCGATTTTACAAGTATGTCCTTTAAGGATTCTAGAAATAGGCAAAAAAATATCTTTTGATTTGTCTGTTTTATTTTTAAGTGAGAGAAAAACTTCATATATCTAGACCTGTGATTACATAAATAATTTAAATAAAAGAATAAACAAATAAAAAATACACTTTTTATAATTTGTTGTCTAGTTGATTTATAATTTTTACCATGAATGCTCAGAAAAAGTTATACAAAACATAGGTTGTATTTTTTTTCTAAATGTGCAATGGGTTGTTTGACCATGTCAATCTTGTTATTTAAGTAGTTCAAAGTCAAGTCAATTTTTTTCTTTTTCAAGGGTATTTCTAAAAGAAATTTAAAGAATGCGCTATTCTAATGAAATTCAAGTTGATTGACTTGGACACATTTCTAGCAAATAATATGGTATATAATGAAACATTGGAGTGTAAAAATCACACAAGACAATATTTCAACTTCTCGCATTTGTAGAGCCTACTCCTTCTAAGAAGAATAGCTCATCTCTTGTAACTATCTGGCTTCGATTAATTTTTTTACAAAAGACTTCACTATTTACATATAGCTTGTCCAAATTCTTTTCACAAAAAAAATTAACAATTTAAATTTGTAATCAAAGTAAATTTCTTTAAGTCAAAACATGTAGACTTGTCATCCACTACAAATCACATCTCATGCTTCTTCTGCTCATTAACACGATAAAAAACTATAATGGATCATCCGTACATTGAATTTGTTAAAATATTTTGATTAATGATGAAAACATAAATGCTTGATTCTTTTTTAAATTTTTGATCAGCCAATAAGTGTTTAAATTCAAAAAATAAGTTTACCTAGATTTTATTAAAAAATTTGCTGAAAAAACTTCAATTTTATCCAGCCAAGTATTCATATCATATTTATCAACATTAATATCATTTGCACAATATGACAAGGACAAAGAATCATCATTTTTATTTTCTGAAACAGACTGCTCCAAAATAGACTTCTTAATATCAATCTCAACTCTATCTCCATTATCTCAATCATCAAAAATATTAATTATTCACATTCATTATTTCAGAGTTGGATTCATTTTAATTAATTTTTATAAGTTTTCTTATTTTGTTATCTCGTGCATATTCTTCACCTTTTCTCTTTTTACTAGCAGAACAAATCATTACTTTTTCTTCTTTTTTGTTTTTTTTGTCATTTTTAAAAATAATTTACATACAAATAATATTTTATCGTTAGTAAATCATGATATTAAAATAACAATAATTGAAGACAAGTCTATTAATAAATCATGATGAATTTGCAAAATTAAAATATTAAAAAATTGAAAAATGCTAAACCTTTATGAAAATGGTTAAATATAAACAACAAAAAATACTATTGTAACTAAAAATAACAAAATATTTGACAAGAAAATGGGATAAAATTCATTTTTTTTAAAAAAGAAACTTTATGAAGACTAAGGTTCATCAACAACTCAAAAACATAAATCTCTAAAAAATATTATATCAATATAGAGCTAAAAATATTTAAAATTACAAAAATAAATTGGAAAAAGGGTCAAAAGTACCCTTTTATTTTTGTTGATTAGTTAAGTTTGTCCTTCGTTATACTATCAGGTCACATATACCCTTGTTGTTATAAAAGTATTCAAATATGTCCATGTTTTAAATGAAATCCCCCAAATCAAACAAAAACACTCAATTTCGTTTAAATAACCTACACTCCTATTTTAACCCGATCCACTAAACTAAATAATTCATATCAAATTAAACCCCAATTATAAACACCCTAATTCATTATTTCTTTTTCAGTAATGCTTGTTGATTAACTCGGCTATGGCTTCTGTGTAGAACTAGTAACATGGTTCATTTTAACTGTAATTTTATTAAGATAAAAATTGTGTCTCATTATTGAAAATCATATATGCTTTGCACATGGGAGAATCTTGTTTCTCTGCTAACTGAGGCTTGAGCACTTGCTAAATCTTCTACAACTTAAAGGATCAGATAGTCGATTATTTAATAAATCAATCTTGTGAACTTATCTCCCATAAATACAGTGATTTAGTGTAACGACCTGTTCTGCCGTTACAGGTAAACCTTTCATACTAAGTTTTGGGTTAGAAAATATTCGAATTTGGGAGTTAGAAAATTTAGACTAGGCTAGTCTCAGATGGATTATGAGCGAGGTATGATCTAGGGCAATTCGAGTGAGGATTGAATAATATATCTTAGGTCGAGCTAGTTTTTTCGTTAGCCAAGACCTTAAAGAGTTAGGGGGACTTTTCGAAAGTGAATTCGGGTGAGTAGAACTCCTTGTATCAAAGTTGATGTGAAGGGGTGATTTCAAAACGTCAGGATTTGAAGTGTGTTATAAAATGGGCACTATTAGGGAACTTTTTGAGGTTCTGTCCCATGTCAACCATCATAGCGGTTGACACTGCGCTACATCGGCTTTCGCTATAGCAGAAATTTTTTTGCTATAGTGAAAGTCAACGCCGGTCAGCACCACCATAGCGATCGATTCCACTACGACGATGCTGCTATAGCGGTATACGAACCGCTATAGCAAAATAAGTCGGGGTAAATGCAGAAATTTTTCCAAAAACGTTCATAATTTTTCAAGAACATTTTGGTGAAGGGCGGAGGCAATTTTGACGATTCCAAGGTAGTTTTTCACCAAATTTTGTCCAAGAGGTAAGGATTTTGCTTCCCCTAACTTAGTACTATGATTCCTACACAGTAGAATCATTAACTAGGGCTTGGGGGAAGGTTTGAGTTAACCTAAGAATGTAGAATCCGGGGAAAAAGGAAATTCTAGGTTGTGTAATTCTTGGGTTATGTTTATTATAGCTTATTCATAATTAAATCATCGTTATTTGCTTAATATTACCGTTAAATGGTAGTTTTTAGGTGAATTAATGGTGGAAAAGCCCTGGGATGGGTGGAATAATTATCGGTTGGCCTGGGAATTGAGATTTGAGTATAATCCAGGTAATGTTAGGTCATTGGACTAATTTTGATATGTTTATAATCATTGTAAGACCAAGAACGAGCGAAAGCTTTGGAAAATGGAAAGGCTTCGACCCGGTAGAATTTTCAAGCTATTCGAGGTAGGTGCTAATTATTGTCTTTCTAAATTTAATGTGTGTGCATGTAACTTTTGCTTAGTGATGTATGTGCTTGCATGCCTAGGGAAGGAAGTTATGAATGTCTAAGTATCCGGGTGTCAATTATGTGAAATGAACTTGATTGTTGCTTGTTGGTGTTACAAGTGTATTTTTGTTCATTTAAATATTGACTGTTGAATTTTGAGTGACATTGATTGGCTCGGGTACCATTTAAATGTGGGGTTGGTCCTTGGGTGGGGCGGGCATTGCATGTTAAAACTTAGCTGTTGGTCTAGGGATCCTTAATTGGTCCGGGTGATGTAAAAAGGGTAAGGTGTTATTTTTTATTGTTCATTATTTAAATCGTTGTTGAACCTGTTCATATGGGTGATAAGTTAGAAGGTAGACTGAGAGTCTGTAAATATATTACTGACTATTTTACATGTTTGTACTACTTTACTCAGTTCTGATTTATTGTTCATATATTGTCTATTGGAGCTGGCCGATGATTCTACCAGTACACTATGGTGACGTACTGATTCTGCACTTGCTTTCCTTTTGTGAGTAAAGGACATATTCCAGCGACTCATACACAACCTCAGATATAGTCCCAGCGATTCCAGATTCCAAGTGTGAGTTGCTTCCTTCGGGCTACCATAGTTTCTTCTAGTTTAGTGTTAGTCTTCTTGTTTAAGACTTAAATCTCTGTTTTTGGGGTTGCATCCCCATTTCTAGACATTGGTATATGTTTTGGTATGATGACTTTTAGTTTCTAGGGGTATTGTGATGGTCCTTCCAATCATCTTCGCGTTTTCATATTCATTATACTGTTAGAGCCTCCCTGTAGCGGCCCTAAGTCATTTATGGCTTGCTGGGATCGATAGTTCGGATCCCTGGTCGTCCATTTGGTTGTTTTGGCCATTTGCCTATTTTAGAGCCTTAACTTAGAATATCATTGACTTTAGTCAACATTCTTGGTAAACATGCTCGGAATTGAATTCTGACCGTTCTATTAGCTCTGGAGCATGGATTTTAGTCTTGAAGGACCCTTGGTCTGGTTCGGGGAGCTTTTGGTTTTGTTTCGCCATGGATTTTGTGTTTTAGCCAAGTTGAACTTAGAAGTTTGACTTTGGTCAACATTCAGAGAAGACGGCCTCGGATGGAAATTCTGACAGAGGTGTTAGCTTCGAATGTTGACTTTGGGCTAGGGGACCTTTGGTTCGGGTCTCGAGGCTTCCGGACTCATTTTAGACCTTGGTGTTCCATTTTGGAAAGGTAGGCCTAAAGTTGGTTCTTTAGCGTGGGGTCCACTTTTTGTGCTATCGACTTTCGATGGGGTTTTCGTCGATTTCTTTGAGTCCAGAATGCTATTTTTAGTTGGGTAGCATAGTTTATTTGTGTCCGTGGGACCCCGGATGCCTCCCGAGGGTTTAATCATATGTTTTAAACTTAGCTGGTTTTAGTTGTAGTTGCTGTATCTATTGGGTCTGCAATTGCGGATATTTAACCGCAATTGTAGCCACTACATTTGCTGTAAGACACTGCTTTTACGGTGTCTTGCCGAAAGTGTTAGCTCTGCATTTGCGGTGCTTGGCCGCATTTGCGGCTACCACATTTGCAGTGTGGCATCGCATTTGCGGTGTTGGACCGATGGTGCAGGTTCCGCATTTGAGGTGCTTGGCCACATTTGTGGCTACCGCATTTGTGGTGTGGCACCGCATTTGTGGTGTGGCGCTACATTTTCTGTGTGGCACCGCATTTGCAGTGTGGCGCCGTATTTGCAGTGTGGCACCACATTTGCAGTGTCTGCTGGCAGCTTTTAAACATAACTTCCTCCTTCTTTCTCCTCATTCTAAAATGTTGCCCCATTGTAAAACAACTCTCCAACCACCAAAATTGTCCCCTTTTTGGCACTCAGATCCCCCGGGAAGTCACACTATAGCTCCGTGGGTATTTTCGTCACTAATTGGTGAGTCTCCTTCCTCCCCCATCTTGTCTTCTCCATTGATTAACACTCACCATTATTGCCAACTTCTCAAGCTCAAATTGTGTTGTCGAATCTGCTCCCGTGTAGAGTTGCATGCTCCGTAGACTCATTCTTTATGTATCCCTTGGCTTGATTCTCTCATCTTGGTAGGTGATTCTTGCCTGTTTTCGAATTTCATTTCTTTAATCTCCATTGTTGGGTTCCTAGCTTTAGGGGATATTTAAGCTTAAATTTCTCGCCCAATTTCCTTACTTTTCCGGGCATGTACTCCCTTGGTCATTGTGATCATAATATGCGCTTTCATTTTCGGTTTTGGGTTGCGAGGCCCATGGGCCCGTCGGTGACCCGAATTATGATCCAGCTACAATGGTCGCGATATGGGTATTGTTAGACTCATTTTAATGTTTTATCTATGTTTTTGATAGTTTGATTATCATTCGAGATTTCTCGGAGCAATTTGGGCTTGGATTTTATTGTCCCAGCAGTTGTCATCGGACGACAGGTAGGTTACGGTTTAAACTCCCAAGACTTAGCATATATCGGATAAAATTGTACAAGCTGGCATCCTTGGGTTGGGATTATTAGGTTGGTACTACGGACCTTGACCGTTTTTTCATGTTTTACCTCAATTCTTTCCTCCGTTATGTGTAGTATTCTCAATAGTTGATATTATCACCCTTATGGTCCTGTGTGGCCTTGTTTTATGTCACGACCCCATTTATCGATCATGATGGCACCTACAACCCCCAGTAGGCGAACCAATTCCCGTAGTTGAGGACAGTTAGTAATGGGCTACTATCTAACAAATAAGCGGAAGAATAGTTTAATAAGCAAAAGTAAGGGAACAAGATGAAGATAATAGATAACAGGAATATATATATACATATGCGGAAACTAAACTAAACCCCAAGACCTGGTATCATAGTATAGAGCCAGAACTACATACATGGAGTGCAATTGATCCAAAACAATATATACAGATGTCTCTGAATGGTAATAGAGTACATAAAGTAAAAGATAAACTAAAGCTAAGCTCCGATCGTCAAGAGCTCACCCCCAGTCTGAAGTAGTCCCCAACAAACCTCCAAGCACGAATCACAGTGATCTAACGGCGATGACCCATGCTAGGATCTGCACCCAAAGATGCAGGGGGTAGGGTGAGCACCAAATGCGAAGCATAAGGTACCCAATAGGTATCATAGACCGACTGGGCACATATAAGATAAAAGCGTAGTAACAAACAGAATAGAAGCAAGTAGTCACAGAAATCAATGAAAAAGGTACACAGGAACTAGCCCAGAGAGAAATCAACAGAACCACATGTGAGGCCAGCAAGCAGAATATATACACCATAGGCACAGGTGAAAGTAAGAAACAACACACCTGGGATCCTTATGATAACAGTATATACATAATAAGTTCTAGAAATGGACGGTATACCAGTAACCTCAAGTGTAAGAGGAAGAGGGAAATAGTAATGACAGGCATGCTCAGAGACAGGAATCAAACTCAACTAATCATATCAATCTCAAATCCAGAAACTAACAGCCTAGCAGTAACCAATTTCATACTTAACCGTAACAGGGAACAATTATGTAAGTAAATAGCAAGAGTCTACCTACAGTCCCCCGGCCGCCCATACAACCGAGGAACACAAACAAGTGAAAACAAACCCTCCGGCATCCCATACTACCGGAGCGTACAATCAACAAACAACAAACAAGGGTGGAGCCTCAAACAATGAATGAATGATGCATGAAGATCTTAAGTGAAATGGTATCTCTGTTTGTACCTCCTCCGGTGCCGATCCGGCCCAGCAGGTAGGTTTCATGGAAGGACATTGCCCGTATACCTCTACTCCACCATATACCCTTCCTCCGGCACACGCAGACCGAAGCCCCAGGCCCTGATGGCAAGGTCCATGGAGGTCCCCGACCCCATACTAAAACTCAGTATCAAAACATGTCATCCGAAAACAAGTCCGGTTTCAAGATAGAGACCCAGTCTCAAATATGCATGCCCAGACTCTTTCCAGGACTAAAGTAGTAGGAAAATATCTCAAAAACCCCTCCAAGGGTGCCCGGGCATAACCGGGTCTAAACAGTAGAAAGTCATCTCAGGTGCTCGGTCCGACCGAGGCTAAAATTATCTCAAGTAGCAAGAAAGCTCAACTAGCACCCCGGCCCTGCCGAGTCTAGCGTTAATCGTAAAACTGGTGATTTAAATCATAATTTTACTTTCTTTTACCCAAGAATATTCACAAGTTAAATCAAACCATTTTCAATTCATTTCCATCAAAAATGGGCTCTCGAGGCCATGCAAGGTTTAGAAAATAGTGCAAGTAGGCCCGAAGCCAAAACCATAGTAAAACATGGATAAAACCTCTTATATGCATGAAAATGGTATGATCAAACACAATAGTTGCCCAGCAGCTCACAATCAACCTATCGACCCTGCACAGGCCCATAGCTACTCAACAAGCATAACCAGCCTAGAAGGATAATTCTATGCCCGGGACTCGCGGACATTCCCAATATCCCACCTTCTATGTTCCAGAGTCAACAAGGCCTCACAGGACCACAAGGGTAAATAAAACATATCGGCAAGTACTACAAGCAACGGAGGAACAAAAGTAGGCGGAGATGAATAAAGCGGTCAAGGTCTGTGGTACCAACCTAATAATCCAACCCAAGGATGCCAGCTAGTACAATTTTATCCGATATATGCTAAGTCTAGGGAGTTTAAACCATAACCTACCTGTCTTCCGATGACAAGCTGCTAGAACGATAATTTTCGAGCCCGAACCGCTCTGAAATAAAATCAAACTCAAATTCGGGCTTGAATAATTTGACGTAGATAATCGATTTTCTTTTCATAAAAAGAAATATATCGTAGCACACATATTTTTTCCACGAAATTCCTTTCAGCGTGCAACCCCATCTCACAATGTTGATAACCAACCAAAACCCAATAGGAGGAAATGAAAATCCAAGAATTTGCTGAAGTTTATCCATGTTAATAATGTCATTTATAAGTTTTAAAAACAATGGTTAATTAATGCTACATGTGCCAAATGATGCCACCACTCAAGTTAATACTTGCTGGCCACTCCCTCCACCCACACGTGGAGTGGAGGTGGCAATTACAAGGCAACAAAAAAATATTCTTATCCCGTTATTTATGTACTCGGGTATTGCGTAAAATCATGGTAAAATAAATATAACTTTTTAAATACATCATAATTAATAGAAAATTATTTTAAATAAAACCTACTATATTATAATAATAATATTTAATATAACTAAGTTTACTATCTCTGTTAAAATATTACAATGTGTAAAAACCTTATAAAATAAATACGTACACAATTATATCATAACAAAAGTATTTTTCATAAACATTTAAAATATTTTAAAAAGGTAATAGAAATATAACTTTTTACCACATTCAACTTTAAAATAAAATATTTTCAAATACGCGCGATGCTAATAAAATTCTTAAATTTAGGTTCGCAATTCACCATCGCACGATTTTGATACTCAGCTCCTAAGGCAGGGAATTGATCATAATGACTAATCGAACGGCCAGGGCACCGAACCACCGGTCCCAGCAAGCCATAAATGACTTGGGGCCGCTACAGAAAAGCTCTAACGATACAAGAAAGGCGAAAACGCATAAATGACTGGAAGGGTCATTACATTTTACTCTGGATCATAGATTGTGGGTTATTCGGGGGTGCCCATGCATCTCGGGCATCGTTATCATGATATTATGCTGGCTATCTGTGTTGTAGAGCGATTAAAGACTGTGTAGGGCCGATAGGTTGATTGTGAGATGCTGGGCAGCTATTTGTGTTTGATCATATCATTTCCATGCATATAAAGAAGATTTATCCACGCTTTACTATGGTTTTGGCTTCGGACCTACTAGAACTGATTTTCTAAACTTTGCATGGCCCTGGGGCCCGTTTTTGATGGAAATGGATTCGAAATGGTTTGACTTATCATGTGGATCTTCTTAGGGTAAAAGAAAGTTAAATTATGATTTCTATCACCAGTTTGACTATTAAGACTAGACTCGGCAGACACGGGGTGCTAGTTGAGTTTTCTTACCGAATTAGGATGATTTTAGCCTCGGTCAGACCGAGCACCTGAGATGACTTTCTACTGTTTAGACCCGATTACGCCTAGGCAATCTTGGAGGGGTTTTTGAGAAATTTTCCCCAGTACTTTAGTTTTGGACAGGGTCTGGGCATGCATATTCGAGACTGGGTATCTATGTTAAACCTGGACTTGCTTCCGGATGATATGTTTTGATACTGAGTTTTAGTATAGGGTCTGGGACCTCCATGGACCTTTCTGTTCCAGATTTAGAGCCTAGGGTTGCGTGTACTAGAGGGAGGGTATACGACTGAGTAGAGGCATACGGGCAGTGTCCTTCCATGGAACCTACCTGTTGGGCCCGATCGGCACCGGAGGAGGTACATACAGAGTTACCATTTCACCCTGAGATCTTCATGCATCATATCATTCATTTTTTGAGATTCCACCCTTGTTTGCTGCTTATTGAGTGTACGCTCCGGTTGTATGGGCGATCGGAGGGTCTATTTTCACTTGCTTGGCGTTCCTCGGTTTTATGGGCGGCCGAGGGACTGTAGGTAGACTCCTGTTACTTTATCACAGTGTTATCCCCTGCCACAGTTATAATTATCAGGTTTTAAACTGCTAGGTTGTTAGTTTCTGGATTTGAGGTAGATTTGATTAGTTGGTCATTGGTTCCTGTTTTCTTCCGAGCATGTCTATCCTTACTCTCCTCTTCCTTCCCTTGTACTTGAGGTTACCGGTATACCGTCCATTTCTAAAACTTATCATGTATATATTATTATTGTAAGGATCCCAGGTGCGTCATTTCTTACTTTCACCTGTGCCTGTTGTGTATATATTCTACTTGCTAGCCTTGTATGTTGTTCTGTGTCTTCCCTCTGGGCTAGGTCGTGTGTACTTTTCGTTGATTTCTGTGACTACTTGCTTCTATTCTGTCTGTTACTATGCTTTTATCTTATATGTACCCAGTCGGCCTATGATATCTACTGGGTACCTTATGCTTCGCATTTGGTACTCATACTACACTCTGCATCTTCTGGTTCAGATCCTAGTGTGGGCCATCGCCGTTAGCTCGTTGGAGACTCGTGCGAGGAGCTGCTTTTGTGATACTCCAGACTGAGGGTGAGATCTTGGCGACTAAAGATTAGCTTTTAGTTTATCTTTTTCTTTATGTACTCTATTACTACTCGGAGACATTTGTATATATATTATTTTGGATGCTTCGTACTCCTTGGTTGTAGTTCCGGCTCTATACTATGATACCGGGTTTTGGGTTTGGTTTAGCTTCCGCATATGTATGTATATACTCTTGTTATCTATTCTCTTTATCTAGTTTCCTTGCTTCCGCTTATTAAACTGTTTCTTCTGCTTAGATAGTTAGATAGTAGCCCATTACTGACCGTTCTGGGCTACGAGGATTGGTTCGCCTCGCAAAACCTTATTGTTTTAATAATTTTGAGTTGTGAATGATAGTTTATTTTAATGCAATTGATTTTGAGCTGTTATATTCACTAAGTGTTGAGATGATAATGGATTCGCTCATGTGGGAGTTTCAGGTGGGTTCCACTCACGGCTGTTTAGATCGTGATATATATATATGTATATATATTCTGTGTCCAAGTGATTATGTAAATGCTATTTAATGCTTCAAACAAGAAAGTTGAACGAATAATAGTGCATATGAAAACTTCACTTGTAAAAGACATAGGAAATAATCTTTTGCATAACAACAGGTAAAAAAATGAATAGAAACACCAATAAAGGGGTACCTCTAGGATCATGATACTATATTTGAGATGGCAAAAATCATAAAAATACTATTTTCGATGAAAATGAGGAGTTCACTTTATCATTGTCATCTAGAATCGTAATTGTTGCCACAAATGCAATGGTAGCTATTAATGCTACTGCAAGTATGCATCAAATTTGATTTACCTTTCATCCATCTTCTCCTTTTATCTTCAATTCAGCATATTTCTTGGTTAAAATCAAAGAAGTGAGCTTTAACGGTCAGAGAAAATTCATCTTCCATACTATCATGGCACACCAGAAAAATAAGGACTGCTAAGCCAGATAAAAAGCCTTGAAAGACTACAAAACAAAGTATGAACGTCCAGAAAGTTGCAAAGGGATTTTCGAACAACCCTGCATACACTTCATGGCGCTCGAAAAGTTGAGCGACCGTCGGTCAACAACTTCTGTGCACAGATATAGATTCATTCCTCGTACCTGGTCCAGGGCACCAATCCACAGGCTACTCTGTTGATGCTTGGCTGATAAGTGCTTTAATATGCGTTAGATATTGTACAGAAGTGCAATTGCGATAATCGAGAGCTTGCGTATGTAAACGAAAGAGTAGACATCCCCCTTAAAAAAATCAATTTTACAATTTTTGAAAAAAATTACACTTTGGTTGGAAAACTAACTTCTTCTTTTTTTGTTTTCAAAATTGAAAAGAAATTCTGGAAAAAAAATTCACTATTTATGAAGTAAAATTGTGTTATAAAAATAAAATTATAAGGCAATTACATATGTAGAGAAAATATTTGAAGAAATAAATGGATTAGGGTGTTTATTATGGGTTATTTAGTTTAGTGAGTTGGGTAAAATTAAAATAGGGGACTAGATTATTTAAAGGACATTAAATATTTTTGTTTGATTTGGGAGATTTCATTCAAAATAGGGGCATATTTGAATACTTTTATAATGATAGGGATATATTTGACCTGATAGTATAAGAAAGGGCAAACTTAATTAATAAATAAAAATATAAGAGTATTTTTGACTTTTTTCTCAAAAAAGTATACTTGAAGACGATGATTATAAAAATCAACGCTTGATGGAGAAGATAAATCGGTTGAAAGATTAGAGCAGTTACAAGAAAAAAAATTAAAAGCAGGAATGATAAAGAAAGAAATTTTAATATGTTTAATGATAGTAAATATGGACCCAAATATATTTTAATAGATTTAAAATCATGTCCAACCTCTTTAAAATTATAAAAAGCATCCCGATCCTACACATACCTTAACTTTTCTCTATTTCTTGAATCTTAACCCTAAAAAAATAAAGCAAAAAAAAAATTAGTAGGTATTTTGCAAATTGAATTTTCAAAGTAACTCTTTTGCCAAATCTTCTTTTAAGACAACAATAAAAATTATACTAAAAATTACACTTAGATAACATTAAAAATTGGATCAAAACAATTCAATGATTTAAATAATACGAAAGAATTAAGCTAAAAAAAGGGCGAGGGGGGGGAGGGAAGGGGGAGTAATAGGACCCTCACATAGTTTAGGAGTGTAAATAATATAAAAAAATTAAGTTGGGGTTAATAGTCACATAGTTTATGTGTGTAATTGAAATTTTTTCCATAGTTTAAGGGGTTCTTATGTCTTATCCCCAAAATTTTTTGCATGTATTTTCAAGTATCTATTATTTATTTAAGTTAATCACATATAATTATACGCATCATTCTCAATTAAAATATGTATGATATTTTAATAACTTATTGAGACTAGTTCATATAATTATATACAATGACATATTTTAAATAGTTAATTTATCTACGTGATACATACTTGAAAACTCACATAATTTTTCTCTAAAAAATTAATCTGAAAATGTCCAATAAAAATACGTTATTATGTGTTCATGTTCCTAATTGGAACAAGCCTAATTGGAGTGTATAAATAAAATTTGTCAATAAAATGATAATAATTAAGCCGAGAAAATACATGAAGTCTCCCCTAAACTTATATCATTTTTGTAAGTAGACACCTAAAGTTTGTCAGAGTCCTATTACTCCACGAAATCAATTTAACCATAATAAATACACACTTTTTACACCGGTTGTTTTCTCAGCCTCTGCGAGTGTGTCTCACCCCCAAATAAATAGTATAATATTATTTTTCCTCTCTTTTTAATATAGGGTCGAATAAAACCCTGACCCACTCATATTTTAATCCGTTTTACTCTCCCCTCTCTTTTATTTCTCCGGTGAATTTCACTGATAAGGAGATTGAATTTGATAATTTTATAAAATTGGTTAATAATTTACAGAGAGCTTGCACATCCCTTGACGATCATGGCGAATTCCACTGGTAAGGCTTCCTTTCATTGTCGTCGTTGGTGGCAAGATCTCTCCGATCCCTTTTTCCCTTTTCATTTATCATCATCGTTCTAATGATATTTCAATTCAGAAAGAGTAGCACTTTGAATCTGCATCAGTGTTCTCTTTTTCTTCCTATGTGTCGATGCCATCGTTTGTGAAGACAGTAACGATGGTATAACAGGCGTCGACTTTGATGAAGTCGAGATTATAACACCCCAAAACTCTCAAGCCTAAACCCAACTCAGATAAAATCAGAAAATAAAGTTTTCCAAGTTACAGCCTAAATCATAGATGAGTTCCACAGACCGTGGAACAGTTCACGAACCGTGGAATGCCTCCGTGGAACTCAGACAGAGACCAGCCAAGTTGGGGTCAAGACCAAGAGTCAAAACCACGGACCGTGGAATGATCCACGAGCCGTGGATTCCACTCGTGGAACTCAGACCTGAGACCCAACTGTCCCTATGAAACCACGACCTGTTTCCATGAACTGTGGAATGATCCACAAGTCATGGAATAGTCTCGTAGAACTTAGACCTGAGGGTCATCAATCCTTCAGGAACCACGATAGGGTTTCACGAACCATGGATGGTTCCATGGTTTGTGAAGCCAAGTCGTGAAACTCAGACCCGCATCTTGAAAAAAGGTCCCAGGAACCACGACAGGATTCTATGGGCCGTGGAACCTGAGTTGCGAATTTCAGCAGTGTTCTTTTAAATTTTCCAAGGGTATTCTGGACCTTTCCTATCTGTTTTAAGGCCCAAGCTACATTATTTTTCTTAGACTAAGCTTAATTAATTAGTCAAAAATTACCTAAATCTCCCATTCCCCTAAAATCATCCGACACTTAGAAAGAAAAGGAGAACAGAAGCGACGGTTTCTCTCAAGAACAAGCATAAGGTTTCTTCAAGCTCAGCCCCAAAAATCCAAGGATTTCCTCCATAGATTTTCTTCCAGGTCTGTGAGATTTAATCAATGGGTTCCTTTAATCCATTGAGTCCCTAGATTCAGTCCAGTTCCTCAGTTCTCAATTAGTTCTTCAGGCGTAGGGTTCCTAAAACTTTATGAAACCCTTGCAATTCAGATTCTATTGCTTGTGTGATATTTATTACATGTTTTCTTGGGAACCTAGGATGTTCACATGTACAGAGCTCAGTAACCCTAGCTTGTGTTAATTCCAGTACTCGTAATTTATACTTGCTAGTCAGATTATTCAGACAATTATGCTTCAGAATTAGAATGCTATCAGTTTCAGTGTTATTATATTGCATTCCTAGACGATTATCAATATTTGAGCTATCCAGCATTTCAGATTTTGCATTCATTGCTTATGTATTCAGTCGGGAGTAGACTTAGTACCGAGTGGACGAAGGGATGAAGGCTCACCTACCAGTTTAAACTGATACCTTTGGTAGCAGTCCCTGAGTCCCAGAACTATGGCACCATCGTAGGTTCTAAAGGGGTCACCCGTCAGATTAGGCTTGACACCCTTGTCCCTTGTGGATATTAGTTTAGTGAATCCACGTGAGATTTGTTTGTACCCTTAGCAAGGTACGAACACCCTTCAATCTAGGGTTACACGTTAGCCCACAATTAGCTAAACTTAGAGTATATCGGTTAATAGTAGCTCCCACAGTCAGACTCATATTGCATTGATCATGTATTCAGTACTTATTTCAGTTATTCAGTTCAGCATGTTATGATATTCATGTTAGTTACTTGGTCAATACATTCAGCTTATCATCCAGTTCATGCTTCAATATGTATTTCCATGTTCAGTCTTTATGTTGTATGGCTTTACATATATCCCGCATGCTCTGTACATTCAAAGTACTGATGTATACTTTGTTCTACATCTTATCATGATATAGGTTCAGGAGCTCAGTATCCAGACCGCGCTTAGCGCGATTCTTCAGTACTTACTTAGCAGCTCAGTGGTGAGTCATCATAGTTCGAGGACATAATTATACTTATTTCATTCAGTCTATATTTCAGTTTCAGACTATTAGAGTTAGCTGGGGGCTTGTCCCAGCAACTCACATCAGTTAGAGGCTTCCAGACATAGTATTAGTTTCAGGTGTTGCATTCAGTATTGTTTTAGAACTTTATCAGATTGTCCCATATATCAGACATGTTTGGATTATTGTTCCAACTTATGCATTTAAAACATTTTATCTTCCGCACTGTTAGTATTTGATTTATAAATTCCTAGTTATGCCAAACCATGGGTTAGCTTAGGGTCACTCGTGATATTAAGTACTGTGTCATGTCTAGGGGGTAGCCTCAAGGAGTGACAAACTTGGTATCAGAGCATCGGGTTCAAGTGTCCTAGGGTGTCTGAAAGCCGCGTCGAGTAGAGTCTTATTTATGGGTGTGAAACGTGCCACACTTATAGGGGAGAAGCTATTAGACGTCATTAGGAAAAACTTTCATTCTTTCTTTTCCATCACATGCTATAGAGTGTGAACTCTATTTAATCTCCTTTTAATTCATGCTCTACACGTTTCAGAAAAATGCCTCCTAGAAGAGCCAACGCGAGGAACAAACAAGCACCAGCAGCTCCAGCAGACCCTCTGAATGAGCAAGTCACTCATGCTGAATTCAAGACTGTTTTTCATGTGCTTGCTCAGGCCATGACCGCTCAAGTTAACCAGCAGGCTAGGGCACCAACTCCACCTCAGACCAACTCTGTCGCAACTAGAATCCGAGACTTCAGTCAGATGAACCCTCCAGAGTTTCATGGGTCCAAGTCCGAAGAGGATCCACAAGAATTTCTTGACGACATTCAGAAGGTGATAGATATTATGGGTGTTATTCCAGTCGAGAGTGCATACTTAGCTTCTTACCAGCTGAAAGGAGTGGCTTATACTTGGTATCAACGTTGAAAGGAATCTCGTTGTACTAATGCAGGTCCAGTGGATTGGAACCACTTTAAGACTGCATTTCAGGACAGGTTTTTCCCACTTGAGCTCAGGGAAGCCAAGGTCTAAGAATTCAGCAACTTGAAACAGAATGACATGAGTGTGAAGGAATACGCACTCAAGTTTACTCAGTTGTCTAAGTATGCTCTGGGGATAATAGTTGACTCCAGGGCCCATATGAGTAAGTTCGTATCTGGTGTGTCCGATGATGTGGTTAATGAGTGCAAGACCGCTATGCTGGTTAGGGAGATAGATTTTTCCAGGTTGGTGACTTATGCCCAGCAGATCGAAGAGGAGAAGATCAAGGAAAGAGGAGAAGACAACAAAAGAGCTAGAATAGGTGAATTTAACTACTCTCGGCAGAGGTCAGATGGTGGTTACCGCTCTCAGTTCCATTAGAAATCTTCAGCTCCAGCCTCATCCTCTGCTAGTGCTCCGGTGCCTAAGTCCGTATAGGATAGGCGGGATTGGGCTCCAGGCTCTAAGTCCCAAGGTACAGTCACTAGCGGGAGCACTCATCCAGATTGCAAGAAGTATGGTAGGAACCACCAAGATGAGCGTATGACAGGCAGTGGTAATTATTTCGGGTCTGGTAAGCCAGGCCACAGAATGAATGAATGTCCAATAACTTCTCAGAAGGGCAAGGATACTCGCTGGCAGAATCAGGCTAACTCCACGACAGATCCAACAAGTTGCCCGACTCAGCAGGGTGCCTCATCTAGTGCAGGTGACGGTCAGCACCAAAATAGGTTGTATGCCCTTCAGACTCGACAGAACCAGAAGGATTCTCCCGATGTGGTCACAGGTACGTTACAAGTCTTCCATTTGGATGTTTATACATTATTAGACCCAGGGGATACCCTTTCTTTTCTAACTCCTTATATAACAGTAAATTTCAGTGTCAGTCCAAAAATCCTCCCAGAACCTTTCTCAGTCTCTACTCCAGTTGGTGATCCAGTTATAGCTAGACATGTATATAGAAATGGCCCTGTCACAGTTTCCCAGAAAGTCACCTCAACTGATCTTGTAGAGTTAGAAATGACTGACTTCGATATTATTCTAGGCATAGATTGGCTACATTCATGTTACGGCTTAGTTGATTGTAGAACTAGGATCGTTCAGTTCTAGTTTCCAAACGAGTCAGTCTTAGAGTGGAAGGGTAATACCTCAGTGCCTGTAGGTCGATTCATCTCTTACCTTAAGGCCAGAAAAATAATTTCCAAAGGGTATATCTATCATATTGTTTGGGTTAAGGATTCAAACACCGAGACCACAACTCTTGAGTCAGTCTCAGTAAAAAATGAATTCCCAAAAGTATTTCCAAAAGACCTTTCCGGAGTTCCTCTCGAAAGGGAAATCGACTTCTAAATAAATCTCCTTCCAGATACCTAGCCTATTTCAATTCCTCCTTACAGGATGGCTCCAGCTGAGCTTATGGAATTGAAGGAACAGTTAAGAGACCTTTTATATAAGGACTTCATCAGAGCCAGCATCTCTCCATGGGATACTCTAGTGCTTTTCGTGCATAAGAAAGACGATTCTCTCAGGATGTGCATCGACTCCCGTCAGTTGAACAAAGTCACACTCAAAAATAAGTATCTCATCCCCAAAATTGATGACTTGTTCGACCAGCTTAAGGGTGCTAGTTGTTTCTTAAAAATTGACCTCAGATCCGGTTATCATCAGCTCAGAGTCAGAGATAGTGACATTTCGAAGACAACCTAAAACACTCGGTATGGTCACTACGAATTTGTAGTTATGTCTTTTGGACTAACGAATGCTCCTGTAGCTTTTATGGATTTGATGAACAGAGTGTTCAAGCAGTATATAGACTTGTTCATCATTGTCTTCATCGATGATATACTCATATATTCTCGGAGCGAGAAAGAGTGCAGACCACTTGAGAGTGGTGTTGCAAACTCTCAAGGATCGCCAACTATTTGCCAAGTTCAGTAAGTGTGAGTTCAGGTTGAAATCAGTTGCTTTTCTTGGTCATGTGGTGTCTAGTGAGGGCATCTGAGTTGATTCTCAGAAGATTGAGGCAGTGAAGAACTGGCCCAGACCCACCTCTCTGATAGATATCAGGAGCTTTTTGGGTTTGGCTGGTTACTACAGGAGGTTTATTAAAGGATTTTCGTCCATAGCTACCCCATTGACCAAATTGACTCAGAAGAAGGTCAAGTTTCAGTGGTCAGATGAGTGTGAGAAGAGTTTCCTAGAGTTGAAAATCAGGTTGATTACAGCTCCCGTGTTAACTCTACTAGAGGGTTCAGATGGCTTCGCGTTTTATTGTGATGCATCCAGGGTTGGCTTGGGTTGTGTCTTGATGCAGTAGGGTAAGGTCATAGCTTATGACTCCAGGCAGCTTAAGATTCATGAGAAGAACTACCCGACTCATGACCTTGAGCTTGCAGCAGTTGTGTTCTTCCTAAAGATTTGGAGACATTACTTGTATGGTGTCCATGTAGATGTGTTCACAGATCATAAGAGCCTTCAGTATGTGTTCACCCAGAAAGAGTCAAATCTTTGTCAGAGAAGGTGTCTCAAATTCCTCAAAGACTACGATATGAATGTGCTCTACCACCTGGGTAAGGCCAATGTAGTGGTTGATGCCCTCAACAGACTGTCCATGGGTAGTGTGTCACATGTTGAGGAAGAAAGGAAGGAATTAGCCAGGGATGTTCATAGTCTTTCTCGCTTAGGAGTCTGCCTCATGGACATGATAGATGGTGGTGTGATAGTCCAGAATGGGTCAGAATCTTCTTTAGTAGCAGAAGTGAAAGAGAAACAAAATAGTGACCCTATATTACTCCAGCTAAAAGGTGCAGTTCATCAGCAGAGGGTAGAAGTCTTCTCCCAAGGGGGAGATGGTGTACTTCACTATCAGGGTCGTTTATGTGTACCTAATGTGGGTGAGTTAAGGCAGTAGATCCTTAGAGAAGCCCATAATTCTAGATATTCTATTCATCTTAGTGCCACTAATTGTACCGTGATCTACGAAAAGTCTATTGATGGAACGACATGAAGAGGGACATTGCAGACGTTGTGGCTAAGTGTCCCAACTGTCAGCAGGTGAAAGTAAAACATCAGAAACCAGGAGGTGTGACTCAGGATATTAGCATTCCTACTTGGAAGTGGGAGGTGATCAACATGGATTTCATTACGGGTTTACCTCGTACTCGCAGATAGCATGACTCCATTTGGGTGATAGTGGACAGGGTTACTAAGTCAGCTCACTTCCTGCCTGTCAAGACTACAGATTCCGCGGAAGATTTTGCCAGACTCTACATTAGCGAGATAGTCAGGTTGCATGGTATTCCCTTGTCTATCATCTCAGATAGGGGTCCTCAGTTTACATCTCATTTCTGGAGATCATTTCAAAAAGGTCTTGGTACATAGGTAAATTTCAGCACAACATTTCATTTGCAGACGGATGGCCAGGCAGAGCGTACCATTTAGACCTTGGAGGACATGTTGAGGGCTTGTGTGATATATTTCAAAGGTAGTTGGGATGATTACCTATCTCTCATGGAGTTCGCCTATAATAACAGTTTCCATTCCAGTATTCAGATAACCCTATATGAGGCACTCTATGGGCGTAGATGTAGGTCACCGGTTGGTTGGTTCGAAGTAGGTGAAACAGCTTTGATTAGGCCAGATTTGGTTCATGAGGCTATGGAGAAAGTTCAGCTTATTAGAGAAAGACTAAAGATAGCTTAGAGTCATCAGAAGTCCTACGCAGATGTGAGAAGAAGAGACTTAAAATTTGAGATCGATGATTGAGTCTTCCTGAAAGTGTCACCTATGAAAGATGTGATGAGATTTGACAAGAAAAGGAAGTTCAGTCCCTGATATGTAGGTCCTTACAAAATTTTGAGAAGGATTGGTAATATGGTTTACGTGTTAGAGTTTCCAGCAGAACTAGCAGCGGTTCACCCAGTCTTTCATATTTTGTTGTTGAGAAAGTGTGTTAGTGATCCGGCATCGATTGTTCCTTTAGAGAGTGTAGCCGTGAGGAATAGCCTCACCTATGAGGAGGTTCCAGTTGAGATTCTTGACCGTCAGGTTCATAGGTTGAGAAATAAGGAAGTCTCTTCGGTAAAAATTTAGTGGAGGAATCAGTCAGTTGAGGGAGCTACTTGGAATGCAGAAGCAACCATGATGGCCAAGTTCCCTCACCTCTTTCCTTTCGATCTGGCTTCAGTTTGAGGTAATAGTTCTTCTCCATAATCTCAGTTTTCTCATATGTATGCCAGTCTTAGTATTATGTTTTCCCAGCTTTTCCCAGTATTTGCAGCGTGTTTCCATGCACTCAAAACTAGACTCAGTCAGATATCAGCTTCTAGTAATCCGTTGGTAGGGATTGCAGCTCTTTCCCTCCAAACTCAACTTGTTTAGTCTTCATTCAAGGACGAATGATCCCAAGGGGGATATTTTAACACCCCAGAACTCCCAAGCCTAGACCCAGCACAGAAAAACCAGAAAATAAAGTTTTTCAAGTTACAACCGGAACCACAGATGGGTTCCACGGACCGTGGAACAGTCCACGAGTCG
The DNA here is from genome assembly GCA_003996215.1 of Jaltomata sinuosa. Taxonomy (NCBI): domain Eukaryota; kingdom Viridiplantae; phylum Streptophyta; class Magnoliopsida; order Solanales; family Solanaceae; genus Jaltomata; species Jaltomata sinuosa. Next base: position 49,467 of record QJPP01000684.1, on the reverse strand, counting down.
TAGAATGCCTCCGTGGAACTCAGACAAAGACTAGCCAAGTTGGGGTCAAGACCACGAGTAGGAACCACAGATCGTGGAATTATCCACGAGTCATGGATTCCACTCGTGAAACTCAGACCTGAGACCCAACTGTCCCTATGAAACCATGACCTATTTCCACGAACTGTGAAATAATCCACGAGTCATGGAATGGTCTCGTAGAACTCAAACCTGAGGGTCATCAATCCCTAAGGAACCACGATAGGGTTCCACGAACTGTGGATGGTTCCACGGGTCATGAACCCAAGTCATGGAACTCAGACTGCAGCTTGATAAAAGGGCCCAAGAATCAGACAGGGTTCTACGGGCCATGAAAGCATTCACGGACCATGAAACCTGTCCGTGGAACCTGAGTCGCGAATTTCAGCAGTTTTCTTTTAAATTTCTCAGGGGTATTCCGGACCTTTCCTATCTCTTTTAAGGCCTAAGTTACGTTGTTTGCTTAGACTAATCCTAATTAATTAGTAAAAAACTACCTAAATATCCCATTCCCCTAAAATCATCCGACACGTAGAAAGAAAAGGAGAACTGAAGTGACAGTTTCTCTCAAGAACAAGCAGAAGATTTCTTCAAGCTCAAGCCCAAAAATCCAAGGATTTCCTCCATAGATTTTCTTTCAGGTATGTGGGGTTTCATCAATGGTTTTGTTTCATCCATTGAGTCCCTAGATTCAGTCCAGTTCCTCAGTTCTCAATTAGTTCTTCAGGCGTAGGGTTCCTAAAACTCTATGAAACCCTTGCAATTAAGATTCTATTGCTTGTGTGATATTTATTACATGTTTTCTTGGGAATCTAGGATGTTCACATGTACAGAGCTCAGTAATCCTACCTTGTGTTAATTTCAGTACTCGTAATTTATACTTGCTAGTCAGATTATTCAGACAGTTATGCTTCAGAATTAGAATGCTATCAGTTTCAGTGTTATTATATTGCATTCCCAGACTATTATCAATATTTGAGCTATCCAGCATTTCATAATTTGCATTCGTTGCTTATGTATTCAGTTGGGAGTAGACTTAGCACCGAATGGACGAATGGATGAAGGCTCACCCGCCAGTTTAGGCTGAGACCTTTGGTAGCAGTCCCTGAGTCCCAGAACTACGGCGCCACCGTAAGTTCTAAAGGGGTCACCCGTCAGATTAGGCTTGACACCCTTGTCCCTTGTGGACACCAGTTTAGTGGATCCACGTCAGATTTGTTTGTATCCTTGGCAAGGTACGAACACCCTTTCATCCAAGGTTGCATGTTGGCCCACAGTTAGCTCATCTTTGGGTATGTCGGTTAATAGTAGCTCCCACAGTCAGACTCATATTGCATTGACCATGTATTCAATACCTATTTCAGATATTCAGTTCAACATGTTATGGTATTCATGTTAGTTACTTGGTCAATGCATTCAGCTTATCCTTCAGTTCATGCTTCAGTATGTATTTTCATGTTCAGTTTTTATGTTGTACAACTTACATATATCCCGTATGCTCAGTACATTCGAAGTACTGACACATACTTTTGTGCTACATCTTATCGTGATCTAGGTTCAGGCGCTCAACATCGAGACCGCGCTTAGCGCGATTCTTTAATCCTTACTCAGCAGCTCAGTGGTGAGTCCTCATAGTTCGAGGACATAATTATGCTTACTTCATTCAGTCTATATTTTAGTTTCGGACTATTAGAGTTAGCTGGGGGCTTGTCCCAACAACTCACATTAGTTAGAGGCTTTCAGACATAGTATTAGTTTCAGCTGTTGTAGTCAGTATTGTTTTAGACCTTTATCAGATTGTCCCATTATTCAGACATGTTTGGATTATTGTTCCAACTTATGCATTTAAAACAGTTAGCTTCCGCACAATTAGTATTTGATTTATAAATGCCTAGTTATGCCAGATCATGGGTTAGCTTGACGTCACTCGTGACACTAAGCACCGTATTGCGTTTAGGGGTAGTCTCGGAGTGTGACAGAGATGGATGATGGATGACGGGTATGACGAATTCTTCATCATTTCAAAATTAAAAAAAATCATATTTTGAATACAAGCAAAAATGGAAATTTGTAATGAGATATTTTTATATTTGATGGGAGATGAAATGTCGAATCGAAGAGTAAGAAACTATTGCCATGATTGGAAGAGAAACCTCTATAAATTGTTTCTTTCTTCTTGTGTTTGGAGAAGAAGAGTTGGCAATGCCATGTGGCAGTTTTATAATGGTTTGAGGGTGAATTTTAACTCATTCACGCGTCCCTCATTCGTGACATTACACTTGCTTTGAAAATGGGTCAAAGTAATATATTTATTGTGGCTGAAATTAGTTTTGTGAGATAATAGCACTCTCGTAAAATTTAGATGTGTACCTCCAAATCAAGTCCAAATTTAGGGAGAACTTTATGCATTTTCTCTAATTAAGCCATTAGAAAATTCAATGACGTGGCAATCTGCTATTTGCTGAACCGACGTAGAACGGAGAAAAACATGAAAAAGAAAGGGTGGAAGCAGTGATAAAAGCTAAGGGCGTTGAGAATACTCTGGATTCTGCAAGAGAGCTCCAACGAAACCATGGCTTACGTCGAGAGAGGTAAAATCGACCTCCCTTTTGATTCCATTATTTCATCCTTAGTGTTTCCTTATTATTTGAACCCCTTTTGCTTGTTGATTGTAATTTTCTAGGGATTTCTTCCTTCTTCTTTTTTTCTTTTGGGTGATGTTGACGATATCTTCCAAAATTTCCAATTAGTTCATGGAAACGTTTTTGATTTGGTGATTTCTTCTCAATTTTCCTAAGTAAAACAAATTCTGGTGTTTGTAAATTATTTGCCTAATTTTCATACTTAGGGTCGAAATTTTGATCTTGTATGATTTTTTCACCCATTTATTGATTTCACATGTCGTCTGATATTCTATTATTCCTTTTCTTTTCTCCTTTGTTTGGTCTCTGTTCTTGATATTGTTGTAATTTAATAAGTAATTTGCTTAATTCAGTTGAGGTTAGGATCTTTTTGTTTAATTGAGCCTTTTTAGATCCAAAATTAAATTCCTAGTTTTTTTCTTTTCATTGAACTTTTGCCTGTCCTGGGGGCTGGAGTAATCTAGCCCCGGGCCAACAAAATGCAAAACAGTATTGTTTGATGCTGGTGTAACTATTTGGTATAACCTTAGTGAATACTAAATTGCATTTCACCATTCTGGAAATGATTTAGCAGCAGCTACGATTGCTAAATCATTTGATTCAAGTTATTTATGGTTCCTTTTGACAATTTATCAGTGCCTTTTTTTCTATATTCAATCAACTCGAAGAAATATGAGTCTAATGATCATTCCGTAGTAGTTTTACTACGGAGAAGGGCCAAATATAGCCTTGTACTATTAGAAATAGTTTAAATATACCCCTCGTTATACTTTCTGTTCAATTATATCTTTTTCGTTATACTTTGGGTCCAATATACCCTTATACTATTAAAAATAATTTAAATATACCCTCGTTATACTTTCAGTCCAAAAGTACCCTTTTCGATATACTTTGGGTTCAAATATACCCCCTCTCTCCCCTCCCTCCCCTCCCTCCCCCCTCCCCAAATTATACTTTTATGCTGATTTAGCCTTATTTTTGACACACACCCATTTAAATCATCTCAATTCCCTAGTTCTGTTATTTTCTTTTCTTTTTTAATGATCCGCTTCTCATGAATCCAAACTCTTTAAAGTTTTTGCTCTACCTATTTCTGTATACTTTTCCATTGCTACTAATGATCCGTTTATCATATATAAGAATTTTTTTTCTGCATTTATATATGGTAATCTTCCTTAGCTGATTATTTCAAGTATAAGTTTTAAGATTTGATATTAGATCAAAAGATGATGGCAGAAAGGAAATGATTTTTTTTATATATCAAAACTCCAAAAATTCCTTGTAAAGAAATTTATCCGTTGTGAAGTCAAGGAAAGGTTTAAATGATAGGTGTATAAATTGTGAATATGTGTATTGTTTTTGTATGAATCGAGGAGTGGGTCGAAGTAAAATGTGTGAGTTTGTAAAGTGAATCACGCAAATATTTACATTTGGTGATATATAATGGGAGGGGTATATTTGGACTGAAAATATAACAGATAGGTATATTTAAACTATTTCTAATAGTACAAGGGTATATTTGGACCCAAAGTATAACGGAAAGGGTATATTTGGACCAAAAGTATAACGAGGGGTATATTAAAATAATTTCTAATTGTACAGGGGTATATTTGGCCCTTCTCCGATTTTACTATTATAAGTTCTCCAAATTGTCTGACTTGATTATTATTAGAAATAAGGTTTCTAAATAGGTATTGTCACCATAAATCTAACAAACCTGCCCTAGCAAGTTTTGTTTTAGATCTAGTAGTAAGTTGTGAACTTGTTGCCTGTCCATGAACCGGTACAATCGACATATCAGATAGCATATTGTGGTGGTAAATCCTCGGAATAAACTTCATTAGGTCATTGTAGAAGTGCAATAAATATTGTTACTTGTTAGTTAATGCATAGAGATATATCTGTATTGAAGTTTTCAGAAGAAATAATTGTTCGAAATAGTGATTTTTGTGTACTTTTTATTTCCACTTCCACGTTATGATAGTCGATAAGTACATGCAAACAGTTTAGCCCCCATAAAAAATGTAAAATAAGATTGCATGGGGTTGCGGTGTCTCAATAGGCTCATCTACCAGACATGACAGATGAGGATGTACCACATTCAATCAAAGTGAATTGATGAATGTTTGAGACGAAAGAAGTGCTGCAAGAGTGCAATGCAGTAGGAAAAATGCCTAACAAAGTGAAAGGCAAGTTTTATAAAACAGTTGTTAGACTAGCGATATTGCAAGGGATTGAAACATGTCCATTAGATGAAGATTGCATATATGTGGATGCTAATATGGATGTGAGGTCATACAATACACAAGATTAGAAACGATAACAGTAGACAGAAAGTGCAAAATAATACACACAACGGTAAAATGAAAGAATGCTACATCAGATGGTTTTTTGACTTGCACTATGTGAATTTTCAAATGTAGCAGTCCATGGGTGCGTAATGTGGTGATTGAAGTTGCTAAAATGGGACAAGGTAGAACTAACCACTATTGAGATTTTCTCAAAGACCTGCAATCCCTCCTTACTGATACAAACTTAAACTGATAGTACAATACAATGGAAGCAAAGTCCCTTAATAATAACTACTAAGAATTAAGGCTTGGTGGTGGTTGTTTTCAGACACATATTAGGTTCCAATAAGGATAAGTGTGATCTTGATGGCCAAAAATTTGAGGAGGAAGATTACATATATTAGTTGGTGTTTTATGTGTAAGAGCAGAGCCGGTTGAAGACGTTGACCATCTTCTCCGTCATTGTCGGGTAGCATCGAGATTGTGGTGGGAAATCTTATGGTGGTCTGGAATATCTTGGGTTATGCCAAGCACTGTGAAAGAATTAATGTTCAGTTGGAATTGCAGTAGGCATGGAATGTTTGCTCCACTAGCTCTTATGTGGGTCATTTGGAGGGGAAGAAATATGGGAGCTTTTGAAGATACTGAGATGAACTTTGAACAATTGAGGAATAGCCTCTTATTTCTTATTTCCTTTTGGTGCACCCGCGTCAGGTCCCTTTTTGTATAGATGATTGGGTGTCGTTCGTAAAAAACCATATCTTTTTGTAGGTTTTTCTACTTTTTGGTATACTTCTTGTATACGGGCGTTCCAGTTCCCACATTATTAATAAAATTTATTACTTCATCCCAACAAAAAGATATGTGTAGAATTGGAGAACCTTTTGTTATAGAATAGTGCTAACCTTTAAAAAAAATTATTTACTATGATTTTGAAATGAAATGTGCTCAAATATAGCCAAATGGATGTAGAGGATTCTAATCAATATAGTCTACTCCACCTTATTTGGGATTGAGAGTCTGAGACTAGTAGATTGATCGATTGTGTGGTTATACTCACTCATTTATAAAGTTCCTTTGAGAGCAACAATGTTTCTGAGCTTGCATGCTAAGCTCTTGTTTTGGCTGATTCAGTTGACCTTCCTTAGCTTCTTGCCAGAAGAAACTTAAACTTAAATTCTTCTCTGGATCCAAGTCAGTTAGAAAATCATGCTGCTATGTCATGTCTCTGTCGTTTGGTCTTCTTATTGATAAAATGTTGTCCGTCACAGGGAAACATTTAATACATGATGGTTTATGTTTGGATACATATATTTAACTTATAGTATTGTGAGAGAGCTGCTCATATAAGCACCTCATTTTGCAGGTGTGGTAAAATCCAAGCGTTCTATATGGCGATTGAAGACCATCACTGATTTCTTTTGGTCCATCATCAACTTCATCAGCGTATTTTTTGTTACTATGTTTTCGGTAATGATGTTCTATTTCCTGGTTAGGAACCACATATATGCTAGTATCATGCTTTTCTAGACACTGTATTAACTACCTCAATACCTTTGCAGATGGAAAAGACAGATGCCTACAGAAAAGGTTCAGGATCCAGCAAGAAGTGGGATGGGGGTGGTCCTGGTGGTCCTGGAAGTGGTCCATATGGTGGTGGTCCACGTGGGCCACCCCGTGGGTTGGATAATGTCCGAGGCATTGATCACAGTATGTTAATTGTTTTCTTCAATTTTTTTGGTGTTTGTTTGCTGAAATGTTTTCTGAAATTTTGGAACAACTTTTTTGGATAACATGTTTGCTTTTTGAAAAATAGTTTTTCTATGAAGAAGGGCTTTAGTGCCCTTTAGTAGAAAAACTCTTCTTTCACTCACAATTTATAGACTAATCTTCCAAAAATTACGATTGTCCAAACATATTTTGCACATAACTTTTCGTAATACGTCCTCCTAAAATAGCTTATGAGAGTATTTGTTTATAAGAATTTCTTCTGTTACTTAACCCCACCATTATTCCTACTGCAGGCTCTCTTCCTGCCTGTGGTTCTTGCTGCGGATAAATGCTGCCCACGCCACTTTTGAGAATCTATGATTTGGGATCTTATTTCATAAACACATGTACTGAAATTGTATGTAGATTTCTGCACTTGTGCTTTCATTCGAAACTTGGAAGCGTGTTCATATGTCCCTTTCATCCTAAAACTTGAATATAACTCGACATAGTTTTCTTCTTTTGTATTTATGCATCTCCATGTTGGTGTTTTTTTTTTTTTTTTGAAAAAAAAGAAAAGGAATTGCATGTTGGATATGAAATGTCTTGCTTTGAGCTAGTTGAAGCTTTCTCCTATTTCAGCCCATTCTCGTTAATGCTAATAGTGAAGTTTGTAAGAAGCACATGACTGTTTTCCATCACACCTTGGCTTCAACGCATCAAAAATAGAGTTAATTCCTTAATGTGGATATTTTATCAAAGTTATTTTTGTTTTTTTAGGACAATTACGTCATCTAATATATGAGTATATTTTATTAATGTCATTGCTTTTTTTAATAACAAAGTCATCCAACTATGGTCTCTTTTGACCTAGAAAATACAAAAAACATATTTAACATATTAAATTAAAGTCTTATTTTTTTAATAATAAAATTTATTTAACCTATAGTCATTCTATTTTAACACATTGTCTAACTTTGAATTTTTTATTATAGCATTCACTTATTCTTGATCGTGAAATGGAATAATTATCAATTTTAAAAATGGATGTTTTAGTTATCAATCAAAAGTGGACTAAAATTCAAGTCATTTTGTCAATCAAAAAATTATTAGTAATCTCTTATTGCAAATTATTGTTTTCTGCATATGATGAATAACAGATGAACATATTATTATTTGAAGATGTTGATTCATATTCAATTCAAAGAAATACTAATTTTACATAAATAATAAATAACGATTAAGCATCATTTGCAATGAAATCGAGATATGTTAGTTATACCATGAAATTAAATGTTATGAATCATTGTATTATTAAATGTTAATATCTGTTTTGCTTTTCAATTGGCTTATAATATGTATCGGCGAGGAATCCAATAATTCATCGTGGTCAGTTATATTGTAAAAGTTCAGAAGCTAAAGTTGAATGATTGAAGTCTCCTTTAGGTTCAGTCGAAGAGATCGAAGCGAAGTCATCAAATCAACCATTCGAATGGTGTCCCCTAAGATTGATCTCTTTTCCAAATAAATCGAACCTCGATACCACATTCATCAACAAGATATGGCCATCTCTCTAGATTGCACAACCTGAGAGCAGCTCAAACAAAGAAGAGTCTGGTCCGGTCTGAATTCAGGCACGGTGAATACTACATCATAGACGAACAGGCTAAGGAATTTTTAAAATAACTTTTTTTTTCTATTTGGGTAAATTAGATGGGTAGGGTCATGAGTTAAAAGATTTTATTAAAATTTTAATATAATATGATATATTAAATATATGCCTTATATTTTTTGGGATAAAAGGCAATAGTTAAATAATTTTGTTGTACAAAATAAATAAAAAGGACTTTGGTAGGATATTTTCATAAATTGAGTAACTTTATTATCCTAAAAAAATTTAAAAATAACTAATAGAAATATTCTCACAAATTGAGTGATCTTCCAAAGAATTAACTCATCAGAAATATATATGTGATGTTTAAAGTTATGAATGAAGTTGTCAAGTTTCTATTTTTGCTTGGGTGTGGGGAGTTAGGGAGGTGGGGGGGGGGGGGGATGGATTCATCAATCAAAATAATTTTTATGCCATAAAAATTAGGGAAAATTGTCACGTCCCAAGTCTGAATGGGACAGACAAGTATATGCTATGTAGATAATCTATGATAGATGACATGTCAAGGATTTACGTATTAGAGACAACTAATAAGGATTATACATGCATATACAATGGCCTATGACAAACTAATACAAAACGATCGTACTATAGTGTTCACGAAGCCTCTAAAAGAGTATAAAACTATGCAACTGTCAAATGATTAGGACAGGGTCCCGCCATACCCATACTATGCAAATATGTACAACAAAAAAAAGTATTATCTCTAAACTAACTCCAGGGGGAAATGGAACTCACCAACTGCTCTGCTGATGCACGATAGTGTCTACTGAGGAGGTCTGCAACTCTGTGTACCTGGTTCTGCATTTAAGAGAATGCAACACCCCATTTCATAGGGGTGTCAGTACATATATAACATGTACTGGTATGTAAAGCAGACAAAATAACAAATATAGGTAAAATAGCACAATGAAAAAATCAATATTGTGCTGAACTAAGATATACCTCTACAAGGAAGTAACTTATGAAACTGTAAATCATATGAAATTATTATACAAGTGTCTTCTTGGCTCTTTATTAATATGGGATCAAATGATACAATTCTTTGTGGAATCAAGTAATTAGGTACTTTAAAATGAATAAATGATAGCCTCTGCATATGAGCCTCGAGGGCTTTATATCAACTGGATAGCATATGGACTCTTTTATCTCTGAATCTCATATGAAAATGTTAAGTCTCGTAGTCTATGATCTCTGATGGTACACCATAAAGGCTCAGCTCTGAGGGTCAGCCCACAGGCGGATACGCCATATATGGCTCTACTCTAAAGGTATATATCCATAATAGGCTGGTACGCCGTAGGCTCAACTATGAGGGTCTTTGATCTCAGCCATGTGCACAAGGCAACGTCGCGTCGTGAGTCAAGTGAATATAATATCTATGACCTTCCTCCACCATCTCTTAATTATATTTTTAACAAGTGATGCCATGAGGGTCTTTGAATAATTAATTACAAATGAAATCAACTGTACAAATAGCAAGCTCTGAATGATAATTTATGAACTCTGAGTGATCGATGGTAATCTCTGATTAAGTGAATCAACTAGTAAATTTTGCTCTATTTCAAATGAATCATATGAACATGTATTTACTGTATAAACTTTGCTCTATTTCAAATGAATTATATGGACATGTATTTATTGTATAAATGATGAATATGCTATGAAAAGAGAATTATCAATAGAAACATATAACAAATGCACTATATGAGTTCTATGGAATACAAATGAAGGTACATATATAGCTTTGTTAACTATGTGAACACTTTGACTCGTAACAATTATCTCGAATACTCTGAACGTATGGACAATGAACAACTGATATGCAAGAGTGATTACTATGAAGAATAGGGCACATAACAACTGAATACTATTCTCTATAAATCATATAAAATATATAAACACTTGTGGAGAAACATGTGACATAGGATCGTGCCTTGCAGCGAAGGAGGTTTTAGCCTTACATACCTCGATTCCAGGATCAAGAAATTTCAGTGGACAGTACCCCTTCCTAGCAGCAGATGATATCTACAAAATCAAGTATTGAACCATTATAAACAGCCCATAAACACAGTTTACATATATCGGCGATATATCGGCTATTAAGCGAGCGACTTGCTCGTCAGACTCTCTTATTACTTATGGTTTTTTCTAATTCTATTCTCTTATTACAACCATAAGTTATACATATATTGGACATATTTATAGCAGCTAATAACCATGTGAGGCACGCAAAATAGTCCGCTATAATCAAACAGGCAGCATATCCTCACGATAGTCAAAAACTCGGCGTATCGCCACACCCTTCAATTTCAATCCCAAAACAACCAAGACCAACCCTTAACTATGATTTTTCCAATCAATACAGCCAAAAAATACATATAATATATCCCCAAAATAGTTCAATAAAATCAGATAACTTTAACTAATGACTTCCGATCACCATCCCATGAGTTCATACTATAATTACGTCTAAAATTGCCTCTTACTTCTCACATATACTAAGGGATGGAGGGAAAGAATTAATTTTTATGTTACTTTCAAGTCTTAACTTTAATTCTTCAACACCAAAAATGTTACTCCAAAACAGGACCTTACAACAAGAAGAAAACACTTTAAGACAACATCACATAACAAGGGGCTGTCAAGGAGCTTTTTTCTCACAAAGACTGTCCAAACTCCACCAACGTGTGGAGCTTCAATCCACCAGCTTTTCTATATAAAAACCATGATAAAGTATAACCAAAAACTTACCTTAAATATTGAGAACCAAGAGGAAGAATTCAAGAACCCTAAGGGGGAAAAGAGGGCTGCCAAGAAGAGTTAAAAGAGAGAGAGATCAGAGATTTGGTTCTTGTTTATCTTGTGAATTTTTTTAGAGAAATAGCTGAATATATGGGTATATATTGGCTATTTTCAGATGAGTTTTGAGCCTTGACACTTGTCCCAGCTCACTCCTTCATTTAGCAAATAAATTTTCCTAAAAAGAAGTCAAAATAGGTGATCCACCTACTTGATAACTTTTATGTTTGAGCCTTATAACTTTTAAACTTTGGGTCTTATTTAATTTATCCCGTACATTAGATGTAATCTTATATTCATGTATCTCAATCAAGTAAAACATCAAAATAAATAACTTAATCACGTAGAAAGTCTAAACACGTAGGATGTTTACGCTAGTAGGTAAAACACATAGCTCTAGCAAGTAGGAGACTTTCTTGTTTCCAACTTCAATTGCCTTTTCAATTCTCGTTTTCTCAAACTATATTTTTTACTTTAGTATAGTTGGATACTTAGACTTTGGCTCAAATTCACCCTCATTTACACATGTACAAATAAATCCATCGATGTTACCATAATCGTATATATGTTTAAAGGTATGGGGTATTACATAAACTATATAACTAGGCAAATATTTCTACTATATCTATTTCACCACACATGAGTTTAAAATAATTACATAATAGCATGACTCTTTAGAATTTTCTAGCAAATACCTACTTAGATACACTCTTTATTTTTAACCTAAAATTACTTTACCATGTATTTATCTCTTAATCTCTCCCCTTATCACAATACACTTCCAAAATGCTCCATCTCTCAAGTTTTTTCTCTTTTTTTCTCTCCCAACATATTGATAATACAATTGCGGGACAAAACCTACTTTGATCCTTGTTGCGTTAGTCAATTATGGTGAAGGCAGTTGAAATCAAAGTTTCATGAATCTCTTACTTCTTATTTTTTTTGGATTTTAGGGATCGTATGTATGTCATAATTTCAATATTCTTACTACAGTTTGAGGTATTGCATGAAGGCAAAAATTTGTCACTCTCATGGATCGTGATTACGATATAGATTTGGAACACAAATTTATTTTCAAGAACAGAGATGAAAGTGCAAAAATTTTGAGGCGAGAATTGATTTCTCTTTTCTTCTTCTTCGTCTTCTTCTTCTTCTTCTAACTATCTATCTATGCACAAATACATTGGATACTGACTTAGTTGATGAATGTATTAATGCATATTTGACATCAAATATAAATATTTTGATACTAATTACGTTTATTTGAATACATGACATAAAATTAATCTGAATACATCAAATTGATACTAGATATACTAGATAAAATTAAAATGGATACATCAAATTGATATTGAATATAATTGTAATGACCCTCCCGATTATTTCCGTATTTTCACTTTCTTTGTAGTGTTAGAACTTGCATGAAGTGGTCCCAAGTCATTTATAACTTGCTGGGACTAGTGGTTCAGTGCCCCCGTGGTTCATTTGGTCTTTATGACCGTTTCTCTATTTTATAGCTTAAACTTAGGAAATCATATACTTTAGTCAACATTCTTAGCTAAAGTGCTCAGAATCAAATTTTGAAAGTTTTGTTAGCTCCAGAACGTAGATTTTGGTCTAGTTAGACCTCTAGTTGGGGCCTGGGAACTTCCAGTATGATTCTATCTCACTTTTTAAGATTTTAGGCCTGTTGGAGTTAGAAGTTTGACTTTGGTCAACTTTCGATGATTGGAGCATTATATTCTAAATCTGACGATTCCATCAGCTCTGGAATGTCGAGTTTGGATTAGGTAGGTGGTTGGTTCAGGTACCAGGTGAGCGGGCTCATTTTGGGTGTTTGGTTAGTTTTAGTAAATGTTGACTTGGGTCAATATTCCTCTGAAATGACCTCGTATGGAAATTTTGTCAATTTTTTTAAGTCCGAAACATTATTTCTACTCTACTTGCATATTTTGTTTGTGAGTATCGAGTTTTGATTGTGCCCGGAATACCCCGTAGAAGTTCTTATTTTTGTTGGTTTTCTGCAGCAGGCATGTGTTCACTGCGAACAGCGCCAGGGCATTGCGATCGCGCTAGCCTGCTGCTTCCCTTCAGCGCCGATGGTGCTAGGCTACTGTGCTGGCCTTCAACGCCAACAACCCCCTATGGCGCGATCGCGCCTGTGCGCTTCTTCCTTCTTCAGCGCAATTGCACTAGGCCAGCGCGATTGCACTGGTCTGCAACCTGCACTATATAAGTGCAATTCCTCAAATTTCTAGCCATTTCCTCCATGGTTCTCTCACTCTAAAAGAACTTCCCTCTCCTCAAATTTCTTCCAAATCAGTATCTAGCTCCGAGAATTCATAAATTAACGATCTTACTCGCTTCTTCCCTTATTTTGATAAGTCTTCTTCCCCAAAATCCTTTTTTTCCATGGCCTAAACCCCCATTGATGTGCTCATTATAGCTTGGGGTGTCTTCTTGGTTGTAGTTGCATGAGTTGGAACTTCTTGTTAGTGGTGCGTGGATTTCACCCCGTAGACTTGCTCCCTCTCCTCGTGGTAGGTAAATTCTCCTTGTTATTCTGGTAATTTATTCTTTGATTCTCCCTCTTGATTTCTCTTAGATTGTAGGCTATTTGAGCCCTCTTTTCTGGTCCGTACTCGCTCAATTTTGGGGAATTCACTCAAGGGAGTGTTGGGATCATCGTGCATTTTTTTGTTTCTAGCTTTGGGTTGTGGGGCCTACGGGCTCGCTTGTGACTTGAATTTTGACCCGACTATACCTTTAGCTATATGGGTATTGTTAGTCTTATTTTAATGCGTAGATTACCTTTTTGATAGTGTGATTGCTTTTTAGGACTTCTCAAAGCAGTTCGAGCTTGGACAACGTCGTTCTAGTAGCTTATCGTTGGACGACACGTAGGTTACGATTTTCTCTATACTAGACTTTGCGTATATAGGTTATAATTGTACTAATTAGCATCCTTGGGTTGGGTTTTATTAGCTTGGCACCCCAGACCTTGTCCGCTTCATTTCTGTCCATCTTATTTCATTCGTATTGTTATATATTCATTTTAGTTGGTAATATTACCTTTGTGGCCTTGTTTATGCCTCTGGACCATAGATGGTGGATTATTGGGAATGTCCGTGAGTCTCGGACATTGGATTATGATAGTAGAGCTGGTTATATGTTGTAGAGTGATTGGAGAATGTGCAGGGCCGATAGGTTGATTGTGAGCCGTTGGGCTGTTGTTTGCGTTTGGCATACCATTATCATCCATATAAAGAGATTTTCTGCATATTTTACTACTATTTTGGGCTACGGGCCCACTATAATTGGTTTTGTAAAACTTGCATGGTCCTGAGGGACCATTTTCAATAAATATGGTTATAAAAGGGTTTGGAATTAATTTTTAAAGATCTTCTTGGGGTAAGAGAGACCAAATGATGATTTTATCACCATTTTTCATATTTACACTAGACTCGGCTGAGCCGTAGTGCTAGACATGTTTTACTACTCATTTGAGATGATACTAGGCTCGATTGAGCTGAGCGTTAGACTTGTTTTACTACTGTTTTAGACCCGATTATGCTTTGAGCACCCTTATTAGGGTTTTTGAGACATGATTTACTAATTTAGACCTGGATAGACTCTGGGCACCCATTTTGAGATCACGGTTATTGGTTTAGACTCGAATACACTCCGGGCAGGTATACTTGAGATTTTGAGATTTAGTATGTGGTCGAGGACCTCCATGGACCTTGCCGATCCGGACCAAGGGCTACATGTTGAGTGTGTTAGGGGAGGGGTGTACGGTGTAGTTGAGGTATACGGGTGCATCCTTCCATGGATCTTACCTACTGGGCCTATCAGCACCAAATGAGGTATATACAATACTACAGTTACACCTGGTTTTCACACTATTGCATTATATTGTTCATTTATGTATGATTCCACCCTTGTTTTCTGTTTGTTGAGTGTACGCTTTGGTAGTATGGAATGTCGTAGGATTTGTTTTCACTTGTATATGTTCCTTGAGTGTATGGGCGCTTATTGGGACTGTAGGTATATTTATTATTATTATTATTATCCTATCATAGTACTAGTTTTAGTTATGGTTACTTCGGGATTCTTATTCGATTATTCGTATTTGAGAGTTGTGTTGTTAGCATGAATTGATTAGTAGTGTTGTTTCAAGCATGATCATGTTATTTACTTTCCTCCCTTCTCCTTTACTTGAGGTTATCAGTATACCACCTTTCTTCCTAGACTCTCTTTATTATATATTGTTGTTGCAAGGATTCAGGTGCGTTCTTCTTTCCTTTACCTATGTTATGTGATATATATTTCTATTAGATAGCTGAGTATGATTATTTTCTCCTTGTATTCTATCTGTGCCAACTTTCGTGTACTTATCCATTTGCTTTTGTGACTACCTTCTTTGCTTTCTGCTATTTATTGCTTGTATATCTTATGTGCGCTTAGTTAGCCTATGATGCCTACTGGGTACCCGTTGCTTTGCAATTGGTTCTCATACTACACTCTGCATCTTCCTGGTGCAGATCCTAATATGGGCCACTGTTGTTGACTCGTGGAGGCTCATGCGGAGTGCTTTTGGATCATCCGAGACTGAGGATGAGCTCCTGGTGATCGGAGCTTAGATTTTTTTATCTCCTATTTGTATTACATACTCTTTTGTTATTCAGAGACATATGCATATATTCTTTTGGACCCCTGACTGTGTTTATGTAGTAGCAACTCTTATACTGTGATACCAGTTTGTATGTTTCCTATATATATATATATATTTCAGTTGCTTTATTCCTTTACTTTATCTCTTGCTTCCGCTTATATATATTTTTCTTTCGTATGCTTGTTAGATAGTAGACCATTACTAACTATTTTGAGCTACGGGAATTGGTACATCTCCAAGGGGATTTTAGGTGCCATCATGACTTGAGAAATAGGATCGTGATACCTTGGTATCAAAGTCTAGGTTCACCGGTGTCATTGGTATGGGAGCCAATGTCTAGTAGAGTCCTGCGGATCAGGGCGGAGACATTCGTACTCAATCTTCGGGAGGCTATAGTGGTATTTTAGGAAACAGGAGTCTTTTCTTACTTCTATATTGTGCGTATTATCCTTAATGGTTTCTTGGAATCTCATTTGTTCTAGTTCACTCTTCCGCAGATGGCTCGTATGAGATCTTCGATAGTGGGTGAGGGAGAGCCTTCAACTCCAGCACACCTGACTCCAGCTAGGGGCCAAGGTGGTCATAGAGGTAGAGGATGAGGACGTGCCTGAGCACCGGCACCCTCTAGATCTACTAGGGTTGAGATTGAGCCCGAGTTAGTCCTAGAGCAGCAACTCGTTGACCAAGGGACATCCTAAGTACCACCAGGGCCACCACCAGCATTTGTATCTTCACCAGCCCTAGCTCCTTCATCAAATTCCGGGGTTTGCTTCTTCAGTTGTTGGGTATGATTGAGGGTTAGCCTTCAGATGTGGCACATGCATCTTCTCAGAGGGCAGCCCTGGGTGTTCAAAGTTCAGGAGTGCAGCCTGCTACTGCAGCTCTCCGTGTTGAGGTTCTTTCGGTCCTTTCTGTTGCTCAGCCTCTTGATCCTTGCCCAAATATGAAAGAGACGGAGTAGAAGGCTTTGGGCAGATTTCTGAGATTGGATCCGCCTAGATTCTCCGGTACTTCTGGTTAGGATCCGCATGACTTTATTTTTACTTATGAGGAGATGCTATACCATATGGGGTTATTGGAGACTCATGGGGTTGGTTATACTACTTATCAGCTGGAGGGCCCAGCTAAGTTCTGGTGGAGGGACCAGGTAGCATATAGACCATCTATATCTCTTCAGTTGACTTAGAGGGAGTTTTGTGAGGCCTTTATGGCCAAGTTCTTACCTCAGAGTGATTATGAGCGTCACAGAGAGCAGTTCACCAGAATGATATAGGGATCCATGTTCGTATCTGAGTATGATACTCGTTTTCACTAGTTGGCTCCATTTGAGGCTATGATCATTCCTATCGAGCCAGACAGAGTTCACCGGTTTATTTGGAGGTTGCGAACATAGCTTAGACAAATAGCTTGAGGTACTAGTTGCTAGTGGGCGATTCATCAAAGCTATCGCAGATCATGTTCATACTATGGAGGATTTGCACTGTCATGATCTGGGTACCAGAGATAAGAGGCCACGACATCAGGGCAGCGACAGTGGTTTTCGCTTTAGTGGTAGAGGTTCAGACCAGTGAGGCTGAGGGTATCAACAATAGCAACATTATGGTCAGACTAGACTGCCGGTTTAAGCATCACTTCAGGCTTCAGGTGGGCCTCAGTTTGAGCAGGGTCAAAGTAGTCACCAGGGTTACAATGGCTAAATTTCAAGGGGTACAACTTCTGGGGCATCAGGCTATCGTGGCCATACCAATTCAGCTAGTTTATCCTGATAGGTTAGGTCGTGATGGCCTTGTTATGAGTGCGGTATCATCAACCATTATGCTAGAGATTGCCCCTAGCGGGGTACAGTTCAGCCAACCGTTCAACCAGCTCAGCCTATCAGAGCAGTACAACCACCGGTTAGAGGAGGTGGTTTTCAGGGTAGAGGTAGTGCCCAGCTTGGCAGGGAAGGTGGTAGGGATGGCGGTTGGTCTGGTGGAGGTCAGCGTCAGTTTTATGCAGTACCTGGTAGACCAGAGGCAGAGTCCTTGGATGCAAGAATCACATGTACAATTTATGTATGCCGCCAGTCTGCTTTAGCATTATTTGATCATGGATCTACGTGTTCATATATATATCTGCGTACTTTGTGCCTTGTTTGGGGTTGGCTAGTGAGCCGTTATTTGTTCCTGTATTTGTTTCGACCCCAGTAGGTGATTTTTTAGTAGTGGATAGGATTGTGAGATCCTGTTTGATTGATGTTGGTGATATTGAGACTTGGGATGCCTGATTATCTTAGATATGTTAGATTTTGATGTGATTCTGGGCATGAACTGGTTATTCCCCCATCGAGCAGTTTTGGATTACTATGCCAAGACTATTACCATAGCCGTGCCCGGAGTATCCCAGGTTGTGTGGCAGGGTTCTGTTAGCCGCGCACCATCTGGGACCATTTCTTGCCTTCGTGCTAGGAAGTTGATTTTTTGCGAGTGTTTGGCTTATCTAGCATATATCTGAGATGCTAGCATTGACATTTCTTCTCCTGAGTTGGTTCCTGTGGTTAGAGACTTGTTTGATATGTTTCTGCCGACCTGCCAGGCCTTGAGATATTGAATTTGCTAGTAAGTTAGAGCCAAGAACCAGGCCCATTTCCATTATTACGTATCATATGGCTCTAGCTGAGTTGAAAGAGCTTAAGGATCAGCTCTAGGACTTGTTAGCTAAGGGTTTCATTAGGTCGAGCACGTCGCCTTGGGGTGCTCCAGTTCCGTTTGTGAAGAAGAAAGATGGGTCAATGCGAATGTGTATTGATTATAGGCAGTTGAATAAGGTGACTGTGAAGAATAAGTATTTGATGCCATATATTGATGACTTGTTTGATCAGCTTCAGGATTCTGCCATGTTTTTGAAGATAGATTTTGAGGTGAGGCTAGCACCAATTGAGGATTAGGGCGGAGGACATTCCTTAGAAAATATTCAGGACACGTTACGGCCACTATGAGTTTCTGTTGATGTCTTTTGGGTTGACTAGTGCCCCCACAACATTCATGGACTTGATGCACAGGGTGCTCAGATCGTATTTGGACTCATTTGTGATAGTTTTCATCGACGACATATTGATATACTCGCAGAGTGAGAGGGATCATGAGCAACACTTGAGGATTATACTCCAGACTTTGAGAGGTCATCGACTTTATGCCAAGTTCTCAAAGTGTGAGTTTGGGCTTGAGTCAGTAGCATTCCTAGGACACGTGGTGTCTAAGGATGGGATTAGAGTGGACCCGGGGAAGATTTTAGCAGTTCGTGATTGGCTGAGGCCTACTACTCCTAGTGAGGTTCGTAGCTTTGTTGGTTTGACTGGATATTAAAAGAGGTTCGTTGAGGGATTTTCTTCCATAGCAGCACCTTTGACTAGGCTGACTAGGAAGGATGTTCTATTTCAATGGTCGAATCAGTGCAAGGACAATTTTCAGAGGCTTAACGACTTATTGACTTCAGCTCCAGTGTTGAATTTTCCAATTGAGGGTCAGGGCTTCTCAGTATATTGTGATGCTTCAGCGGTTGGTCTTGGTTGTGTATTGATGCAGCAGGGTCGTATGATATCTTATGCATTGAGGAAACTAAAGGTTCACAAGCATAACTACCCTACTCATGACTTGGAGTTGGCGGCGGTAGTCTTCGCGCTTAAGATTTGGAGGCACTACTTATATGGGGTTCAATACGAGATCTTCACCAATCACCGCAGTCTTTAGTATATCATGAGTCAGCGAGAGCTGAACTCTAGGCAGAGAAGATGGATCGAGTTACTGAAGGACTATGATTTTACTATTCTATATCATCTGGGCAAGGCAAATATAGTAGTGAATACCTTGAGTCAGAAGGCGGTGCGTATGGGCATCCTAGCTTCTCTTTCTGTTTTAGAGCGGCCATTGACCTTGGACATCCAGTCCTTGGCTAACCGGTTGGTTAGGCTTGACTTGTCTGATTCTAGCAGAGTCCTTGCCAGTGTTAAGGTTCGTTCTACTTTGGTTGATCAGATTCAAAGTCATTAGTTTGAGGATCAAAGGTTATGTGACATTCATGATCAGGTTATTCGAGGTGAGGCTAGCAGGGCTACTTTAGATTATGATGGTGGTCTGAGGTTTGATAGTTGCCTTTGTGTTCTAATAGTTGGGGATTCGATTCAGTTTGTTCTCCGTGAGGCACATTGTACTAGATATTCTATCCATCCTGGCTCAGCTAAGATATCTAGAGATTTGAGGTAGCTTTACTTGTGGAGTGGTATAAAGTGGGATATAGTGGAGTTTGTATCTCGATGCTTGAACTTCCAGTAGGTGATGTTCGAGCACATGAGATCCGATGGATTGATGCAGAGACTTCCCATTCCCAAGTAGAAGTGGAATGAGATTACTATAGACTTCATAGTTTGATTCCCATGCACTTCTTGAGGGTTTGAATCCATTTGGGGGGTCGTTGATAGGCTGACTAAGTCAGTGCATTTCCTACTTGTTCATTTTTCCTACAGTGCAGAGAGGTTGGCTCAGATTTATCTTCGTGAGATTGTTCATTTGTATGGGGTCCCAACTTCTATCATTTCAGACCACGACACTCAATTCACATCTTAGTTTTGGAGGACTATTCAGTGGGAGTATGGTATGGAGGTTCAAATTAGCACTGCATTTCACCCTCAGACATGTGACCATTTCAAAAGGACTATCCAGGTCCTGGAGGACATGTTACGGACATGTGTTCTTGACTTTGGAGGTTATTGGGATTAGTATGTGCCATTGGCAGATTTTGCTTATAATAACAGTTATCGTTTGAGCATTGGCATGACACCATTTGAGGCACTGTATGGTAGGAATTACAAATTGCTCATGGGTTGGTTCGATGGTTTGGATTCTAAGTTACAGAGTACAGACTTTCTTTGTGATTCCTTAGACAGAGTCTGAGTGATTCAGGACAGACTTCGGGTAGCCCAGAGTAGGAAGAAGAGCTACGCAGATCGTAGACTTCGTGCCTTAGAGTTCAGTGTGGGTGACTTGGTATTTCTCTGTGTATTGCCCATAAAGGGCGTGATGAGATTTGGTAGGTGGGACAAGCTTATCCCTAGGTATATCGGGCCATTTGAGATCCTTCAAAGAGTTGGTAGTGTTGCCTATCAGTTAGCTTTGCCTCCAATGTTTTTAGCTATTCACCCAGTTTTCTATGTATCCATCTTGAGGCAGTATATCCCGGATGAGTCGTATGTGTTGCAGTCGGAGGTACAGTTAAATGAGAGTTTAGCCTTTGTTGAGGAGCTGGTTGCTATTCTGGCCAGAGATGTCAGGAGATTGAAGTTTAGAGAGATTTCGATAGCTAAGGTTTAGTGGAGGAACCATCTGGTCGGGGAGGCTACCTGGGAGACCGAGAAAGAGATGTAGGCTCTGTATTTGCAGTTGTTTAAGCCTAAAGTTACTCCTTTATTCTCGACTCTCGAGGATAAAAGCCCTTTTTAGTAGTGGATGATGTAATGACCCTCCCGGTCATTCCTACATTTTCGCTTTCTTTGTACTATTAGAGCTTGCCTATAGCGTCCCCGAGTCATTTATGGCTTGCTAGGACTGGTGGTTCGATGCCCTGGTTGTTCATTTGGTCTTTATGCATGTTTCCCTGTTTTAGAGCTTAAATTTAGTAAATCATTGACTTAAGTCAATATTCTTAGCTAACGTACTCGGAATCGAATTCTGATAGTTCTGTTAGCTTAGGAACATAGATTTTGGTCTAGTTAAACATTTAGTCATAGCCTGGGAACTTCCGGTATGATTCTGTCTTACTTTTTGAGATTTCAGGACAGTTGCAGTTAAAAGTTTGACTTTGGTCAACTTTCGATGATCGGAATGTCAGATTTGAAATCCAATGATTCCATCAGCTCTGGAATGTCGAGTTTGGGTTAGGTAGGTGGTTGGTTTGGGTCCCGGGTGAGCCAGGCTTATTTTGGGTGTTTGGTTGGTTTTAGTAAGTGTTGACTTGGGTCAACATTCCTCCAAAATGACCTCGTATAGAAGTTTTATCGATTCCATTGAGTTCGAAATTTCATTTCCACTCTATTTGCATGTTTCATTTGTGAGTATCGGGTTCTAATTATGCCCGAAACTCCCCATAGAAGTTTTAATTTTTGCTAGTTTTTTGCAGCTGGCACGTGTTCAGCGCTAATGGTGCCAGGGTAGTGCGATTGCGCTAGACTACTGCTCCCTTTCAGCCGATGGCGCCCAGCCAGCGCCGATGACACTAGGCTGCTGTGCTGGCCATCAACGCCAACAATGCCTCTATGGCGCGATCGCGCCTGTGCATTTCTTCCCCCTTCAGCGCGATTGTGCTGGTCTGCAACCTGCACTATATAAGTACTATTCCTCAAATTTTCAATCATTTGGTCTATGGTTCTCTCACTCTAAAAACACTTCCCTCTCCTAATACTTGTTCCAAATCAGTATCTAGCTCTGGGAATTTATAAATTAACGATCTTATTCACTTCCTCCCTCGTTTTGGTAAGTTTTCTTTCCCAAAATCCTTCTTTTCCATGGACTAAACCCCCATTGATGTACTCATTGTAGCTTGGGGTGTCTTCTTGGTTGTAGTTGTTTGAGTTGGGACAGCTTGTTCATGGTTGCGTGGATTTCATCCCGTAGACATGCTCTCTCTCCTCGTGGTAGGTAAATTCTCCGTTTTATTCCAGTAATTTATTCTTTGATTCTCCCTCTTGATTTCTCTTAGATTGTGGGTTGTTTGGGCCCTCTTTGCTGTTCTGTACCCGCTCAATTTTGGGGCATGCACTCAAGGGAGTATTGGGATCATCGTGCATATTTTCATTTCTGACTTTCTGTTGCAGGGCCCACAGGCCTGCTTGGGACCTGAATTTTGATTCGGCTATACTTTTAGCAATATGGGTATCATTAGTCTTATTTTAATGAATAGGTTACCTTTTTGATAGTGTGATTGCTTTTCGGGACTTCTCAGAGTAGTTCGGGCTTGGACAACGTTGTTCCAGCAGCTTATCGGTGAACGACAAGTAGGTTACAATTTTCTCTATACTAGACTTTGCATATATAGGCTATAATTATACTAATTAGCATCCTTGAGTTGAGTTTTATTAGCTTTGCACCTGAGACCTTGTCCACTTCATTTCTATCCATCTTATTGCATGTATTCATTTTAGTTGTTAGTATTACCCTTGTGTCCCTGTGTGGCCTAGTTTATGCCTCTGGACCATAGATGGTGGATTATTGGAAATTTCTGTGAGTCCCTAACATCAGATTACAATTGTAGAGCTGATTATCTGTGTTGTAGAGCGATTGGAGCCTTTGCAGGGCCGGTAGGTTGATTGTGAGTCGTTGGGTTGTTGTTTGCGTTTGGCATACCATTATCATTCATATAAAGAGATTTTCTACGTGTTTTACTACTATTTTGGGTTGTTGGCCCACTATAAATAGTTTTCTAAAACTTGCATAGCCCCGAGGGTCCGTTTTTGGTAAAGTTGGTTATGAAAGGAATTAGAACTGATTTTTATGGATCTTCTTGGGGAAAGAGAGACTAAATGATGATTTTATCACCGTTTTTCATACTTACACTAGACTCGGTTGAGCCATAGGGCTAGACATGTTTTACTACTGATTTGAGACGATACTAGACTTGGTCGAGTCGAGCATCAAACTTGTTTTACTACTATTTTAGACCTGGTTATGCTCCGGGAACCCTCATTGGGGTTTTTGAGACATGATTTACTGATTTAGACCCAGATAGAATCTGGGCACCCATTTTGAGATTATGGTTATTGGTTTAGACTCGAATACATTCCGGGTAGGTATACTTGAGATTCTGAGATTTAGTATGTGGTCGAGGACCTCCATGGACCTTACCGATCCAGACCAGGGGCTACGTGGTGAATGTGCCAAAGGATGGGTATATGGTGTAGTTGAGGTATACGAGTGCGTCCTTCCATAGATCGTACCTACTAGGCATATCGGTGCCAGAGAAGGTACATACAGTACTACGAATACACCTGGTTTTCACACTATTGCATCATATCATTCATTTGTGTACGATTCCACCCTTGTTTGTTGTTTGTTGAGTGTATGGTCTGGTAGTATGTGATGTCGAGTGGTTTGTTTTCACTTGTATGTGTTCTTCGGGTGTATGGGCGCCCGTTGGGACTGTAGGTAGATTTATTATTATTATTCTATCATAGTACTTGGTTTGGTTATGGTTACTTTGGGATTCTTATTCGATTATTCATATTTGAGAGCTGTGTTGTTAGCATGAATTGATTAGTAGTACTATTTAAAGCATGATCATGTTATTTGATTTCCTCCCTTCCCCTTTACTTGAGGTTACCGATATACCGCCTTTCTTCCTAAACTCTCTTTATTATATATTGTTGTTGCAAGGATTCAGGTGCGTTCTTCTTTCCTTCACCTGTGTTCTGTGATATATATTTTTAGTAGCTAGCCGAGTATGATTGTTTTATCCTTGTATTCTATCTGTGTTAGCTTCCGTGTACTTATCTGTTTGCTTCTGTGACTACCTTCTTTGCTTTCTGCTATTTATTGCTTTTATATCTTATATGCGCTCAGTCAGCCTATGATGCCTACTCGGTACTCGTTGCTTTGTAATTGGTTCTCATACTACACTCTGCATCTTTCTGGTGCAGATCCTAGTGTGGGACATTGTCGTTGACTTGTGGAGGCTCGCGCGGAGTGCTTTTGGATCATGCGAGACTGAGGGTGAGCTCCTGGCGACCGGAGCTTAGCTTTTATCTCATCTTTGTATTACATACTCTTTTGTTATTCAGAGACATATACATATGTTCTTTTAGACCCTTATACTCTATTTATGTAGTAGCAGCTCTTATTGTCACGACCCAACCTACCGGGACGTGCGGGCGCCTACTCTATGCACCTAGATAGACGAACTCTCACCACCCAATCCAATAGGTACTAGCGGAAAACAAAGTATAACAATAAATAATCTCGTTTTAATGCATGACACCAATTACAATTAATGCAGAATAACCTCTTTTTAAAAATACAACACACACCCTAGGATCTAGTCTAAGCCGGTACAAAAGCTACTACAGGAGTAATACAAGGAAATTTAAAATGAAGCAACTTCCACCATAGGAATAAGAGTAGAAGCTGCTGAAGATCACCGTCGTCCTGTACCTATGAAACATCACCAATCCTGCAACCAGACTATACCCAAAAAGGTATAGCAAGAGTAGCATTTGTACAAACACCCGTACTGGTACGCATCATCGGTCGACACGAATCCACTCGTACCATCATTTTAGAAAATCAAGGGAAATCATGTAATTAACTACAATAGTCCCGTCCTCTAACATTCACCTTACCAAAATCCAATATCAACCCAAGCCTGTCTATCCCTTCCGCTGCCAACTCCACCACCATGAGACGCTATACTATGACCCCTAGGACATTCCTAAGTCACCTTAACCCTTAGACTTCCCATGTCACCTTGACACCTAGACTTCCCAAGTCACCTTGACACCTAAACTTCCCAAGTCACACTTGTCACCTAGACTTCTCAAGTCACACTTGTCATTACCCGACATCTATGCCCATACCTGGACTACCATCTACTTACCCCAGTCAACCACTATGACTCAATAATCCGGAGTAAACCGTACTACTTAGTGACGTAGACCACATCCGTCGTATAGTCGCCTACTAGTACAAAACTGCCCCAATGACCCCTAGGGCCATACTCTACAAGTAACAACAACCAACATTATAACCAGACCACAAGTCTCTTCCTTAGCTTATCAACCGCACGTAACAAGTCTAACCGACATTGAAAATTCTCAGTGACAACAAACATGTATCCTTTATACATAACCCAGACCAAACAAGGATCCCTAGGACATCATCTATTCTAATAACATACGACCTCGGTTCACAGAAGAATTACCTTGTCACTTAAGAGCACTATCTCGGCCCTTCGAGGATCCACTATACGCCAAATACTAATAATTCCCAGCCCTCTGAGGAACCCAACATATGAAGGACAACAAGTAACAATTAGACCCGTAACAATAACAATTCCAGACTCTCAGTCTTCCTTCTACACTTACCAAACACATGGAACAGGTTCAACAACCAACTTAAACAATGAGAAAGTAACAATAGCATATACCCTTTTTATCCTTCTTGGACCCACCAATGATCCTTATACCAACACATAGTGTTAATATTAAATCTCTGTCTACGCTAAGACCAACCTTACATTTCAATATAATCACCCAGCCTCTCACGAACCATATGCAATAATCACAATTCAAGAATACAACCCGGTCCACTCATGGAACTATCGAAAGAATAAAATCAAACCAAGTAAATCAAAACTGTACCAGGCATGGTACCCGAGCCAACTATTATGAATCCCGTACCAGGCGTGGTACCTGAGCCAACCAATGAGTAACCTGTACCAGGCGTGGTACCTGAGCCAACCAATAAGTAACCTATACCAGGCATGGTACCCGAGATAACCAATAAGTAACCTGTCCCAGACGTGGTACCTGAGCCAACCGAATGTCACACAAAATCCAACCAATCAACAAACAATGAACAAAAGCATACTTGTAAACCAACAAGCAACAAACAAGTTCATTTCACAAGACTGATAACTGAATAAGTAGACATTTATAATCTCATTCCCTAAGCATGCAACTCACACAATACTAAGCAATAGTACATCAACACATATTGCATATTGGGAAATAATAACCAACACCTACCCCAATCCCGATTACATAAACTCAACCTTGAATCCCGTTCGCAGACTGAATTCCCATTCGCCCCTTTTTAACACATAACCAGTAGCTACATCGATTCTGGACTACTCCTAACACAGATACAACATGGGGAAGACCTCCCCTAACCTTGGTAATTCAACCATTTTTGTTATTCTACTCTTTTATACCAATTAATTTCCAAAGACTCCCTTTTTCTAGTCATTTAACTATCCAAAGCCTTTCCGATTCCCCGAACCTTCTCGACACTCTAGTCCTGGGATTCCATTATCATACTACACATAGTAATCATAAATAACCCAGAATAAAGACACATCACCCTGACATTATCAATCCCTAATCAATAAACAACCCAATCCATACAATGTTCCTCCAGATTTCATTCTCGAAGGCCTAAGCATGATTTCTCCTCCCCGTCTATAAAATAATACAAAATGAAAGCAGGTTAATATCTACTCAAGGTAAAGAAACCTAGCCTACCTGGATGCAAAGAAAGTGTACACATATTTTCTGGCTCCATGAAGGCGTTCCCTGATGCATGACGAGTCCTAAATCCATAATTTCACGTCGTTTTAGCCGGAATCCCTCCTCCCCATGGCTCCCAAGTTTTGGAGCAGCCTAGGAGGGTTTTTGTAGTAACCCTCATCTGTTCTTGGGACTGAAGGGGAGAGAATGAAATTATAAAACCCATTTTGGACTTTTTGATCCCGTTGTTCTGGTATAGCAACCTAATTACTGCTATAGCGGTACCTTCGTAGCTGAAGCTGCCCGTTATAGCAGGTTGATTGCCTTTGACTTTCACTATAGCAGCAATTTCTCCGCTGTAGCGGTTGACACAAAATAGGACCTTGGAAAATCCCCAAAAATGGCCCATTTTACAACACACTTTGAAATCCTGACGTTTCGAACTAACCCTTTCACTTCAACTTCGATATCGGGAGTTTTACTCACCCGAATTCATTTTCAAAAAGTCCATCGGACTCCTTAAGGTCTTGGCTAATGAAAAAACTAATTGGACCTAAGATATATTACCCAATCTGCACCCGGATTGCCCTAGACTCTACCTCACTCAGAATCCATCCTAGACTAGCCTAGTCTAAATTTTCCAACTCCCCAACTTGGAAGTTTTCCTAACCTGCTCTTCGCAAAAATAGATCACCCATAACAAGGTGCGTTTTTAGTAACGACTAAACAGTCGTTACAATAGATACCAATTTACCCATTATTTTTCCCCGTATGATCCCTAAGGCGGAAGGAGAAAAAGGAGCCCGCCTCCTGAACCTTAATGCTCTACCATGACAGCGTGAATAAAGTCTTACGCACACCATCGAATTTTCAAACCCCTCGGCGTGCCTAACTCAATCAAAAATTAATTCACTCTTGCTTTATCAAGGAATTCCTTCCTTCGAGCTGCACAAGGCTAATTAGATTATCCCTCCCTGAGTGCCCAAGAAATATGGGGCCTCGTCAAAACACCGGAGTGAAATAAATTCACACTTAACGAATGGAACAATTTTCCATGCCACGAGGACTAGATCCCTTTATGTTAAATATTATGCCCGGAGCTTTACTAACCCGAACTCCATTCCAAATCTTCTATGGGATACTATGCCCCTCACATATCATGGTATCACCTTGCTCCTATCAACACTACTCCCCGAGACACCAAGTATCTCTAAACCACACAATACCAAAATTTCAGTGAAACTCATCCTAGCTTGAGATTTTTGTCAATTCTCATCTTAGGGAGAATTCTACCCGGGAACTTACACCCTAACCAAAGATATAGCGAGCACACCCCCATCACTTAATGAGAAGTAACACTAGGTATTATCATAATCGACAAGAGGGATAACAATGTTAAAGAATCTATTTAATAACCTCACTCCCTCAACTGACCCTACCACTAAGGATCATCAATAATAAAACCAGCCAATAATCACCCTCATAACATAAGCCTATGAGCAATGTCCAACACTACTCAGTCAATTACGGGTCATTTTTGCCAAATTCTACATGGGTGACTATTCCCACCAATGGTAAATCAAAATTTCACCAATACCCCGGGCTATCGTATCTACCCTTTTCTCTTACCGCGCATGGATGCTAAATAATTCTTGCAATAGCTTGCTGCTCAATTAGCTATTTAAAATGACCCGGGAATGAAAAACAAAACAAGGGAAAAATAGGTCAGGCATTTTACCATGAGCCTCCCCGCTATAGCCATTGCCATTTCGCTATCGCAATATCGCCATAGCAGTAGAAATTCCTGCTATAGCGGGATCGCCATAGTGGTGCAGTTCCGCTATGGCGGTCCCAATGGTGACAACCAGTAAAATTAAATTTTCAGTAGAAACAACTCATCCCCATTCCTGATTATCGTTATTAATAGCATAAGTCCTGCCATTATCTTTAAATAACACCCTAAGACCATTCCTGACAATGTACAGACCAAAACTTATCATCCAATATCATCACAACAAACTCGAATTACGTAAGAAAATTATTCACAATAACACATTCCCGTTATCATGTTTGAATAGTCCCCTTGTTCCCATGGTTTCCAACCAAGTCCCGATTGTCCTGGAACTAAAACTCCCCTACAGTCATAGGTCTCGTCCCCTTACCATCTTAACCAATGATAAGTCCCATTTTTGAAAGATAATATAGAATTTTAAATCAACACGCATGGCAACTCATCAACCAGAACACATAAATTCAAGTTATGACTCTTCATGGACCAAAATATCCACAATAAGGCAAGTCAATTACACATCAACAAATTCAATTAGCCAAGCACTGCAACACACAAAGTTAAAATAATCGAGTCACATATAGCATTCTCTATTCGTCCCATGGATGACTATTAGTTGGCCGTCCATGCTTTACCACAAAGACTTTTTTACCACTATTCCCGCTATTAAGCAATAATAGTCCTTGTCCCTGGTACTTATTCACATACCAATCACTTGAAACATAAGTTTCCACAAGTATATATATCATTTTCCCTTATCATTTTTACCAATGATAAGACCCTATCCAGCATTTAGCATTTTGTTTTCCACTTCAAAATCACAAAATAAGAATTCAATTAATCATTAACACATAACCAAGTTATGACCTTTTCCTAACAATAATATTCACAACAAATCAAACAATTGTACACCACACATTTGCAGTCATTCAAACAACATCAATACACATAAGCACAATCTCAAGTCTCAAGCTTCAACACTCAATCAAATCTGTTTTATTACCTTTTATTCACCTTATGGATAACCGTTAGCTGATCCATCCATACCTTTACATAGCATCGCCGACCAGATACCAATTGGAACCTTCCCAGTTCCAATTTCCCTTGCTTGTGTCATCTCAATCGGAGTTAAATGAAATCATTTTCCTTGTTGAGATACCAATTGAAATAGAGAGATACCAATTGGACTCAACCCATCCAAGCAAGTAACAAACCGCACAAAAGGAATGAAAGAAGAGAAATGTTTCCTAGAATATTTCATAGCTTCCCAAATATTAGATGTGGACGTCAACACTCCAATCAATAGGACTCTATTCGATATTTTACTCTTGTACTGGGAGACCGGTAACCTTGGTTTTGATACCATCTGTCACGACCCACCCTACCGGGACGTGCGGACGCCTACTCTATGCATTTAGATAGACGAACCCTCACCACCCGATCCAACAGGTACTTGTAGAAAACAAAGTATAACAATAAATAACCTTATTTTTATACATGAAACCAATTACAATTAATGTGGAAGAACCTCTTTTTAAAAATACAACACCCACCCTAGGATCTAGTCTAAGTCGGTACAAGATCTACCACAGGAGTAATATAAGGAAATGTAAAATGACACAACTTACACCATAGGAACAAGAGTAGAAGCTGTTGAAGATCACCATCGTCCTGTACCTATGAAACATCACCAATCCTGCAACCAGACTATACCCAAAAAGGTATAGCAAGAGTAGAATTAGTACAAACACACGTACTAGTAGGCATCATCAGTCAACCCGAATCCACTCGTACCATCATATAAGAAAATCAAGGGAAAGCATGAAATTAACTACAATAGTCCCGTCCTCTAACATTCACCTTACCAAAATCCAATATCAACCCAAGCCTATCTATCCCTTCCGCTGCAAACTCCACCACCATGAGACGCTATGCTCTGACCCCTAGGACATTCCCAAGTCACCTTGACAACTAGACTTACCAAGTCACACTTGTCACCTAAACTTTCCAAGTCACACTTGTCATTACCCGACATCTATGCCCATACCCGAACTACCATTTCCTCACCCCAGTCAACCACTATGACTCAACAACCCGGAGTAAACCCCACTACTTAGTAACGTAGACCACACCCATCGTACCATTACCTACTAGTACAAAACCACCCCAATGACCCCCTTTGCCATACTCTACAAGTAACAACAACCAACATTATAACCAGACCACAAGTATCTTCCTTAGCTTATCAACCTTACGTAATAAGTCTAACCGACATTGACAGTTCTCAGTGACAACAAATATGTATCCTTTTTACATAACCTAAATAAAACAAGGATCCCTAGGACATCATCTATGCCAATGACATACGACCCTGGTTCACAAAAGAACCACCTTGTCACTTAAGCACACTATCCTGGCTATTTAAGGACCCACTATGCGCCAAATACTAATAATTCCCAGCCCTCTCAGGAACCCAACATGTGAAGGACAATAAGTAACAATTAGACCCGTAACAATAACAATTAAAGACTCTCAGTCTTCCTTCTAGACTTACCAACCACATGGAATAGGTTCAACAATTAACTTAAACAATAAGAAAGTAACAATAGCATATACCCTTTTTATCCTTCCTGGACCCACCAAGGATCCCTATACCAACACCTAGTGTTAACATGCAATCTCGGTTTACACTAAGATCAACCTCACATTTAAATATAATCACCCGGCCTCTCACAGACCATATGCAATAATAACAATTTAAGAATACAATCCGATCCACTCATGGAACCATCAAAAGTATACAATCAAAGCAAGTTAATCAAACCGTACCAGACATGGTACCCGAGCCAACCATTATGAATCTCGTACCAAGCGTGGTACCCGAGCTAACTAATAAGTAACATGTACCAACCTGTACCAGGCATGGTACCCGAGCCAACCAATAAGTAACTTGTACCAGGCGTAGCACCCGAGCCAACCGAATGTCACACAAAATCCAACCAATCAACAAATAATAAACAAAAGCATACTTGTAAACCAACAAACAACAAACAAGTTCATTTCACAAGACTGATAACCAGATAAGTAGACATTTATAATCTCATTCCCTAAGCATGCAACTCACACAATAATAAGCAATAGTACACCAACACATATTGCATATTGGGAAATAATAACCAACACCTACCCCAATCCCGATTACATAAACTCAACATTGAATCCCGTTCGCAGACTGAATTCCCATTCGCCCCTTTTTAACACATAACCAGTAGCTACATCGATTCTGGACTACTCCTAAAACAGATACAACATGGGGAAGACCTCCCCTAACCTTGGTAATTCAACCATTTTTGTTATTCTACTCTTTTATACCAATTCATTTCCAAAGACTCCCTTTTTCTAGTCATTTAACTATCCAAAGCCTTTCCGGTTCCCCGAACCTTCTCGACACTCTAGTCCTGGGATTCCATTATCATACTACACATAGTAATCATAAATAACCCAGAATAAAGACACATCACCCCGACATTATCAGTCCCTAATCAATAAACCAACCAAACCATACAATATTCCTCCAGATTCCATTCCCGAAGGCCTAAGAATGATTTCTCCTTTTTGTTTATACAGTAATACGAAATGAAAGCAGGTCAATATCTACTCAAGGTAAAGAAACCTAGCCTACCTAGATGCCAAGAAGTTTTACACGTATTTTTTGGCTCCATAAAGGCGTTCCTTGATGGATGATGAGTCCAAAATCTATAGTTTCACATCCTTTTAGCCAGAATCCCTCCTCCTCATGGCTCCTAAGGTTTGGAGTAGCCTAGGAGGGTTTTTGGAGCAAACCTCGTCTGTTCTTAGGGCAGAAAGGGAGAAAATGAATATATAAAACTCATTTTGGGTTTTCTGATCCCGTCATTCCGCTATAGCAGCCTCATTACCACTATAGTGGTACCGCCATAGCAAAAGCCTCCCACTATAGCGGGTTAACCACCTTTGACTTCCGCTATAGTGGGAATTTCTCTGCTATAGTGGTTATCGTTGTAGCACAGTGTCAACCTCTATAGTGGTTGACACGAAATAGAACCTCAAAAAATCCCTAAAAATTTCCCATTTTACAACACACTTCGAAATCCTGACATTTTTAACCAACCCTTTCACGTCAACTTTGATATCGGGAGTTCTACTTACCCGAATTCATTTCCGAAAAGTCCATCGGACTCTTTAAGGTCTTGGCTAACAGAAAAACTAGCTCGACCTAAGATATATTACCCAATCCACACCCGAATTACCCTAGACCCTGCCTCTCTCAAAATCCATTCGAGACTAGCCTAGTCTAAATTTTCCAACTCCTCAACTCGAAAGTTTTCCTAACCTGCTCTTCGCACGAATAGCTCACCTATAATAAGGTGCCTTTTTAGTAACGACTGAACATGTCGTTATACTTATACTATGATACCAGTTCGTGGGATGGTTTAGTTTCCTATATATATTTCAGTTTCTTTATTCCTTTACTTTATATTTTGCTTCCGCTTAAATATCTTTTTCTTACGCATGCTTGTTAGATAGTAGCCCATTACTAATCATTTCAGACTACAGAAATTGGTATGCCTACAGGGGTTTGTAAGTGCCATCATGACTTGAGAAATCGAATCGTGAAAATAATGGATGAAATTGATATTGAATATAGATATACTGAAATGATATTGGGTACAAATACACTTAAAACAAATAGATACATTATGAAAGTGTATCAATTTGACACTAGATACATATATTTTTGATACCAACTATATATATATGGATACACTGTATGATTTTAGCACTTGATACATCAAATTAATACCAGATACATTAGATAAAATTGATACTGGATACACTAGATGTCATGACCCAAAATCACTTGAATTGTGATGGCACCTACTCCAACCCAACCATGGTAGGTAAGCCAAACTCAACAAAACACAACACTTGAATTAAAGGAAATAATAAAGAATTCAAACACAAAAAAATAAAGATAATGTCTCGAAGCATCATCAGCTAGAACTGAACAAGATAGTCCAACAATTTCCAAGACACAGAAGTCATAAGTACAAGAGCGACTCTCATATAATGTGAAAAATTCAACACTATCTAGGAAGTAAAATAGACAGAAAAAATAAATGATAGAAGAAACTCGATCGATCTCTGAAGGCAGGAGCTCACCACAGCTTCGAATAACAATCATAAGCACGAACTCAGCCACATGGTTTGCTCGTACCAAAATCTGCATCAGAAGGATGCAGAAAAGTAGGAATGAGTACAGTCCACTTGTAATCAGTAGGCATCATAGGTCGACTGAGCTTAAGCGGATACTACAACGAGTGAAAAATACTAAAATAATCCTGCATGCAGAAAAGTCCCAGAAGTTCAATATCAATGAAAATATGATATATCTCAAATTACAAAAATAATTCAAATGATAATGCAATGTAATAATATGGGATGATATGCAATGGTCAATGTCTACTGATATACACCTCCTCCATCGGTTTCCTGCAAAGGTGGGACTCATGATAAATTTGCGAGATTCATACATCATGTTCAGACTTGAATCAGGACTTCCAAATTGAGGCTAATAATCAGCATCAATGACCCAGACTTGAATCGGGACCAAAATCATTTATTTCAATTCAAATCATTCTTTTCAAATTATTTCCTTTAAATTTATTATTTTCATGTGCCATGAGATGAGATGAATGAGTATGCATGAATACAGAAATAAAAGTACACCAAACACAACACATATGTACAAGATCTCAGAATCACAATAAATTCGTGAACATAGGCTACAAGCCTCAATTTCAAGCCAAAAATCTAAGTTTCTTATCACGCAATATAATATAAGCCCTAATTTGAATATCACAATGATATTTCATCTAAATTAGTCCTCAAATTCACAATTTCACCCAATTTTCCATAGTAAGCTTTACATGATAAGTCCCTACCCAAGCAAAGTCTGAAGAAGTTAAGTCATAACCTATCTCAAAGTCGACCCACAAGTCTCTATTTGATCACACGTGAGTCTTCCGTTTTCAAATAATCTCCTAATGCAATTAATCTACCAATAATAAGTCTTACATGTAAACACGAGTGCAGCAATATTTATAATGCTAAAGTTCTAATTCGGGTCTAAAAAATTAACTCAAAAGTCAATCTCGAGCCCACAAAGGTAAAATTAAAATTTTTATTAAAAAATTAATTTATTCATAGCTTAAAGAATTCAATTATGAAATGTCATTGAATACGAATTTAAAATCGATTTGCAATTATCGAAAGATCATTCTTTAACTTTACCAGAAAAATCTCAAAAATTTCAAGTTGAAAAATTAAGATTTGAAGGTGAGAATATAAGATAATCATTGGAAAATATATAAAAATAGTATAAGAAGCTAATCCGATGAAGAAACCTCGAAATTCCCTTTTGAATTGTCCAAAATCGAGTTTTTAAGCTACAAAAATGAGATATGGAAGAAAATAGAATGAAGGGAAAAAATCATTGGTTAAATGCCAGAGATTATGCCGGGCCGGAGCATTTGTCTCTATACCGATGCCGCTGTAGAAGTAGAATTCTCACAGCTATGCAAACCACTTAATTAAGTGGACCTCATCATTGCGGAAGAATCACCAAAACTGTGGCTCTGCAACAGTGACAAAAATACACAGGTGAAACACCGCTATTACATAAATCTCCTCGTAAAAGTAGAGGTCCCTAATTTTTCTCGACTCCATAGGCGCGATATCAAACTGTTGGTGCAGCATCACCGGAGCGGTTCAAACACCGCAAGAAGGAGCCGATCTCTTCTGGCCCAGCTCCGCAGGTGCAGTTTGTAACACCTCACACTTGGGGGCTAAATTTTGAAGCATTCCAAGTGTTTAGTTAAACTCAAACTCGATGAATTTTATTGTACTTAGGTGTTAAGATTATTTCTTAAGTGTGGAAAGTGTAATGGATATGAATTAAGGTCATAAGGAACCTCTAGCACAAAGTTAAGTTGAATGCTCCTCTACTGATTAAGTTTTCATATAAGTTCTTACTAGGGTCAATTTTTAATTATCACTCCTCCTAGAGTATTAATAGTTAGGTGGTCTAGTACCCACCAAGCTGAAGATCTTCGAGTCTTCTTTCCAATTTCACTGCCGCTCGTCAAACCAAGGCCGGAGTCAAAAATTATGGTCATTTTAGTTTTGACTGACAGTCTGGAAAAGGGTTGTGAACCACTTGTTGGCCGCAAGTCTAGCGCAAGTGGGGTCAGTGGGAGTATATTTTGGCTGACATTTTGGAAAAAGTTTTGGATCACTTGGGGCTGCGGGTGCCCACTTGTGCGCTGCAAGTTTAGCATAAAATAGGCTGATGGGAACCTTTTAAGTCAATTTTAATCTGTTTTTTTCACTCCTTGACTATTCTTTCAAGACCTAGAACTGGCTTTCTCTCCTCTTCTCATCCTCCTTCATCAAGGTAAGTCCTTCTCTAAGGATTTAAAGATTTTTAAATCAAATTTCATAATCTAATTGCAAATTGTTGATAGAAATCTTAACCCTTGACCATAGGGATTTCAAGAAACGAATTCAAGAACTTCAAGAAAAGATTTTTCTTCATCCAAGTTAAGGTTATTTATCAGATTCGTGGGGCGTTTAAGGTATGTAATACTAAACAAGTGATGGAAATTCGTTCTTCCTCATGCCCTAACTCCTAGAAGTAAATTTTTAGTAAGATCAAGCTAGGGTTCTACTCAAGTTTTCTATTTTTGTATTTCCCTATATCTTGACTTTATTGTTGTTAAAACTTATTATTGAAAGTATTAAAATTGTATCGTTGTGACCCTTGATTTGTTTCATACCTTATTTCATCCCATGAAACCATGAATTATTGTTGATATTGAAATCATTGTATATAAAATCTAGCATTTTGTATTGTCTCTATAAGAAAGTGTATTAAGAACATTTACAAAGTACTTCAAGAGAAACTCTCAAATCGATTGTTTAAGCTTGCAAATTCTTGTTTTCTTAAAGAAAGATGAAAGTTTTGAGCACAGGCTCACATATAGTTCAGCTAAAGAATAGAAGTGGAGTACAACCTCCGAGAAAGATTTTTTTGTATTTCTTAAACAAAGATTCTAAAGTATAAGCATATAATTATATTTTGGGAGGACTATTTAGCACCGAGATGGGTAAGAGTTCAGATAAACTCAAAAACTACGTATGCCAACGTAGGAAGGGATTGTTCCTCAAGTCAGACAATTCCATTTAGCCCAAGAGGCTCAGTTTGGATCCACAAATACAACTCACGTTCTATGCTTTAGCAAAGTATAGAATGGCTGCCCAATCGGGAGATGATTGGACATCATGAGATCATTAATGTATGTCGGTTATAAGAAATTCTCCAAAGAAAAAAGTATCATTATTTTGAAAGTACATAGGCAAGCATCAGATTTTACCTTAAAAGTTGTGATCTTTATTCCACACAAGTTTTACAAGCATATGTTAGTTCTATAGTACTATTGTTCAGCCCCATACTCCAGTATTTAACTTTGATATTCTGTTTCTTCATTCGACTATATTGCATATCATTACATTCAATGTACTGACATCATTTGGAGTTGCATCATTCACGATGCAGATACAGGTATTGATGAACGCAATCAGCCGATTAGCTAATTCTCCTACATTCAGCTTTATGGTGCGCCTCTACTCATTCATAGGGCTCGTGACACCTCTTCTTTTAGTTGATATTTAGTTGAGATTGCAAATAAAGATAGCCGGGGGCTTTGTCCCGGTAGACATACTCTTTCAGTTGTTTTAGAGGCTTCATTAGACAATTAGACAGTCAGTAGTATCTTTCAGTTGTGTTCTAAAGTTCTTCGACTTATGCTTCTTTATGGTAAAGATTGATCTTATTTTGGAATTGTTTTCTAAAATAAAGATTAGCTTATGTTTTTCCCACTCTATGAGCTTCCGCATAAATGAATGTTCTAAGTTAGTAGTATGCCAAACCAAGGGTTCGCTCGGGCCACTTGTAATTTTGGGTGTCACTTGCGTTCAGCGTATAGGCTTGGATCGTGACACATACCCTCTCCCACTGGTGCGGCTCCATAGGTATGACCCAAGTCCTGCAAGAGCGGCCACACCAGACACCAACAATTGCCCCGAACTCAGAATCAACCCTCGGAACTCACTTGAAATTTCACAAACACAAACCAAACATGCTATTAGATTAAAACTGATATTCCGAACTCAATAAAATTGTCGGATTCACCAATGGAGGTTAACTCTAGGACAAAACTTCTAACTTTTCAACTAACTATCCAAAACGCATGTGAACACCTCAGAACTTGAATCAACAATGTTACTAGCCCAAATATGACATTCCAAAGCTAACAGAACTGACAGAATTTTCATAAGACACCTAAATCTTTGAATCTTAACCAAAGTCAACCATTTCAACTTCAAAACATTCAAAACTGAAAAACTCACATAAAACCCAACCAAGCTCCTCGATAACTGTGTTGTCACCCACTCCCGCAGATCACAATTATCATAATTCAACTATGGAGAGGGATAAAATGGTCAAAATGAATGAAAATTCAAAAATTACTATGAAAATTACACTGAATGAAATTGATATTGGATACAAATACACTGAATACAAAAAGATGCATAAAATTGTAAAACATATATACATTGTGAAAACACTGATACAAAAAAATTAAATCAATATATTTAGATACAATGAAAATGAAAACGAATGATGGAGAACAAAATTTAACATCAAAGAAACAATTAATCCAGTGATGAACGAAATTTTGGAGAAAAATTTAAATGTTCTGATTCGAGATTTAGCTCATAGATACGCTTTTTCCTCAATAAATTGTTATTTCCTGGATCTCAGCCTTATTTAATGACAATTTGTAACAAAAAATCTTTTAGTTTTATTTTTGATTTGCGTGTCTCTGATATACACATTTTCAACCTGATGTATCTAGGCTAAAATTAAGATAAATTATATAATTTCTGAAACTCCTGTCGTCTCACCTAGTGATTAGCTATTAAAGAGCCATGCTTAATGTAGTTTACTCTAAAAATTATTCACTTTTTTTTTGAATTTTTCTTTTCACTTTATTTGAAAATTAGTATTTCGCCATGAAAATTTCAACTTGAAGGTGAGTTGAAATTTGAAAAACACTAAAAAATCAGTTTTCACTTTTTTTTCCACTTTCACTATATCTGCTTTTTAAGTGGGTGATTAACCATGTTTCATTGTATAATTTGAAAAAGATTAGTTTTTGTTTTTAAAATGAAAAATGATACTTGAAAATTGGAGTTGCATTTGTTCATGAATGCAAATTGAAGTTATTTTTGAATATTGAATAATTTGGAGAGAAAAAAGTAAAAATAACTTTTTGTTGTTTCTTAAATTCTTGAAAATCCGGAATTCAACTTCAAGTTAAATTTCAAAGTTTTTCTAAATTTTATGGTGGAACGTGTTTAACGGAGTTCAAATCCGAAAAAGTGAAAAACTTTTATGGCCAAACGCCACCTAAATTTTACTTAACATTAACTATTTTTATAAAAATGACTCATTTAAATTATATTTCATGTGTAAATCATATTTCATAGTTTTTAGGAAAAGTTCATTCAAACAATCAAATATTATTTGCAAAAACTATATCAAACACAATTTCAACTTTTCTAAAATTTCAAACAAAGTAAAAAAAAAATATTTGCAATAGTATGTAGTAGCTCATATATGGGATCTAATCTATATGACATTATGTGACTTTTTAGTTTGAAATATTATTCTTTTAGAGCATATTTGATTGTAGATTTCAGGTAAATTAGTCTCTTTTTTTGGATAACAGGTAAATTAGTAAATTAGCCAAGTTGGTGATTTTGCTAGTTTTTAGAAATTTAAAATATAAACCATATTTAAAAAAAATTATATTGTAATTCTGAACATTCTTTGCAAAAAAAATGATCACACACAACTTTAACTCTAATTTTAAGAATTTCAAATAAAGTGAATAATATTTGATTTTCACGTCCAGACACCCATTACTAACTTTTCCCCAGAATCTTGAAGGTTCCATCACTCTTTCGGTCTTTTCTAGATGAGTTCGAAGTGTAAATGACGCGAAAAAAAAGACAAAGATAACCAAAATATTGGGTGAAAAAAAGTTTCTACTTTTTACCTATAACACACTAAATTAGTGTAATATATGTTATGCATAAACTATCAGGCCTTAACAATCATTAAGGTTTATGGACTCATATAGCGTACTAAATTAGTGCGCTATACGAGTCATTAAAATTAGGGAAGACTCCATTTATGTCCTAGTTCATCTCCTTTATTTTTAATTTTTTTTTCTCGTCCATACTTTGTTGAATAATTAGTCATGTCTCAAGAGTCCAAAACCTCTATATTTTCTATACAACTCGATATTTATTTGTGTGAGGAGAACATTGTAGGATCAAGACATCAAAGACCTCTAGAAATTCAGATCGTAAATTCTGGTGTTGTAAAGTTCGAAAGTAAGATTTTGTGTTACTTTTTTAGAACAAAAATCATGTAGTTACATATTTTAATTTCAAATACCAAACAAAAGGCCTTTGGTGACAGAGTTACAACTACTACACACAACAATGTGAGGTCTAATATGCAGTTTAACGTGGATGAAGTTGAAGATGGTAGGAATCTACTTAGGTCTTTTCTGAGAGACACTCTACATAAGAAAGAGATATTTTAAGAGGAAAATTGAACAAAAATGAGAAAAAAAATCAATCGTTTAAGACTGCTATCATTTAAATTGTCATCGCCACTAACATTTAATTTTTTTGGATCAAATACTGACCAAATTTATATTAATACCAATCGACATTGAATCTTTAGAAGTTCTATTTTGTATGACTATTTTATAAGAAATGAAAGGCTACTAATAAAGTTACAAAACTCATGTTCTTGCGGTCATAGTTGACATCAAAATGACCCATGTACTTTATTTATAATAAATATTAACTAGATCATGAGAATTCGTCGTTGTCAGACATCTCGCAGTCCAACTCTCACTTGAATGTGAGGATGCAAGCATTTTGATTATATTCATCCCTTAATGATATGCATTTTCATTATGTACTCTTTAGAAAATGATTTAGAGAAAACTTTAATTCTTGTAGTGTACTATGCCGTATTGATCTAGCATGACTTTTTAGGTATTTAAGTCTTAATGCCCTCAAATTTTGTTTTAGTCTTTCAGTCATCGTAACGTGTCAATCCCACTCAGATGTCATTGTATTATTGTAATGTTAATTTTATCTCTTGTTCAGGCTATTTGACTTTTCAAATTCTTCGCTCAATGCTCATGTCCTACCTAGTGTATTGAATATGTCTCCAGGGGAGAACAAAGTAACAAGATTGAATTCAGAAAATTAATTTCAATATAACCCAATAACTCAATTTTATTGACTATTCGTTATCCAAATTATTTACATTATATACTATTCGTTGGTGTTTTTATTTGTACCTGTCTAAATGACATTTATGAATGACAACATAAGGCATGCCTAATAATGTTATTT
The DNA here is from genome assembly GCA_003996215.1 of Jaltomata sinuosa. Classification (NCBI taxonomy): domain Eukaryota; kingdom Viridiplantae; phylum Streptophyta; class Magnoliopsida; order Solanales; family Solanaceae; genus Jaltomata; species Jaltomata sinuosa. The sequence goes on along the minus strand of QJPP01000684.1, from coordinate 8,014 downwards.
TGTACTTTTTTGATTTGGTCATTTGAGTAACATCACAAATTTTTATCATTGCTAACTTTATATGACACATCATACTATTAAAGTACTCACAAAAATTTACATAACACATAATTTATGCATTATGCATGCTAAATTTGTACTTTGTCTGAATGACATGTTTGAGTGACAACTCAATTTATTAACTTTATATGACATATTATTGTTAAAGTATCCACAATAATTTACATAACACATATATTATGGCATTATACCAAGCGAATTTCTGACGCTATAAAGCCAACATCAACTGCATTCATTGCAGTAGAAAAATTCATTCTTTCAGAATGCATAGAAATATTACTTTCAATAGTGAATTAAAAAATAGACGAAAAAGAGGATAGCTCAAAGAATTCTCATGGTAAAAGAAAAAAAATAAACACGATTGAATCCTATTTTGAGAAAAAAATAAGGATGCTACGTCGATTTATCGAATGAAAAATGATATGATGTTACTCGTTCCTTTGAAAAATCAGCCTATTTGTATCCATGTTAATATAAAAGTTATTGGACACATCTGTATACACTGAAATTTTATTAAATATAAATTCATAAGAAATTTGAGTTATATTAAATTCAAAATATATTAGTCCAAATAAATATTTAGGATTAATATAATTGAATCAATAATTTAAGTTCAATAAATACGAATTTAATTAAAATTTAATTTTATTGGACTAGTCCATTGATTTGGGCTACAAATGAACCCACTTTGCAAAGCCCAAGTTGTCATCTTATTCTAGAGTCCCAATTTGATGCCACATGTCAAATGACATAGCACGCCAAGTCAAATGAAGGAGCCAATAGAATTATGCCACATGTCAAAATGACACAGCATGCCAAGCTAAATTAAAGACCAATGAAAACATGCCATGTGTACAAGTGACATATTCCAACCAATCAAATATGATCACATCATTTCAATCTGATTGGCTGGAAAGAGTTTGTACTTACCATAACTCTTTCCTCCTACAATTATAAATAGGGGTCCTCCATAATTCAAAAAGGACACCTGAATTTTAACAAGAAGCCAGAGAGATTTCGTGGATCAAACACAATAGATTTCTCTACAAGCTACAAGTTCAAGCATTCAACATTCAAGTTCAACTACAACTCAAGATCAAGACCACCAGATTCAAGATCAAGCTCAAAAACCCTTGAATTCAAGTACAAGTCAAGATTAAACTCATCAAATTCACAAGTCAAGATCAATTCCACCAAATTCAAGATCAAGCTCAACAACCCTTGAATTTACATACTTGAAAAGACGGATCAGAGTATTAATAGAGATTGTAACACTCATATATTAAAATCAAATACTATAATTGTTGTAATATTTTCGGTCTTGATTATTATTTTTTACGACTCGAATTTTATTGTCTACAAATTCTGGCACGTCCAACGGGATAATCTGTACTTCTCATCCCAACTTTTCAGTCATCAAAGTCTAAGAACATCGAAATGGCTTCCAAAGATCAACTCCAAATCAACTTCCTCTAAGGCTGCTGACTCCAAGTTCTCTGCTGAAGTGAAAAGCATCATCGGTGTTACCTTTGGAAGCTTTGGACCTATTACAAGGAGCAATGCAACCATGTTGGGATACGAAACACTCCAAGTATCATTCACATCAACTCCTATTTTTGGATCTTCATCCACAAGAGGAGCAAGATCCTCCAACAATGCATCAGGAGGGGAAAGCAATCTTGCTGAAAGGATTAAGAAGACTCTGGCGTAACTTTATCTCTCTGGATCCAAGAACTCTCCCACAAAGAAAGATGATGACTCAACTGATGGATCCTTTCCCCGTGGTGTGAGTGCATCAAAAAGATCAACTTAGGCGACAACCCATGCTACTCTCAAACATCTCCAATAATCATGCAAGCGGTGGTGCCTGATGTTTCATCGATGGAAGAGCAATTTGCAAGCTTGACAAAGATGATTGACAAAGATGATTGAAGGATTGATCAAGCATGTTCACAATCAGGAGTCTCGAATTGACAAGTTGATGGACAAGATGGATTGATTGATGGATGCAGAATCTAGTCATGCGCCTGGAAAGGCTCCTAAAGTTCAAGAGATTGAAACTATTGCGAAACAAGCACCACCAACTAAGGAACTTCCAGTTTCTTCTGAAGGGATGATCCCACTCGACCGACTGAAGGAGTTCATCAAAGGTACCATCAAGGACAAGTATGAAGTTTCTACCAAGTCTTCCCTTATGTACGCCAAGCCGTACACTGCAAGAATTGAAAGATTCAAGATGCCTCCTCTTTCACTTATTGATTTGGATCTTCACTGGTATTTTCAATAGGATCAATACTGCCCATTGATTTTTTTGCCCACACCTGCATTCGAACGGGTTATCAGCCCCCCAAATTTCAACAATTTGAGGGCAAAGGAAGTCCAAACCAACATGTTGCATATTTCATTGAAACAAGTAACAATGCTGGAACCTACAGAGACTATATGGTCAAGCAGTTCGTCTACTTCTTAAAAGGAAATGCCTTTGATTGGTATATGGATCTCGAGCCTAACTCTATAGATAGTTGGGACATGAGTTCCTCAATCGCTTTTATAGCATAAGGCATACGGTGAGCATGGTGGAACTTACAAGTACTCGCCAAAAGGAGAATGAACAAGTTATTAATTTTATCAATTTGTGGAGGAATGCAAGCTTAAATTGCAAGGATAGGCTCAATGAAGCTTCTGGAATAGAAATGTGCATCCAAGGAATACAATGGGAGCTTCTCTACATATTACAAGCTACCCGCGTTCATGATATGGAGACGAACATGCCATCTGCTGAAAAGGATATGGTGCCTGTTCATGACCCTTGCAAAGGAAAAGGCAAAAAAGAACCCCAGAGATGGAGCAAGTTTGTCCCCAAAAATGACAATAAAGAATCCATGAATGTCAACGTGTTTCTTGTGAAGTTCACCACAAAAGTGAACAAGAAGCAAAGCGTGAAGGCGACTTCTTATCAAGTATGTCCAAATCAGAAGTCCACTTTGAAGGAGATGCAGGACCCCTTCCTTGATTCTGACGTTCCCAAATTTTTTGATGAACTTCTTGAGCTAAAGCTCATTGATCTTTCAGAGATGAAGCGGCCCGATAAAGCTGGAAGAACTGATGACCCAAACTATTGCAATTATCATTGGCTTGTGAGTCATCCTCCAGAGAAATGTTTCGTCTTCAAGGACAAAATCATCCAACTAGCCAATGAGAAGAAGATTGTGTATTGACACCCAATTTTTACACTCCATATTATGAATTAATCTTGAGCCTCTTTCAAATTTTAAACAATTTTTGAAATAATGGTTTTGTAAAAAGGATAAAATATTTTCTAAAAATCAGCTTTATAGTAGTTTTGAGTAAGGGATTATATTTTTCATATTTAATTATGTGGAATTTATATAAGTTTACTAAAGAGACTATTTTAAAGTTTAATTTCATGAGAAAATCCTTTTGAAATTTAAAATGCTTGATTTTCCTCCAAATTAATTAAAATTAGAGGTTAATTGAATAATTTCTAAAAGAACGAGGTAATTGTGCTTTAAACATAATATTTATTTTAAATGGTTTAAAGATAAAGAAACTCAAATGGTTAATTGTAATTAATTTATCTCTATTCCAATTTTAGCCTAGTTTCTTGAAATCATTTCAATTATAGCCAAATTTTACTCAATTATTCCGATTTGGCTATTATTTAAACCAAATCTGGCCATATTTGCTCTTAAATAACATTTCCCCTTACAGCTCTTTGTGTTTCAGCCAAATTTGGAATAACAACACACCCAACCCGCCTAAGCCCACCTCTAATTTGCCCATAACCCGGCCCAAAACCCTCATTCCCATTAGACATACACACTCTTATACTATTATTTTCCACTCTCTCACTAATAGATGCCAAATGACCCGTTATCCTTAGTTCTTCTCATCTAAATAATGAATCCAAGAAACCCTAGCGCCACCTAGGTTTTTCCCTTTGTTCCCAACATTTCCCTCATCTCCTCCATACTGTTACGCATGCTAGGCATGTGGATTGTACCACGAAGGTACCAGGAGAGGCGACGTGTCCTCAAATTTTACCAAGAGGGTACAAATCGCATGAGCTGTAGCCTTATCCCTTTTCAAAATTTGAAATTCCTCAAGCAAAATCCCCAGAAAATCCTTCAAATCCTCTCTCCCACACCAAAAAGTCAGTCCCAAATTTCTCCAAATCCCCTCCTATATAAACCCTCACTATTCCTAGTGGTGGGTAACGTTTTCAGAGCTAAAGAGAACCCTAAAAGGCTAGATAAAGCTTGGGATTTTTTAGTAAAGAATTCGAGTTCTTTTCACACGATTCCGAGGTTAAAAAGTTAAAGTTCGAAGCTCATTTCCCGGCAGTGGTAAGGTGATTTCGACGAGGCTCGTGGTTCCAATCGCTACCCATCAACAGGTAAATCCCTTGTTCAATCCTTTCTTTTCTCTTTTATTATTGTTGTTACTTTGAAATCTAGGTTGGTTGGGCTGGTCTTGTCTTGATGATATTTTGTGTATTGTGTGAGATTGCTTACTGGTATCATAAGATAAGCTTCTGGTTAATTTCTTTTAATTGTTAAAATCATCACTTGAAGTTCTTCACTCTTTCCATAATTTCTATGTGCTCCTATGAATATGGTTTTGAATTTGTTTGAGGATTTTGATTAAACTTGGCTATCCTCCATCATTCTGGCAGTCCCTCATGTTAAATGTCTAGGTTCTTTTCACTTCGAATAAATCATGAATGAAATTGATAGGTTGATACATTTATGTTTCCTTTGGGTCACATGGTTTATTTTAAAATGGTTTTGTTCTTCTTCCCTTCCCCTCTTCCTTTCTATGCACCATATTTAGACACCATAGCTTCTTCTCCTAAAACGTTATAAGTATTTGGTCAAGTTCGAGTTCTGAGAAACAACTTTGAGTGCAAATCTGTCTTGAACATAATGACTAAACTGTTAAGAAGTATGTATTTTCCGTTTGCTACTGATATTCAGGTTTTGAATATAACTTGTTCCCTTAGCTCCTGATTTATGACTGCCTCTAAATACTTTCTTTGTCATCAAAATCATGATTGGATTTGGCCGAGCATGAATCTGTTTTAAGTTCTCTTTGTCTCTATTTTGAGTTTGCGTAACTTGTTGAGAATTTCATGTTTTCTGATTCAAATTTCGAAATTGTTCCAATTTCTTTTCCCTCTCGAAGCATGAATGTAACGACCAGGTCCGTCGTTATATAAATATTTTGATTTCGTAAAATTGGGAAAATGATTAAAGATATGTTTTAAGTAAGTGAGGTCGACGTGGCTAGAAATTTTCAGATTTTTGAATTTATTCGGGCTGACATCACTCTGCTATAGTGGTATTTATTCTGCCATAGCGCTACCGCTACGGCGTAAGACCATCCGCTATAGCAAAATGATGGGAGGCAGTAGCCTCAGAATGGGATTTTATTAAAAAGCTTCTCCTCCTCAGTTAGAAAACATACGAGGGTTTCTCCCAAAACCCTCTGTCACGACCCGATTTCTCGGTCATGATGGCACCTACAACCCCTGGTAGGTGAACCAATCCCTGTAGCCCAGAACAGTTGGTAATGGGCTACTATCTAACAAATAAGAGAATAAGACGAATAAAATAGATAACAGGTATATAAATATATACATATGCGGAAACTAAACCAAACCCCAAGACCTGGTATCATAGTACAGAGCCAATCTATATACATGGAGTACAAATAAACCCAAAAGAATATATACAGATGTCTCTGAATGGTAATAGAGTACATAAAGCAAAAGATAAACTAAAGCTAAGCTCCGATCGCCAAGAGCTCACCCTCAGCCTGAAGTAGTCCTCAACAGATCTCCACGCACGAATCTCAATGATCTACCGGCGATGGCCCACGCTAGGATCTGCACCCAAAGATGCAGGGGGTAGGGGTGAGCACCAAATGCGAAGCATAAGGTACCCAGTAGGTATCATAGGCCGACTGGGCACATATAAGATAAAAGCGCAGTAATAGACAGAATAGAAGCAAGTAGTCACAGAATCAACGAAAGGTACACAGGAACTAGCCCAGAGGGAAATCAACAGAACCACAGATGAGGCTAGTAAGCAGAATATACACACCAAAGGCACAGGTGAAAGTAAGAAACAACGCACCTGGGATCCTTGCAACAACAGTGTATACAAAATAAGTTTACAGAATGGACGGTATACCGGTAACCTCAAGTATAGGAAGAAGGGAGAAAGAATAATAATAGGCATGCTCAAGACATGAATCAATACTCAACTAATCATATCAACCTCAAATCAAGAACCTAGCACCCTAGCAGTACCAATCTCATACTTATCCATAATAGAGAACAACTCTGTAAGTAAATAACAAAAGTCTACCTACAGTCCCTCGGCCGCCCATACAACCGAGGAACACAAACAAGTGAAAACAAACCCTCCGGCATCCCATACTACCGGAGCGTACAAACAGCAAACAGCAAACAAGGGTGGAACCTCAAACCATGAATGATATGATGCATGAAGATCTCAAGTGCCATAGTATCTCTGTATGTACCTCCTGCCCTGCCGCGCCGATCCGGCCCACGCAGGTAAGGTTCCATGGAAGGACTCTGGCGTATACCTCTCTCCCCTGTATACCCCTCTTCCGGCACACGCCAGTCCGTAGCCCCTGGCCCGGATTAGCAAGGTCCATGAGGTCCCCGACCCCTACCAAAACATAGTAATCAGAACCTATGTATCAAGATAGAGATCCCAGTCTCGATATCAAGAATTATAGAACCAGTCTCGAATATGCATGCCCAGACCCTGTCCAGGACTAAAAATAGTAGGAAAATATCTGAAAACCCCCTCCAAGGGTGCCCGGGCATCGCCGGGTCTAAACAGTAAAAAGTCATCTCATGTGCTCGGTCCAACCGAGGCTAAAAAAATCATATCAAGTAGTAAGAAACTCAACTAGCACTCCGGCCCTGCCGAGTCTAGTGATAATAGTAAAACTGATGATTTTAACCCACAAGTGAAATCAACCATTTCCAAATCATTTCCATCAAAAACAGCCCCCCGGGCCATGCAAGGTTTAGAAAACAGTGTCAGTAGGCCCAAAGCCAAAACCACTGTAAAACATCGATAAAACCTCTTTATATGCATGGAAATGATATGATCACACGCAACAATAGCTGCCCAACAGCTTACAATCAACCTACCGACCCTGCACAGGCCCACAGCTACTCAGCAAGCATAACCAGCCTAGAAGGATATTTTTATGTCCGGGACTCGCGGACATTCCCAAAATCCCACCTTCTATGTTCCAGAGTCAACAAGGCCTCTCAGGACCACAAGGGTAAATAAAATATATCCGCAAATACTACAAACAACGGAGGAATAAAAATAGGCGGACATGAATAAAGCGGTCAAGGTCTGTGGTACCAACCTAATAAACCAACCCAAGGATGCCCATTAATACAATTTTATTCTATATATATGGAGTCTGGGGAAATTAAACCGTAACCTACCTGTCGTCCGATGACAAGCTGCTGGAACAACGATGTCCAAGCTCGAACTACTCCGAGAAAATCCAAAACTAAATCAGAATCGGATTTGAATTTGGGACGGAATAACTTAACATAGATAATTGATTTTCTTTCCGATGATCAAATACCACGCCACAATATTTTTCTACCAAATTTCCTATTCTAATATGTATCCCCGTATGGCAGCACTTGTGCTGATGCATATATCAACCTCACCAACATAATAAATGATTCATTAGTAACTAGTTAGTGGAAATATATATTAGTGGCATTACTACCTAAGCCACGTACCACTATATGCTGCGTCACTTGGTTACATAAGGCCTCCACTTCCACGTGGAAGTGGAGGTGGCAATCAACTCTCTCCGTTAGGTAAATACTCGGGGATTGCATTAATTCGTGGTAAAATAAATA
>QJPP01000683.1:0-87592 GCA_003996215.1 Jaltomata sinuosa | reverse complement strand
TCCTCCGGCACACGCAGCCCGTAGCCCCTGGCCCGAATGGCAAGGTCCATGGAGGTCCCAGACCCCATACTAAAACTCAGTATCAACACATGTCGTCCGGAAGCAAGTCCGGTATCAAGATAGAGACCCAGTCTCGAATATGCAATGTCCAGACCCTGTCCAGGACTAAAGTAGTAGGAAAATGTCTCAAAAACCCCTCCAAGGGTGCCCGGGCGTAACCGGGTCTAAACAGTAAAAATTCATCTCAGGTGCTCGGTCCGACCGAGGCTAAAAATCATCTCAAGTAGCAAGAAAACTCAACTAGCACCCCGGCCCTGCCGGGTCTAGCGTTAATCGTAAAACTGGTGATTTAAAACATAATTTTACTTTCTTTTACTCAGGAATATTCACAAGTTAAATCAAACCATTCCAAATTATTTCCCATTCAAAAATGGGCCCCCCGGGCCATGCAAGTTAGAGAATAGTGGCGGTAGGCCCGAAGCCAAAACCATAGTAAACATGGATAAAACCTCTTTATATGCATGGAAATGGTATGATCACACACAATAGCTGCCCAGCAGCTCACAATCAACCTATCGACCCTGCACAGGCCCACAGCTACTCAGCAAGCATAACCAGCCTAGAAGGATAATTCTATGCCCGGGGCTCGCGGACATTCCAAAAATCCCACCTTCTATGTTCCAGAGTCAACAAGGCCTCACAGGACCACAAGGGTAAATAAAATATTTCGGCAAATACTACAAGCAACGGAGGAACAAAAGTAGGTGGAAATGAATAAAGCGGTCGAGGTCTGTGGTACCAACCTAATAAACCAACCCAAGGATGCCCATTAATACAATTTTATTCTATATATGCGGAGTCTAGGGAAAATAAACTGTAACCTACCTGTCGTCCGATGACAAGTTGCTAGAACAATGATGTCCAAGCTCGAACCAATCCGAGAAAATCCAAAACTAAATCAGACTCGGATTTGGGCTTGATAATTTGACGTAGATAGCCGATTTTCTTTTCAATAATCAAATATCATATTAAATAATTTATTTTCCACATCAAATCCTCTAAGCGTGAGAAGTAACGCTATGCAACAGCTATATTTATATAGCAATGCTTATGCAGCAACCTACAAATATTGTTTTCATGTATTGTCTAATAAAATTGAGTGATACATGCATAGTAATATACATATATATATATAAAAACTTCCAGCAAAGTCAAATGTTGCCAACAATCATTACTCTGCCACTACATGATAACATACTGCCTAACTTTTGTTGTACAATGCCTCCACTTCCACGTGGAAGTGGAGGTGGCAACCAATTCGTCCCGTTAAGTATATACTCGGGTATTGCATAAATTCATAGTAAAATATATATAACTTTTTTAATATACCATAATTAATAGAAAATCATTTCAAATAAAACCTACTATGTTATAATAATAATTTTTGACATAACTAAATTTACTATCTCCGTTAAAATATTATGGTGTATAAAAATCTTATAAAATAAATACATATACAATTATATCGTAACAAAATATTTTTCATAAACCTTTAAAATATTTTGAAAAGGCAATAATAATATAATTTTTACCAAATTCAACTTTTAAATAAATATTTTCAAATACACGCACGAGGCTAATAAAGTTCATAGGTTTAGACTCGTAATTCGCCAACGCACGATTTTGATACTCAAGAATTCTCTCGGGATCCTCCCTTATGTTTTATCCACAGGGTTTCGGAACTTGAAATGGCGTTTTAAAACGTGAAGTTGAGGCTTAAATCGAGTTTAACCCGACCCGGTTCGCAACCCGTTTTCTGCCAGACAGTCCGCGGTAAAACAGTCATAACTTTTTACTCCGAGATCAGTTGGACGTGAGGTTTTGTGCATTGGAAACTAGACTCGTAGACCTTCGATTTGGTATTTTGGGGGATCTAACTCTTTATATATTGAGAGAAAAGCTTCGAGACATTTTACCCAAAGTTCAGAAAATTATTAAAGAAACTTACGATCAAACAAATGGACCCGGCGCCGAAATACCGGTCCCGACAAGCCTTAACTGTTCAAGGAAAACGTATACGTGGCAATAACCGGAAGGGTCATTACAGTATCATAGGCCGATTGAGCACATATAAGATAAAAGAGAAGTAATAAGCAGAATAGAAAACAATTAGTCATAGAAGGCAATGAATAAGCACACGAAAGCTAGCACAGAAGGGACACAAGCAGGAATAACACATATGGCTAGCTAAAAGAATACACATCACAGGCGAACGAAAGAAACACGTACCTGGGATCCTTGCAACAACAAGTATATATAAGGAAGGGTTAGAAAGAAGACGGTATACCAGTAACCTCAAATGAAAAGAAAAGGAGAGGAAGAAAATAGTAAACATGCTTGAATACAAGGAATGATAACCCCAACTAAGCATGCAATCTCAAATCAAGAATTCAACAGCTGGAAGCCCAAGTTTAACCTTAATAATCTCCAAAGTCGTAAGAACCAGAATAGGAACCAATAGTGCGAAAAAAGTAACAATAAGTCTACCTTTAGCCCCACGGGCGCCCATACACCCAAGGAACACAAACAAGTAAAGACAAACCCTCCGGCATCCCATACTACTGGAGCATACAATTAACAAACAACAAACAAGTGTGGTACCTTACACAAATGAATGATATGTTATGATATGCCAAACCAAGTGAAACCGCAGTGTCAGTATGTTACCACCTCTGATGCCCCAAAGGTACAATAAAGGCGGAATCCGTGAAAGGACTCTCCCAAGTACATCTACTCTATCGTACACCCCTACCCCTGGTCACCCTTTTGCCTATGGAACTTGGTCCAAAATGACAGGGTCCATGAAGGTCTACTCGTAGAACACATACTACACTCTAACCTCAAAGTATCAGTCTGGAGTGCCACTGGATCCAAACTAGTACTTGAATGCTCAAAATGCATGCCTGAATCCTATCCAGGTCTGATAAACCCCTTTCAAGGGTGCCTAGGCATATCCGGGTCTAAAACAGTAGTAAATGAAGTCCGATTCTCGACTTTACAAGTCTAATATCATTTCTCATCCATAACAGGGTCAATCTAGCACCTCCGTTCAATCGGGTCTAATATATAGTAGGAAAACTATAGCAAATCTTTATTTTAACTTGTCTAACCCCAAGAAGATCCATTAAGATGATACCAAACCATTTCATAATTAATTTTGCCCAAAATAGGCCCCACAGGCCATGGAAGATTTAAAAATCATCAATAGAAGGCCCAAAGCCAAAATCATAGTAAAATCATGAAGAAAATCTTTTTATATGCATGATAATGGAATGCTCAGTCACAATCAATAGCCCAATGGCTCACAATCAACTTATTGGCCCTGCACAGGCTCCAATCATTCTATAACACAGATAGTCAGCTCTATAACAATAACAACAATGTTCGGGACTCACGTACATTCCCAATTTCCCACCATCTATGTTCCAGAGTCAATATAAGGCCTCACAGGACCACAAGGGTGAATAAAGCATATAAGACAAATACTACAAACATCGGAGGAAGAAAAGTAATCGGACATGAATAAAGCAGTCAAGGTCTATGATACCAACTAGTAAACCCAATACAAGGATGCCCATTAGTACAATTTTATCCTATATATGCAAAGTTTAAAGAGTTTAAACTGTAACCTACCTGTCGTCCGATGATAAGTTGCTGGCACGATGATATCCGAGGCTAAACTGCTTCGAGAAGCTATGAGTGACAATCAAACTATCAAAATCATAACTAATATATCAAGATGAGTCTAACGACACCCATATTACTATAACATATCTGGGTCAAAATTTGAGTCATCGGTTGACTTGTGGGCCCCACAATCCAAAGCCAAAAATGAAGAAGCGTACGATTATCACCACACTCCAAGGTGTGCATGCTCAGATTTTTGAGAGAATTTAGCCAAGGAATTGGCCCAAACCAGCCAGCCAACTATGAGAATCAATGAACAACCAAATGAGAGAAATTGACGGATTAAAGCCGATAAAACATACCAATTATGAAGGAGGAACGGTCACAAGCAAGAATTATGCACCCCAACACCAAGAATTGATCAAATACTGAGTTTGGACGAGTTTGGAGTTGTTATCTATGGAGAAATCGTATTTTGAATGAAAGAGACGAAGTTAAGAGTTTATATACTGCCCAGGGGACTTCATCGTGATCACGAAAGGACCCCTCGCAGTCGCGAGGACTATGGTGGCTAGACTATCATGATAGCAAGGGCTAGCCACGTGGTCGCAAAGAACAAAAGGGGAGAGGATTTATCGCTATCGCTACATGTGATCACGCAATCGCGAAGAACAAGGGATGGCATGCTTCATCGCGGTCGCAAGGGAGGAGGCTCGTGATCGTGATTAAGGCCTGAGGCCTGCACCTGCAATAGTAAAATCTGTAACTTTTAAAAACTCAACAGGGTATTTTGGGAACAATAAAAAACCGATACTCAAAAATCAAAAATGCTAACAGAGTGAAAACGACGTTTTAGAGTCAACAAAATTGAAGAAACTTTAATACGAGGTCGTTTTGGAGAAATGTTGACCCAAGTCAATACTAACCAACAAGCAACCGAACATCGAAATGAGCCTGAGACACCCGGGACCCAAACCAACCATCTACCTAACCCAAACTCAACATTTCGGACCTAATGGAATTGTCAAATTTTGAATTCAACACTCTGGTCATCGAAAGCTGACCAAAGATACACTCCCAACTCCAAAAGGCGTAAAAATATAGAAACCAACACAAAACCCACATCGAAAGTTCTCAGGCCTCACTAAAGGTCCAACCAGACCAAACTCAATGCTCTAGAGCTAACGGAACTATCAGAATTCAATTCTGAGCATGTTAGCTAAGAATTTTGACTAAGGTCAATGATATTCTAAGTTAATGCTCTAAAATATGCAAATGCCCAAAACAACCAATTGAACGACCAGAGCACCAAACTACCAATACCAGCAAGCCATAAATGACTTGGGGACGCTATAGGAAAGATCTTACAGTACAATGAATTCGTAAACATGAAGATGACCTGAGGGGTCATCACAGTTATAGATAATTTCTTTTCATTATGAAATAATGGCTTCGTAGATTATGTATGATCGGATCCCTAAAGTTTTGTTTTGACTCATTTATATTGAACCAGACATTTTAGTATTGTGTCTATTTCCGCAACTCTTTATTGTTGATTGTGCTTATTATGAATTCTAAGGGGTTTTCTCAGTCCTTCATTGGTCTGGGAGCCCGTTACGTCCAAGGTCTAGTCTCAGGTCATGACAAACTTGATATCATAGCACGATTCATGATCCTAGGGTGTCTACAAAGCCGTGTCAAGTAGAGTCTATTTTATGGGTGTGAAGTATGCCACACTTATAAAAGGGAGGCTACAAGGCATTTAGGAATATTTCCCTTTCTTCATGTTTTACTTTGTGCTAAAGAGCCTGATTTTAAGAAAGTTCTTCTAACTCTTGAATTTTTGCATTTCAGATCATGCCTCAAAGAAGAACCACCAAAAAAAGGGCCACGACTAGGACCTCAGTCCTTGTAGGGACGAATGCTGAAGAGGTTCGCCCTACCTATGGGATGCGTACCCGTTATGGCATCTGCACTATTGATCCCATTGCTCTTACTGGGGCACCACCAACTGCTCTTGCTACTACATCTGTCACTGCTCCTACTACTGACACCATTATTGTTCCTACTCGAGCTCCCAGGATCGGTTCTACTCGGGTCTAGTCTTCGTAGGGTGAAGTTACTAATGTTGACTTCAGGTAGACTATGCAGATGCTTGCCCAGATAGTGTCCTATCAGTCTTGCCGGTTAAGTGATGTTATTGCTAACACTGGATCCTCAGATGCTACTAGAGTGGGACAGTTCATGCGACTGAACCTACTAGTTTTCACAGGGTCCAACATTGAGGAATATCCTCAGTATTTTATGGACAAAATAGAGAAGATATTTAGGGTCATGCATGCTAGTGATACTGAAGGGGTGGAGTTGGCAGCCTATTAGCTAAAATGGGTGGCCTATCAGTGGTATGATAAGTGGGAAGAGATAAGGGGTGAGGATGCAGATCTAGCAGTTTGGGAAGACTTTTCTGCAACCTTTCTTGATCACTTCTTTCCTCAAGAAATGAGGGAAGCCAAAGCAGAGGAATTTTTTAACCTGAGGCAAGGGAAGATGAGTGTCAAGGAGTATGCCTTGAAGTTCAATCAGCTGGCCCGTTATGCTCTAGAGATGGCTTATGATATAAGAGCTTGAATAAGGAAGTTCACAAATGGCATCTCCGGTGACCTTGTATTGGCTTGCAAGGCAGCAATGTTAAAAAAGGACATGGACTTACCTAGGTTAGTGGTTTATATTCAGCAGGTTTGAGGATGAGAAGAAGAAACAAATTTAGGTAGAGGAGCATCAGAATAAAAGGAGTAGGCCGGCACACCATGAGCTGACTCAGAAGCATAGTGATAAGGGTGGCAGACATTGGCCCAGGAAGAAGTCTTGGAGACATGCTCATTCGGTAGCTAGTGCATATACCCCTAGACAATTGGGTGATCAGTGGTTCCAGTACAACCATGGCTCCGGAATACAGGGTACTCAATCTCAGGGCAATGTGGCCCAGTCAGCTCCATCTTATGCTCCTAGCTCAACTTGTGGTAAAGTTCACCATGGTTAGTGTTTAGTGGGCAAGGGGGTGTGTTATGATTGTGGACAGCATGGACATATCCACAAGGAGTATCCTCAGGCTAAGAGAACTTTTGGAGGTAACAAGGCTACATCCCCTACTTTATCAGCCCCAGCTGCTAAAGAAGCTACTTCTAGTATAGGCGAGGGTCGAAACCGTCTCTATGGGCTATCTACTCACCAGGAATATGAGGCTTTGCCTGATGTTGTCACGGGTATGTTATAGATTTTCTTCCGTGATGTTTATGTATTACTTGATCTTGGTTTTGCCTTATCTTATGTGACCCTCTATGTAGCTGTAAGTTTTGGTTTTGCTCCCAAAAATATTCCTGAACTTTCCTAGTTTCCACCCCTGTCGGCGATTTCATTATTGCTAGAAGAGTCTACAAGAATTGTATTGTGACTATTCTACTTAGGGATGCTGTGGTGGATTTGGTAGAGCTTGACATGGTAGAGTTAGATGCAATTTTGGGGATGGATTGGCTTCACTCTTGCTATTCTAATATAGACTGTAGGACTAGAAAAATCAAATTCTGTTTCCCTAATGAACCACTCCTTGAATATGAGGGTAGTCCCGTAGTGCCTAAGGGAAAGTTCATCTCTTATCTTAGAGCCCGAAAGATGATATCCAAAGGTTGTTTGTACCATTTGGTTTGGGTCAGGGATTTTAATGTTGAAAGCCCTATACTCTAATCCGTTCTCATCATTAATGAATTTCTTGAAGTGTTTCCCGAAGATCTTCCTAGGGTTCCTCCCGACAGGGAAATAGACTTTGGGTTAGATCTTTTGTTGAACACTAGACCCATTTCCATTCCACCTTATAGGATGACTCCCGTGGAGCTGAAGGAGTTAAAGGAATAATTGAAAGACCTCTTTGATAAAGGTTTTATCCATCCTAGTGTCTCTCCATGGGGTGCTCCTGTCCTATTCATGCATAAGAAAGATGGGTCTCTTCATATGTGTATTGATTATTGCCAACTGAACAAAGTCACAGTGAAAAACAAGTACCCTCTTCCCAGAATTGATGACCTTTTTGACCAACTTTAAGGTGCTAAATATTTCTCCAAAATAGACCTCCGTTCGGGTAACCATCAGTTGAAAGTTAGGGAGGCTGATATTTCTAAGACTGCTTTTTTTACTCGGTATGGCCATTTCGAATTCTTGGTCATGTCTTTTAGTCTGACTAATGATCCTGCAACCTTCATGGATCTTATGAACAGAGTGTTTAAATAATTTCTGGATACGTTTGTTATAGTGTTTATTGATGACATCCTGGTTTACTCTTGGAGTAAGGAGGAGCATATCGATCACCTCCGAATTATGCTACAGACTCTTAAGTAGCAGGAATTATATGCCAAATTCTCAAAGTGTAAATTTTGGCTAGACTCTGTGGCTTTACTCGGTCATATTGTGTCTAGTGAGGGGATTAAGGTAGATCCTCAAAATATTAAAGCGGTGAGAAAATGGCCCCGACCCACGACTCTGACGAACATTAGGAGCTTTTTGGGTTTGGCGGGATATTATAGGAGATTTATAGAAAATTTCTCATCTATAGTTGCCCCATTGACAAAGCTAACGCAGAAAAAGGTTAAGTTCGTATGGTCCGATATTTTTGGGGGTACCTTTGAGAAGTTGAAGGATCGTTTGACCTCTGCCCCTGTCCTGACTCTACTTGAGAGTGTTTAGGGATTTGTGGTTTATTGTGATGTGTCCCGGGTGGGACTTGGGTGCATACTTATGCAATATGGGAAGGTTGTGGCATATGCTTCCAGACAACTTAAGGTTCACGAAAAGAACTACCCAACCCATGACCTTGAGTTAGCAGTGGTGGTCTTTGCACTTAAGATTTGGCGTCATTATTTTATAGAGTGCACGTGGACATCTTCACTGATCACAAAAGTTTGCAGTATGTTTTCACCCAGAAAGAGCTGAATCTCAGGCAAATAAGGTGGCTCGAATTGCTGAATGACTATGACATGAGCTTACACTATCACCCGGGTAAGGCTAATGTGGTTGCTGATGCTCTTAGCAGATTGTCTATGGGAAGTCTTTCTCCTGTAGAGGAGGAAAAGAGGGGATTGGTGAAATACATTCACCGGCTTGCCAACTTGGGGGTTCGGATGCTAGACTCCGAGGACGGTAGGATTATGGTGCATGAGATGGCTAGGTCATCCTTGGGTGCTGAGGTGAAGGAAAAACAAGCTAATGGCCCCATACTTATGCAAATTAAGAAGTATGTGGGGAAGTAGAAGATCATGGCTTTCAAAATAGGAGGGGATGTCATCTTGCAGTACCAAGGGAGAGTGTGTGTGCCGAATGTGAACAACTTGCACGAGAGGATCTTGGCCGAGTCTCATACTTACAGGTACACTGTTCACCCTAGCTCTACTAAGATGTACCATGATTTGAAAGAGTTGTATTGGTGGAATAATATGAAGAGAGATGTGGCCAACTTTGTTGCTAAGTGTTCCACCTGTCAACAAGTTAAGGTTGAACACCTAAGGCTTGGTGGTACGTCCCAAGACATAGCTATCCCAATGTGGAAGTGGGAGACGATAAACATGGATTTTATTAGCGGTCTCCCGCGTTTGCATAACCAATATGACTCCATATGGGTCATTGTTGATAGGACCAAGTCTACCCATTTTCCACCTGTGAGGACAACTTATTTTGGGGAAGATTACGCGAAGTTATACATTTAAGAAATTATTAAATTTCATGGTGCACCGGTGTCCATTATATCTGATAGAGGGATACAATTCACTTCTCAGTTTTGGAGAGCTTTCCAGAAAGGTTTGGGTACACAGATGAACCTTAGTATTACTTTTCATCCTCAGATGGATGGACAAGTGAAGCGCACTATTTAGACCTTGGAAGATATGTTGAGAGCGTGCATCATTGATTTCAAAAGAAGTTTGGTAGACCACTTGCTTCTCATTGAATTTGCCTACAATAATAGCTACCACTCAAGTATACAGATGTCACCATTTGAGGCTCTTTATAGTTGGAGGTATAGGTCTCCTATTGGATGGTATGAGGTGCGCAAAGCTAAGTTGTTGGGGCCATACCTTGTGCACCAAGTGATGGAGAAAGTTAAGACCATTCGAGAGAGGCTAAAGACCGCCCAAAGTTGCCAAAAGTCTTATGCGGATGTCAGAAGGAGGGAGTTAGAATTCATCATTAGCGATTGGGTGTTATTTAAAGTCTCTCCTATGAAGGGAGTTATAAGGTCTGGGCAGAAGGGTAAGCTCAGTCCTCATTATATTGGCCCTTATCAGATTTTGAAGAAGATTGGAAATGTTGCTTATGAGTTAGAATTACCTACAAGTTTGGCATCGGTTCATCCCGTGTTTCATGTCTCTATGCTCAAGAAGTGTGTGGGTGATCATTCACTTGTGGTTCCTATAGAGGACATTGGAGTGAAAGATTCATTGTCTTATGAAGAAGTCCCCATAGAAACTTTGGATCGGCAAGTTCGAAGGTTAAGGACCAAAGAAATATCTTCAGTGAAAGTGTTATGGAAGAATCAGAAAGTGGAAGAAGCTACTTGGGAATTGAAAGAGGACATGAAGTCCAGATATCCCTTTTTGTTCACTTATACGGACAAAGTTAATTAAGGTACTAATACAAAGCTTGTTTCCAATTCCTTCTCATGTTATTCCTTACTGTCTCTTTCGCATGCCTATGTCATACTAAAAGTGTCCTTAATCATCATTCGGGGATGCGTGATCCCAAGGGAGGATATTGTAACACCCCAAACTTTCAAGCTAGTATTCCAATCATTTTTTGCATGTTCATTGTAACTAGGTGTTATGGTCAAGCACTATGTGTGGGAAGAGTGTTGGATGTGAATTAAGGTCTTAAGGAACCTCTAGCACAAGTTAAGTTGAAAGCTTTTCTACCAACTAAGTTTTCGTATAACTTTCTAACTTAGGTCATCTTCAAACGGTAATTTCTCCTAGAATATAAAGAGTTAGGTGGCCTATTACCCACCAAATTAAAGGTCTTTGAGTCTTCTTTCCAACTTCGCCAATCACGTATTAATCTGAGTCTGGAGTAAAAGGTTATGATTAATTTACCAAGAAGACGTATGTCTGACAAAAAGTTCATCGAATTTTGGGAGTTAAAACGGAAGGGAAAATGGATCATTTTCAGAGACAACGGTCAATTGTTTTGACCATTTCCGAAGACAAAAGCTCGTCAAATTCTGTAAGTTAAATCTCCTTAAAAAATGTTCCATTTTTGACCAAAATGGACCATTTTGGTGACCGTTGTGGGATGCATTTTCCTTTCTTGACCAATCCAAATTTTAATTAGAATTGCCTATAAATAGGACTCCTAGGGTATTGTTATCGGAATTGTTTCTTTTAAGTTATTTTGAGGGTGTTTCGGTCCATTCCTTATCCAAGATTCATCCTCCACCCATTCTAGATATTCTTAAACTTCCTAAGGCAAGAATTAAGTTTAGAAAAGTGTGTTACTCTTCTCCTTAAGGTTCCTTGAAGCAAGAGCTCTTAGGGTTCATAGTTGAAGGGAAAAAACTCAAGTTTTCTTCGTCTTTCTCCTTCAAAAGGTACGCAGAACGATCTTATTTCTAAGTATTTTCTAAAGATCATAGTTTTCAACCCTTATGCATTCTCTTATACTATTTTAAATATGGAACTTAGGGTTGCAAGTCTGCAAGTATAGACATACGAATTTGGCTAAAACAGATGAAATAGTTAAGGTTTTATCTTCAACTCAAAATACTAGAGATTATATGATTTCCACTTGTTTCTCTATACTATTTAAAGATCTTCAAAACGATTTACTGATTTGAAAGATATTGCTATTCTAATGGACTTTATGAATGGATTTGGGTTGAGACAAAATATCAATGTTTTCCTTATACGAATTATATGAAATGGGCATAATGAAATGTTGACAGACCCTACGAATTCTATATTGATAAAATGAATGACTTGCAAGTCTTAGTATGATGATACCAATAACAGATTATGCCCCTAATGGAATTGTATTATTGAATGATATTTTTAAAGGTATGGAAAAATGATAATAATTTGGGCTCTAAGAGAATTAGATGGTTAATCAAGAAGGTGTGAGGCTAAACGTATCAGCACCCGAAACATGTATTTTTCCGACATAGGTATGGTTTTCGATCCTAACTTGGGATGACCTTATCTTTTCCTCTACGAGGATGATTGTGCTGGCCATATTGTATTGAAATCTTAACTCATGCAACAAACATGGGTTGGGGCTTAGCCAGTCGAGAGTTGATTGGACCCACATATCCCGTGGTGTTGAATAAAAGTCGGTGAAACTATCTTGTTCAAAAGTAAATGATATAAGTCCATTGTTTTTCTCTTAATGGAAACTACTTGGATATTTGTTGTTATTGTATTGGAAGTGTTTTAAATGCCAGCTTTTCAGACAAAGTATTTTGTACCTATTTTCTCTATTATGTGTACCACTAAATTTCACGTACTGATCGTCTTCAAGCGGCTACACCGTTGTATGATGTAGGTTCAGAGGCACCTTCTTGTGGCACTATTCAGCGCTAGATTCGAGCAGACAGACCCAACTTTTGGTGAGCCTCTATCCTTTGGAAGGTCACTTCTATGATAGATAGTCATAGTATTTCATTTTATGGTATTGTTGGGGCCTTGTCCCAGTATAAATGATTTCTTTTCATTATAGAATAGAGGCTTCGTAGATTATGTATGATCGAATTCCTAAAGTCTGGTTTTGACTCATTTATATTGAACCAGACATTTTAGTATTGTGTCTATTTTCGCAACTCTTTATTATTGAATGTGCTTATTATGAATGCTAAGGGGTCTTCTCAGTCCTTCATTGGTCTGGGATGCCCGTTATGTTTGGGGCCTAGTCTCGGGTCGTGACAAAGGTGGAGGTAGAGGAAGAGTTGGAAAGAGAGAGAAGGAAAAAGAAGAAGATAAAAAAATAAAAAATAAAAAATTTAACTCATTCACGTGCTCAAAAGTAGTGCAACACACACAAAGTGCCAAGTCAGAAAAAAGTATCAAAATGACACAGCAGACCCTTACTTGAGGTATTTAAAATGAACAAAGCTAAGTTGAGGTGTCTAAATAAAAGTTTGGTGCCAATATTAGGTGGTCGCCGATGGGTTCCGCCTTATTTTTTGGTGTTGTATTCTCTATGTAATCTGATGGAGATATAATGTGTGGTCCCTATTCCTTTATCCTTTATCATTGTCTTCACATAAAATATTGGTAGATTCCCTATTTTTTGGTTTCTTTATTTCTTTCTAACATGTCACTTTCTCTTCCTTTTATGTCTTCAATGTGACCCCTTTTATAGAATGGTTGAAAAGGTTGATGTGGTCTTTAACTATGGGGGAAAGTGGGTCCTGACTCCTCAGCTTACCTACTTAAAAAAATTGACTCATATGTGGGAAGGGTATGATCCAGATTTTCTCTCATATATAGATATTTGTTCAGAGTACACTGAACAATTATGTTTTAGTAAGGTGAAGCAGTTGCTATGCACAGGGCCCTCTGGTGGGTATTATCTACTTGAGGGTGATGCAGGGATTAGAACTCTACAAACCGAATTGTCTAATCAGTCTAGTTTTCTTAAACTTGAACTGTTTGTTGTTGAGGAGGGTGAAGATATAGTCCCAGCTCTGGACATAAGTAAACATAATAGAACTTTCTCTGTGACAATAGATGCAGTAACTGATGGTGACTCAAGTGAGGAAGAAGAGGATGAAAATGAACCTGTAGATAGTGAATATGATAGTGTTGAGTTGGAATTCCTTGAGAGGGAAAAGAAAAGAGAAGTAATTGAGTTGGAATTCCTTGAGAGGGAAAAGAAAAGAGAAGTAAATGAGAAACTAGACAACTTTATGGAGTTGGAAAAGGGTATGAGCCTTAAGGATCTTGATGAAGCTAAAATAATTGTGAGCTATGACTCAATTGCTAAAAAGAGGGGCCTTAAAGTTGTTAAGAGTGATGCTACTAGAGTTAGATATAAATGTGATATTGGTTGTCCTTTTGTGTTTCTAATATCAGAAGTTAAGGTTGGATCAGAAGGTAAGTATGACCAAGGATTGAAAATCAAGACCTTGAAAAATGAACATAACTGCCAGCCTTGTCTTAAGAATAGAAGAGCTACTCAACAATATTTAGCACACTACTTCAAGAACAAGGTCCAAAATAACCCTAAGTACAAGGTAAAATACATGAGGCAGGATGTGGATGATCACTTTTCACTTAATATCAGTTATTCAAAGATGAAAAAGGTTAAGAAGCTTATCTTAGAGAAACTAGAAGGTAGCTTTATTGATGATTTCAACAACTTGGAAGGTTATGCTCAAGAAATAAGGGATAGCAACCCTGATTCTGATGTGGTGATAAACATATCTAAAGATGCTTTGGAACAAGGAAAAAGAAGATTTCTAAGAATGTATGTATGCTTGCAAGCTTTGAAAAATAGTTGGAGAGATGGTTTGAGGCCATTTATAGGGCTGGGTGGGACATTTTTAAAAAGAAAGTTTAAGGGAATTTTACTGGTTGCCCTTGGACAAGATTCAGTGAAGCATTTCTATTCACTTGCTTGGGCAGTAGTGGAGAGATAAACAACTAGATCATGAAAATGGTTCATTGAGTTGTTGAGAAATTCATTAGGGCTGAAAGATGGTGCACAATTGACACTTATGTCTGATATGCAAAAGGTAATTATTTGTCACATTTCTTTCTGATTTTCCTTATGTATACACTTGAACTACTTTAACTTGTTGTGTTGTTTATTGTTTCAGGGACTGATTAATGTTGTTAATCATTTGCTTCCAAAAGCACACCACAGATGGTGTGTAAGGCACATAGAAGAAAATTGGGCCAAAACTTGGAGAAGTCTTGAGATGAAGAAGCTATTATGGTGGTCTGCTTGGAGTACATATGAAGAAGAATTTGAAGACAAATTAAAGACCATGGGTTCTATTTCTAAACAAGCTGCCAAAGATATATTATGGTACTCTCCAAAACACTGGTGCAGCGCCTATTTTGACACAGTCTGCAAGAACTTTACATGTGAAAATAATTTTACTGAGTCATTCAACAAATAAATTCTAGAAGCATGGTCAAAACCAATAATCAAGATG
This sequence comes from Jaltomata sinuosa, assembly GCA_003996215.1. NCBI lineage: Eukaryota > Viridiplantae > Streptophyta > Magnoliopsida > Solanales > Solanaceae > Jaltomata > Jaltomata sinuosa. The sequence goes on along the minus strand of QJPP01000683.1, from coordinate 72,717 downwards.
TTGGAAGATATCAGAATCAAGGTATTGCCTTTAATATTTCAGAACTATGCATATTAATATATCTCACTTTATACAATATCTCATTGTCCATATATTTATGTCACTATTAACATTTTGTATAGGTTATGAATCGGTTGAAAGATCTTGAAGAAGAGGGTACAAAGTGGACACAAAATTTCATTCCATATGTCATGGACTTGTATAATGATTTCAAAATCATTGCACTTGATTGTCATGTTGAATCTAATGGAGATCTAGGGTATGAGGTGGTTGAGGGTGCTGATAGGCATGTTGTGAGTCTTCTTTGGAAGAGATACACATGTTGAACATGGGATTTGACAGGAATATCATGTCCTCATTCCATTAAGGATTTAGAGCATGATAAAAAAGAACCACTGGATGAGATACATTGGTGGTACTCAAAAGAGGCTTACATATTGGTGTACCAACATAAAATTCAACAAGTTAGGAGTGAGAGATTTTGGAAAGTTGATCCCTCACATGATATGGAGCCACCAGTAATACTTAAAATGGTTGATACACCAAAGGTTAACAAAGTAAGAGAAAAGGATGAGGCTAGGAAGAGGGAGGGACTGTGGCTAAAAAGTAGAAAGAGGTTGAAAATGACTTGTGGCCACTGCAGTGCAATAGGTAATAATATAATATGATGTCCTCTGGTAAATTCATTATTTATTAGTTAGTTATTATTTACATTGTTGTCTATTTAACTTTCTAATCAATTTTTTAAATTTTGTAGCTTGAAAGAAGAGCACAAGTTCACCAAGATGTGCCAGTGTCAGCACCCCATCCTAGTGAAGAATCTGTCTTTATGCCAACTCCTGGATTTGTTGCCTCTTCTAGTCAACAGATAAGCCTACCGATTGATGAAGTTGCTGGTCCTTCAAAAAAAAGAGAAAAGCAAAGGACAAAGCTACTACTTCACAAAGGTCTACCAAAAATAGTGCTACTACTTCACTGAGAAAAGCAAAGGACAAAAATGTTGCACCTTTAAGAGCACTTGTTGATGAAGATGAAACTGAAGATTAGCATGAAAGTGAGGATGAACAACCCTTGATTAGGTCTAAGGCTATTTCTGAAGTTAAGACTAGGCTTCAAATGAAGAAGTTGCAGCAACAACCAACTGGTACAAGGAAGATTAGTTTCAATGGTGATGAGAGTGGTGTTAGTAAGCCTACTAATCTACCATACTCACTAAGGAAGCTCACTTGGAAAGTGAAATCTTGTGTGACCTCAAGTCAATTGACAATAGAAAAGGAGAAAAAGATTGCCAAACTGAAGGAAAAAGTGGCAAACATTAGGGACTGAAGTTAGTTGTTTTAAGTATTTCTTTGTTATGTAATGGCACAGTGAAGTTACTTGTTTTGTCTTTTTTATTGTGAATCAGTCTTGAACTTGACTTATTGATTCACTTTAATAGATTTGGGTGCTTATTTTTTTGTGTCTGGCCATGTATGTCAATGTCATTATTATCTTGTGATTGTAAGACAGTTGATATTTTGTGGATTGAAACATATATGATAATGTCATTATTTACATTACTTGTATCTTGTAGGGATGAAAGTGATTGAAACATACATGTCATGGGCATCTTTTGTTTCTCAGTACTTAATGGTCAACTTTTGAATTGAAATGTTATTTGAATTTGGTTACTTCTATTTGAGTAGAAAAATTGTAAAGCATTACTTGGTAGAAACTTTACAACAAGAATGAGTAGATTGAGTAGGCTAACATCATTCTACAACAAGATACCAAAAAACAAAAAAGAGAAATCTGCAGATTTTTTACTATGCATAACATCATAATTTTCATTACTAGGCAAAATAACAATTCTGCATATTTTTTCATTACAACTAACCTGTAAATTTCAAAACTCAACCTTCAAATTTGCAGATTTCTTCACTTTGACAACAACATCAAGTTACAAAACTAATCTAATCAACTAATAATACTAATCAACTAAACTCCAACTTACAACTCCAAGACTAAATCATCTTGGCAGCTACAAATCCAACAATAATAGCCCAAGAAACTACAAGCAAGGTTATCAATTAATGCACTTTCAACTCCAACTTCGAAACTTTATCATTAATGGTGTCCACTTTCTTCAAATTTGCACTTCTGTTACCATTCTTAAACTCCAAGTTTGGAATTTTTTCCTCAGATGGAGTAGAACCTTTCTCCCAATCTAAACTTTCATTAGTAACAACCATATCCTCCACAATCTTCTTCAAATGATCTATTTCCTTTCGAATTGAATCCAATTCAACCTTTTGATTATGAATCATCATTGACATATGAGGTGGAAGTTTTTCATCAAACCAATCCCAATAACCACAAGAGTTTGACCCAGAATGACGATATTTGTAGAATCGATGACCACTATTTTCAAGGGTCATAGTAGTAAAATATCTTGCAATCAATCCACACTTACATGTGTGGGGCTGAAATTGTTGAGGAGAAGAAATAGAAGAAGATGTCGACATTATTAAGAAAGAAGAATCGATTTTTAGCAGAAAATTTTCGATCGAGAAAAAAGGATTTACGAATGGAGAAGAAAGACGATTTTATGAGTGGAGAAGAACAATGGGAGAAAATTGAGGGTTTATTTGGTTAAAAGGGGGAGGGGTTATTAAGTTGGAGCGGAGCGAATCATTTAGGTGGAACGGGGTTTGGGTTTGGGTTAAAAGAGGGCGAGTTAATTAGTTTAATTAAATTATAAAGTGGCCAATAAGAATTGGCCACGTCATTAATGAATGTGGTAAAGCTGAGTCCATTAAAAAGGGCAAAGTAGAGCCAATAGGTGGATATGGAGGGCATTTGAGGTCCAATAGGTGGACGAAGGGCATTTTAGGTCCTTTTCGAATAGTTGAAGGGCATTTTAGGCCCTTTTTTGTAGGGTATATAATACAACTCTTCACAAGAAATTTTTTGCAATGCACGTGTATTGCAATGCACATGTATATAATACAACTCTTCACAAGAAATTATTTTTGCTGATTTGAATAAGTACAAGGAAATATGAAACAAAAGAAATAAATTTTTCTCTAAAAGTAAAAGTCGGTGAAAACTAATCAAAAACAAAATTGAAAATTGATTACAAGCAAATCAATAATTGGAATGTAATAGTGCATCATCAATAACAGCGCATCAACAATAGAGTTTTACTAGTGTTGGAACAATGTTTTACTGCGGACATGTACTAATACTTAGGATACAGTTTGATTAGGATTAGGTTTGTTCAATTAATTTAGGCATCAGTTTTGTATTAGCGTAGGTTATCTGTTCTTACATTCTAGGAGTCAGTTTAAGATGATTTGTTTATTTCATCTGTATTTAAACTCCATTGGAGTCTCATCAAACAAATATACTTTTTCCATTCTATTTCTCTACACTTATATGGTATCAGCGCCACAAAAACTCTAACGAGTAAAACAAAAATTCCTGCGCATCAATGGCTCCTTCCACCCCAGTTATTAATGTTGATGCATCCCCTGTTGTCAAACACTTAATTCAATTTAACCCAGCATCACAACTGCCTATTAAACTGTCTGGCAACCACAACTTCCCTATTTGGAAAGCCCAGATTGTCATGCTACTTCATGGCCATGACCTCTATGGTCATTTTGATGGCACCAAGTTGTCCTATCTGCAAACAGTTATCACTAACGATGTTAAGACTGTCAACCCCGATTACAAGGATTGGTTTTGTCAAGATAAACTAATCCAAAATGCTCTTATGGCCTCTGTTGATGCCACAATCACATCCACTGTCGCTTCCGCGAACAACTCCAAAGCTGCTTGGGACCATCTTCACACCTCCTTTGCGAACAAATTGCAAACCCGCATATTCAGCCTCCGTCACCATCTTAGTCGGGTCAGCAAAGACAACAAATCTATTGTGGAATATCTGCGCGAGATTCACTCTCTGTCTGATGAACTCGCCATAGCAGGTTCACCGGTCAATAATAAAAGACTTGTCTTGAAAATATTGAGTGGACTCGGTCCTGAGTTTTGTGAGATCTCAGCAGCCATACGGATACGAGACTCTCCAATAAGCTATGCAGAACTCTTTGACAAGCTTCTTGATAGTGAACTGTTCCTCAAACTGGAGGACCTTAAGAAGATGACCACACAGGTCACAGCAGTTGTTGCTAAATGAGTCATACATCCTCCATCAGCTCCACGCAACAATCGATGCCCACCCAATAACAACAATAATTGGCGTCTCCCAAAAAGATAGCCCAGTCAAAGCGCCACTTCCCAGGCTCCTAATAATAGTTCCCCATGGTGCAAATTCTAGTACTAACCCTTATGAGTCCGTTGTCAACTCTGCGACCAATTTAGGTATACAACAAATGTCTGAAGTTGTCGGTCCCACAACCACTTTGAAGCAAAAGCAAATTTTATTGCCCAAGCACCACAAAATGACCCTTGGATTGTTGATTTGGGTGCATCTCACTATATTACCTCTAATACTAACTCCCTGCACAATGTTCAGGACTTCAAAGGGCTTGAAAAAGTGACGATGGGTAATGGTAATGTAATTCCAATTACTCAAACTGATACTACTCATTTATATGCATCAAATAATGCCTTCAAACTCTCTACTAGTTAATGTGCTCCTGCTATCAAACGCAAACTTCTTTCCGTTTCTCAGTTTTTACAAGACAACCTAACCTCAATAGAATTTTTTCCTTTTAACTTTCTTGTGAAGGATCTGACTACGGGAACACCTCTTCTGTGTAGCCCGAATAAAGCAGGACTCTACGAATGGCCGTCAATGTCTTGCCCAATAATTAACGTTGCTGTTAGTGGCCCTTCTTTACATCTGTTGCATTGAAGATTGGGTCACCCCCATTCTCGAGTTTTATTTTCCATTCTAAATAATTTCAGTTTTTCTTATTCTTTGAAAGACAAATTTACTTATTGTAATTCTTGTTGCTGCAATAAAGCCCACAAATTTCCATTTTATTCAAACACATTATCCAACAACTCTCCATTAGAAACACTTTACAGTGATTTGTGGGGGCCCTCTCCGGTGCTTTCAATTGATAACAAATGCTATTATTGTATTTTTATTGATCAGTATAGCAAGTATATCTGGTTATACACAATGAAAAACAAAACTGAAGTTCAACAAACTTTTCAAAACCTACATCTTGTGCTTGAAAAATATTTTAATAAAAAAATACTCACACTTTACACTGATGGCAGAGGCAAAAATCAAATACTAGAACCATACCTCCATTCCAATGGCATACAACACCTTGTCTCTCCACCGTACAGGCCTCAATGCGTTGCCATGGCTGTAAGACGCCATCATCACCTAATTGAGATAGCCAAAACACTACTTCATCAAGCTATTTCACCATCCGATTTTTGGTTGTTTGCCTGCCATCATGCCACATATCTCATAAATTGTCTACCCAGTAGCACCCTTAATAACAAGTCACCATTTGAAGTTCTTTTTAATGACAAACCAGCTTACGAATCTCTTCGTACATTTGGTTGCTTGTGCTACCCATGGCTTCGGCCATATGTCCAAAATAAATTAGAACCATACTCCAAACCTTGTGTCTATCTAGGTTTCTCCATCACTCATCATTCTCATCAATGCTTTGACCCCACCAGTTCCAAAAAAATTCTCTCCCAGGATGTCAAGTTTTTTGAAAATATTTTTCTATTTGAAAGTATGTTCTCTCACTTGAAACAAAAAATTTCTTCTTTAAAATGGGAAAACATTTCTTCTCCAAATAATTTTAACCTTTTCTATCATCCAAAAAACACACTTGATACTAATAACAGTCAGTTGCTCCCCACTATGCCGCTAATGCAAGATACATGCTCAATTCGTGCCGCACAGGGGAGCTACCCAAAGGTAGATCACTCCATCACTCAGAAACCAGGTACTATCCCCACTACTTCCGTACCCTCTTCTTCTACTATGTGTGGGCAATCCCCTGCTGATAACCTTCATCCCCATTTTGTTTTCCAGAGTCAACCCCCTTCCCCTTCTACTTGTCCTATCTCCATGAACCGATGCCCACCAATTACTCACGTCTATCGATATCAACCACACTCATCACCCATACTGCCACCCCCATCCCTTAATTCTACAGGAGATGCAAGCAATCATACTCTCAGTCTTCCTTCATCATCTGAACCTATTGTTAACATTCCGCCCATAGAACAACATAGTGTGGTAACGAGGTCGCAAAACAACATCTTCAAGCAAAGAAAAATCATTAACTACACTACCCAAATGAACCAGCCTGCACCCTCTATCCCTGTAACCCACAAGCAAGCACAAAAATTCCCATATTGGCGAGATTCTATGAAGGCTGAATTTGATGCATTAATGAAGAACCAGACTTGGGACTTGGTTCCACCAGACCATGCCAAAAATATTGTCCCTTGTAAGTGGTTGTTTCAAATTAAAACTAAGTCCGATGGCTCTATTGATAGGTACAAAGCACGTTTAGTTTTAAAAGGGTTCACTCAAAGGCCCGGAGTTGATTTTCACAAAACTTTCAGTCCGGTGGTTAAACCTACCACCATTCGAATAGTACTCACAATTGTTGTACAGAAGAACTGGTGGCTACATCAAATAGATGTCAACAATGCATTTCTTCAGGGAAAGATTCAAGAAGATGTGTATACGTCCCAACCTCCTGGCTATGCAAATATGAATCATCCCAACTATGTCTTCCATCTCAAAAAGGAAATTTACGGACTCCGGCAAGCTCCTAAGGTCTGGTATGATGCACTGATTAATTCTTTAATTCGAATGGGGTTCAAGATGTCTGAGTGTGATAATTCTCTCTTTTTTCTGCATAACATGGGGGTCACTATTTATATTTTGATATATGTGGATGACCTCATAATCACAGGCAGTGATGAAACACTCATTCAACATGTCATTACCTCTTTTTCAAAAAACAATCTCTTAAGTACCTTGGTTTATTACACTATTTCTTGGGCATTGAAGTACACAGAGATGTTGATGGATTGTTTCTTAGTCAATCCAAGTATATACAGGAAATTTTACATGACACTCAGATGCAAGATAACAAAGGTATTCAGTCACCTATGAGCATGTCTGAGACCCTACTGGTTGATGACGGAGCACTTAAACTTGATGGCAAAGAATACAGAAGTGTGCTTGGTAAGCTTTAGTACCTTTTATTTACCCCACCTAACATCACATATTTACTAAACAAGCTTACTCAGTTCAACACCTCTCCTTTTGTGCTTTACTAGAAGGCAGTTAAGTGTATCCTTCGATACCTTAAAGAAACATTCCAGTGTGGTATTCGTATTTCCCCACGAAAATCAACTGCTCTATATGCCTATGCTGATGTTGACTGGGCAGGTGACATCAATAATTGCCGCTCGATCTTGAGTTACATTATTTATCTAGGTATGACGCCCGTCTCCTGGAGTTCTCATAAGTAACCTATTGTCTCCCGCTCCTCCACTGAGGCTGAATATCATGTGGTTGCTTCCGCCTTGTTTGACATGAATTGGGTTACTCACTTGCTCAAAGATCTTCACGTGTCACTCGTTGCTACTCCTATAATACTTTGTGATAACCTTGGGGTCACGTACATTGCCGAAAATCCGATACATCATACCAAAATGAAGCACCTTGAGGTTGATCTTCACTTTGTTCGTAACCAGGTCCGCAATGGATTGGTCCAAGTGAGGCACGTACACTCTGCTGATCAACTTGCAAATCCTCTCACCAAACTATTATCCAAACCAGCTTTCCAGCGAATGCTTCCCAAGTTACGCGTTGTCTCTTCACACCTATCTTGAGGGGGGGCATAATATCACATCAGCAATAACAGTACATTAGCAATAGTGTTTTACCAGTGTTGTAACAATGTTTTACTGCGAGCATATACTAATACTTAGGATACAATTTGATTAGGATTAGGTTTGTTCAATTAATTTAGGCGTCAATTTTGTATTAGCGTAGTTTATCTGTTCCTACATTCTAGGAGTCAATTTAGGATGATTTGTTTATTTCATCTGTATATAAACTCCATTGGAGTCTCATCAAATGAATATACTTTTTCCATTCTATTTCTCTGCACTTATATAATGTTGGAGAGAAAGTGCTCTAACAATTGAAAGTTGAAGATCATAAAGTGCTTCAACAAAATTGGAGGTTGGTGACAAGTGCATAAACGAGGTTGAAGTCAGGTGCTTCAACAAAATTTAAGGTTGGTGAAAAGTTCATCAATCGGGTTGAAGACAAGTGCTTCAACAAAATTGGAGGTTGGTGACAAGTGCATCAACACGATTGAAGACAATGTGCTTCAACAAAATTAGTGGTTAGTGACAAGTGCATCAACCGGATCCGAGAAAAGTTATTCCATAAAATTGGTGGTTGATGACAAGTGCATCAACAGGATTGGAGACAAGTGCTTAAAAAAATTAGGAGTTGAAGATAAGTGATTCATCAATTTAAAGTTGGTGACCAAGTACATCAACAAATTGGAAATACAACTTTGAATCACGGGAGAATGTTGGAAAAAAAACTCAAAATTGGTTAGAATTTTAGTATTTTAATTCATGTCTAGTTAAGATTTATAGTCAAATTAATATAGGAAAAAAGGTTGTCCTATTTTAAGTTAGAGTAGGTTTAGTACTGTTATAAATAGGGTGTTGCTTGTAGAGAACATTTAGATATTTATAGTAAAAAAAATATTTTCTTTCATTAGCTACAAAGTAGTATTATAGGGAGCCTGAGCTATTACATGTGCATGGGCAGAAGTAGTACAAAACAAAAGGGAGGGTGTGGACTCATTACATTGAATTAAAATGAAGACTATTAATAAAAACAGATTGTGGTCAGTAGGTTGACCATGGATTCCCCTGCTTTTTCTGGAAATCAAGAATATCATTGTGGAGTTGATGTTGGACAACAACGATGATGGTGTTGAATGCCATGGTTGTGCCTCCATGCTTTGCTACTGTTTCCGTGACTCAATTCTGCTCCCTATATATACACGCAGATCAGCCAATAAGCTGAGCAATGATTTGCAATCGAGTAAAAGAGAATTAAAATATGCTGGTGAATGGTGATGGTCTATTTCCTGTGCATCAATGTTAGTGCCTAAACCCATGCTGATGAGCTAGATGAAGACCATGTTTTATCCTCGCAGAGATGTCCTTGAGTTAGACAGAAAAAATACAATTGCAGAGATGTCTTGAAATTACGACTATGTTTCACAGAAAAAATTAAAGTATGATGTGACACTTGAGAAGTATAAATATTTCATGCTTCGTTTGTATAATCATCACGAAGCCAAGGGGTTATCACATGCTCCTCCTATTATTTCTTGTACCATAAGACAAGGTATAAATTTGAAGGGGCAGTGTGGAGATGATATCTCAAATTCAGCAAGTTTTGTCAATAACATACAGGCAGGGAAGAACTACAAAGAGAATGCTTCATATAATCTATGTGAAAAATATATCATCTAGAATCCATCTCAAGAAAATGGCATTGTCAGATTGAAAAAAAAAATACCTGGGCAGTAAAGAGACGTCATCCCGCTTATCGAATCATTATGTTGGTACCTTTATAGTAGATTATTGTAGACTCCTCATTCCCTCGATTGATTTTGCGTATATTGATTCAAATTTCCATTTACAAACTGAACATAATTAACTCGCACATACTTTATTTGATAGTGTTGCAGTAAAAAGAACAACTATTAGTGAGGGAGGGACAAAATTAAAAGTGCAAGAGGGGGGTAATTTGCCTACTTTTTTGATTATCAGTTGACTGCCTGGTTCAGTTAGTCGACTTGTACAAATAGTAGAAACTAAAGTAAGCAAAACTGGAAAGTAAAAGTAGACACACGATGTTTTTATACTGGTTCAAATCCAGAATGGATCTTACTCAAGTCCCCTTGGGTTGCAAGGGATTCTCTACTAAAATCTTTGATGGTTTTAGGTAACAAGAGTTGAATGTAATTCCTACAACTACACTCGATTCTTTTTCTCTCTTTTTCTTTTTAATACAGTAGCCTCACCAGCAATATTTTTCTCTCCTCTCTTTTTTGAGTACACAGTAAATCACAAAGAAATACAATGCTTGATAAAATTAGAGCAAAGAATATGAGAAGTTTTAGACTAAGTGTATAAGGTCTTCCTTTCTTCGAACGGCTTTACATAGCAGAGTTGAGGAGCCATTGGAGAAGGTTTTTGAAGAGAGCAACCCAAGAGATTTGATCCTTGGAAAATGGATGTAAAATATCTATTTTCCAAGAATAAAGTTGAGTCAAGATATGAATCCATTGATTGAGCGATCTTCTTCCTTACTGAGATGCATACAACTTATAAGTGTTCCCTTGAGACTTGTGGCTGAATATTCTCTTTCCATAGATGGGACCATAATTGATTTCTTGACAATTGATCCAAGGATTAGAGTCGTTGCTTTATTTACTCCTTCACTTTGACCGGCAGATTCTTTTCATAGGAGAGTGTTCCTTGATTGATGTTTTCCTTATTTTCCTGCATTCACAATATTGTCATACATTAAAATTTGTACTCTAACAATCTCCCCATTTTTGATGGATGACAATAGAAAAGAAGGAATTGTAGTTAACTTCCCTTTCTGAGTTTTGTAGGTGACTTCGACTGCTCCCCCTGAGGAGTTGACTCTCCTCAAAAGTTGACCTTTGAGGAGTTGACTCCCCCTCAAAAGTTGACTCTGCTTTCTCCCCCTTTGGCATCAATCAAAAAGGAAATAGAACAGCAAGAGATGCACAGATAGCAGAAAAGATCATGATATTAAAACTAACTTATTAGTCTAGGATAGACCAAAACATAAGCAAAAAAAATTGTTCAACAGTCACAAAAAAAGATGTTCAGAAGGAGATGTTATTTTCTCAGAAGATAGCAGATAGTGTTGATAGTGGCTTCCTTCAGTTTTCTAAAGCTGGTTGTTAGGTTGGGAGCAACTTTGTCCCCACTTTCTGGTATCCTGTTGGCAACCTTGACAGCTTTCTGTATCACTTTGTTGAGTTTGATGCGGATTTTTGCCACATCACTCCCAGTTTCTTTAGTGCATACTTGTACCTTTTCCATCTGGAACTGAGTTGATAGGAGAATGTCCTTGAAGGACTCAAGCTTATCATCCAGGGCCTATAGTTTGGCTAGAACTTTAGAGAGATCGACGGGGGAGGTAGCAACAGGATTTGAGGAGGCTGGAACATCAGGAGGAAGAGAAGAGGGAGCCAGAATGTCAGAATCATTCTTGAGGACCCAAGAGTCACCTGTACAAGTGTACCCCATGCAGCCAAAGGCTTTAGAGGTATAACATTGTTTAACAGAGTAGGTAGGGACATCAAGAAGGCTGATGTTATTGGCTTCCAAGATGTGGGAGATAACCATTCCATATGGGAGACTGAGGGGATCTGCAGACACTTCAATCATATTATTGATAATCAGAGAGGAGAGCTTGAACTTGGTTTTAGAGACAAGGCAGTAAGTGAGCAACGTATCTCGAAGAGACAGAGTAGAAAGAGATCCTGAATGGGGGACAAGAGTAGTAGCAACAATGTGGGCAATGATCCTTGTTTCAAAGGAAAGATCTTTTGGACCTAAGTGAGAGGAAAGCCGATTCGAGGTTTCAATAGAAATAAACTTCTTTGCCTGATCAAGAGAAACACCAAAATCAGGAGGCTAGACACTTTTTATGGGAACACAGAACCCAGAGCACTTTATACGAAAGATGTGGTCAAAAACAGCACAATCAAGAAAAATGTGTTTTCCTCGAACGAAGGTTTCAAATTCACCAGCTTTAGAGGAACGAAGATTAGCGTAGAAGGGGCGAATAAGAGGTTTAGAAATAGTGCAAGGGGTCATAGTGAAGAAATTTGCCCAACCTTGATATTCAAAGACCTCTTTCACATTACGCTAAATAGATGAGAGATAGTCGAGATTCACATATCGACCATGAGCTAAGGGTTTGTCTTTGATAGATTTGAAGAGGGTTTCATTAGAGGGGCTCCAAAAGTCAATTTTTCCATCTAAACAACTTTCAAATTTCAAGTTTGCATTTCTTCTTGGGTTCAACGCCGTCAGTGTCTTCTCCAGAACGCTTAAAGAAAGGCTTTGAAAAGGATGAGTGAGAGGATAGAGAGGTATCAGAGTCATCGAAATCGATTGGGACAGGAGAGGATACTTTTCCTTTGTTTATGTTTCTGGAGCTTTTTCGAGTGGGAGTGGGTGATTATTTGGAGGATTTTGCCATGGTGAAGAAAGAAGGAGATGGAGAATGAGAAGAGAAGAGAGAGAGTACAACAGGTTTTAAGGGGAAAGAAGGAATGTGAAAAGAAAGTCGAAGAGGAAGAGACACGACTGACACGAGGAGACGTGAGAGGGAGAAATGAGGCGGTGCAATTAATAGGGGAGAGAAGACAGAAAGGCAATTATATTAGTACAAGCTAGATAACGAAAGCAATTAAAAATAAGGAAAGAAAAGAAATTAATTATGGAAAAAATGGATTTTGTACATTACCAAGATAATTTCTTAGAAAATAAAATCTTTCTTCCAACAGGGGTTTTGTAAAGAAATCTGCTAATTGAAAATCAGTTCCCACAAATTCAAGTTCAATATCACCATTTAAGACGTGATCACAAATAAAATGATGCTTAATATCAATATGCTTAGCTCTAGAATGATGCACAGAATATTTTGAGAGACATATAGCACTTGAGTTATTACAGAAAATTTTAACAGGTTTAAAAGATAAATCATAGTCACTCAATTGATTCACTATCCACAGAATTTGGGCACAACATTGCCCAATGGCAATGTATTCTGCCTCAGTGGTAGAGAGAGAGAGATATCCTTGCTTTTTGATGTTCCAAGAAATAAGAAATTTTCCTAGAAGTTGACATGTGCCGCTAGTACTCTTACGATCATCCTTATCACCTGCATAGTCAGCGTCAGAGAACCCTTCAAGAGTAAAATCTTTAATTTTAGCATACCATAATCCATGATGAATAGTCCCAACAAGATATCTAATAATATATTTAACAGCCGTCAGATGAGATTCCTTAGGAGCTGACTGGAATCGAGCATATTTACACACACTGAATATAATGTCTGGTCGACTGGCAGTTAAGTATAAGAGAGAGCCTATCATACCTCTGTATTTAGTTTCATCTACTGATTTACCTTCATTATCCTTGTCAAGAGAGCATGTGGAGCTCATGGGAGTTCCCATTGCTTTGGGATCACTCATGCCAAACTTTTGAATGAGTTCCTTTGTATATTTACTTTGACAAACAAAGATTCCTTTATCCGATTGTATGATTTGTAGACCAAGGAAGAATGTTAGTTCTCCCATAATACTCATTTAAAATTCTCCTTGCATGAGTTTAGATAATTCCTTGCACAACAAAGTATTAGTACTACCAAAGATAATGTCATCAACATAAATTTGAATGATCAAGTTTTCAGAGGCAGTTTTTTTGACAAAAAGAGTGGTATCAATTTTTCCTCTTGAAATCCATGTTCTATTAAAAAAGTGCTCAATCGATCATACCAAGCTCGTGGAGCCTGCTTGAGACCATAGAGAGCTTTTGAAAATTTGAAAACATGATAGGGAAATTTTGGATGTTCAAATCCAAGGGGTTGTTTTACAAAAACTTCTTCTTCTATAAAACCATTTAAAAAGGCGCTTTTAACATCCATTTGAAAAAGTTTAAATCCTTTGAAGGAAGCATAAGCAAGCAGTATTCTAATAGATTCTAACCAGGCTACCGGAGCGAATGTTCCATCGTAGTCGACTCCTTCTTGTTGGGAGTAGCCTTGAGATACCAGTCGAGCTTTGTTTCTTACCACTTCTCCGGCTTCATTTAGCTTATTCCTGAAGACCCATTTTGTGCCGATGACAGACACTTTTTCAGGCCTAGGAACAAGAGTTCAGACATTATTTTTCTCAAATTGATCGAGTTCTTCTTGCATTGATTTGACCCAATGATCATCTTCTAATGCTTCATTCACCTTTTTGGGTTCAAGTTGAGATATGAGAGCAATGTTTGCTTTATTTTTGGTTGAAGCTCTTGTTCCCATTCCTTCATTTGATTTTCCGATGATGAACTTTTTCGGATAGTCTGGGTCACTCCTCCATTCATTTGGAATTACTTCAATTGTTTGCTCAGTTGACTCATATGGAGTCCCAGTTGACTTAACAATGGCAGTTTGTTCAACTGCTGGTCCTTTGCTTGTTTGATTTCCCTTTGTTTCTTCATCATCTGTAATTCTACTTTTCTCGGCCAAGTGATTAGTGTCGTCAAAAATAACATGAATAGATTCTTCAACATTTAAGGTACTTTTATTGAAAATTCTATAAGATTTACTGGAATTTGAGTAGCCAAGAAAAATACCTTTATCACATCTTGGATCAAATTACCTATATTGTCCTTTCCATTGTTGTGCACGAAACATTTGCATCCAAACGAGTGGAAGTAACTGATGTTAGGTATTTTTCCATTCCACAGTTCATATGGAGTCTTATTTAGTATAGGCCTTATGAGACATCTGTTAAGCACATGACATGCAGTGCTTACAGCTTCTGCCCAGAAGTGGTGTGGCAATGAATGTTCGATGATCATTGTTCTTGCCATGTCTTAGAGAGTTCTATTCTTTCGTTCCACTACTCCATTTTGCTGAGGAGATCTTGGTGATAAAAAATTGTGGGAGTAGCCTTTTTCATTGCAGAATTTTCGAATGCATTATTTTCAAATTCTCCTCCATGATCGCTTCTGATGGCAGTGATATAGTATCCCCTGTCTCTTTGTACTCTTTCACAGAAAACTCAAAATTCTTTAAAGTATCATATTTATGAGCTAAAAAAATGACCCAAGTGAATCGTGAATAATTATCAACAATTACGAATGCATACCTTTTTCCACCAATGCTTGCGGTTCTAGTTGGACCAAAAAGGTCCATGTGAAAAAGCTGTAAAGGTTTGGAAGTAGTCACGAATTCTTTAGCTTTAAAAGAGTTTCTAGTTTGCTTACCCATTTGACATGCGTCACAGATATGATCTTTTGTATAATCCAGCTTTGGAAGCCCAAGAACTAGTTTATGTTTAGCAAGTTTTTCTATGAGACGCATACTAGCATGACCAAGTTTTTTGTGCCATATCCAGGGATCTTCTGATATTGATGCAAGACAGATATATTCATTTGAGTTTCTTACAGAATCCAGTACATATACATTTTTGTCTCTGCTTCCTGGTAATAGTGCTTTTCTTGTGATGTCCTCAATTGTGCAACTAGTTTTTCTGAATCGTACTTCAAGATCGGCATCGCATAGTTGACTGATACTTAGGAGATTGTATTTCAAACCCTTCACAAGATAAACATTAGTGATATCACAAGAATCATTAAAAGAGATAGTTCTAATACCGATGACCATTCCTTTTGAGTTATCCCCAAAAACAAATGGCTCCTCCATCATAGTCGGCTACTGATTTGAACAAGTATTTATTTCCTTTCATGTGATTTGAACACGCACTGTCAAGATACCATTTTGCTTTTGACCCTTTCTTGTGGTGTTCCTGCAAAACAAGATAATTACTTATCTTTAGCTACCCAAGATGTCTTGGGTCCTTTGGAGTTAGTGTCAAGAGTTTTCTTGGGTCTCCATACCCAATTCTGAGGTTTTGAATAACAAAATCTGCATCTAAAGGATTTATGCCCACTTTTGCCACAATAATGACCGGCATTTTGACTAGGTTCCTCAGTCACATTATCTGAGATTCCTTTGTTACTGAATTTAGTTGAGGAGATCAACTGGTCAGTACCACTTTCATGAAGTAAAGTGTTGGACTCAGATTTGTAACTGGTTGATCCTTTTCCAGTTGACTTGGTTGAACAAGTTGACTGATTTGATCTTTGAGATCTCTTGTCAGTTGACTTGTTTGACCGAGTTGACTTCACAGAGTTTTGTCTGGAAGGGATTTTTAAACTATTTATTTGTGCCTTGAGTTCCTGAATTTCCTCATAAAGGAGATCCCCTCTCAACTGCACAGACTTCTAGTTTAATATCACAACTTTTCTTTTCTTGTTGGATATTTCTAAAATCGTTAAATACTCTATTGAGATCGGCAATGGCACGATCCAATAGGTTTTTCAAGTTAGAGCAATTAGAGCAGGTTTCAGTTCTTACCTCACTAGTTTCTCCGATGGCCATAAAGCATATGTTATCTGACTCGTCATGTTCGTCGTGTTCAAAGGTATCTTCGTCACCCCAACTGCTGAAGGATTTTTTATTCCCTCTGGAATTCCTTCTCCTTGGTTCAGGACAATCATTTGCAATATGTCCATACTTCCCACAGTTGTAGCATTTCCCTTCATTTCTATTTTGATCAGTGATGTACTTCCTTTTTGAGAAGTTTTTCTTACCTCTTCTGTTATTTCTTGATCGCCTGAGTTTTCAACGACTGACCTAGTGATCAAAGCAATTTTTTCTTCTCCCATTTCTTCTTCCTCATCTTCTGTGGCTTTGAATGCTACGGTTTTTTTTGTTGTCTTCCTGTCCTCGTTTAATCAGATGAGTTTTCTCAAACGCAATGAGATCTCCTTTTAGTTCATCATAGGTGAGATCGTTGAGATTCATGTTTTCAATAGCAACTACCTTGGCATGCCATTGAGTGGGAAGACTTCTGAAAATCCTGGTTATTTGATCACTTACAAGATAGGTTTTCCCAGATGCCTTGAGTTCTCCAATGATTTTGCTGAATCTGGCGAACATGCTTTCAACTGATTCTCCTTCCTTCATTGAGAAAAGCTCATATTCGTATACTAAAAGACTTATGATGGTTTGTTTGACCTTGTCAGTTCCTTCATAAGTTACTTCTAGTTTATCCCACATTTCTTTGGCTGTCTCACAGCAGGAGATTTTTTCATATTCTTCTCCACTGATGGCATTGTAAGGAACATTCTTGGCTTTGGAGTTTATCTGAATAATTTCCATCTGTTCATCAGTGTAATTTTCCAGAGTCAGAATTACTTCAGTTGATGTTCCACTATTTTCAGCATTCTTATCATCCTTTTTTGCCTTTGTAATGGGGATGTCACCAAGTTTGATGACTCTCCATACTTTTACATCATAGGACTTGATAAATATTTCCATTCTGATCTTCCAGTGTGAGAAATGCTTTCCATTGAAGTACGATGGTCTTGTTTGAGAGGTTCCTTCTTGAAATAGGGCTCCAGCAGTAATTTGATGTGCCATGATCTTTTCTCACTTGTTGTTAAGCAAATATTTGTGAGATTAGGCTCTGATACCAATTGAAAGTGCAAGAGAAGGGGTGATTTGCCTACTTTTTCGATTATCAGTTGACTGTCTGGTTCAGTTAGTCGACTTGTGCAAATAGTAGAAACTAAAGTAAGCAGAACTGGGAAGTAAAAGTAGACACACGATATTTTTATACTGGTTCAGATCTAGAACGGATATTACTCCAGTCCCCTTAGGTTGCAAGGGATTCTCTACTAAAATCTTTGATGGTTTTAGGTAACAAGAGTTGAATGTAATTCCTACGACTACACTCGATTCTTTTTCTCTTTTTCTTTTTGATACAGTAGCCTCACCAGCAATATTTTTCTCTCCTCTCTTTTTTGAGTACACGGTAAATCACAAAGAAAAACAATGCTTGATAAAAGTAGAACAAAGAATTTGAGAAGGTTTAGACTAAGTGTATAAGGTCTTCCTTTCTTCGAACGGCTTTATATAGCAGAGTTGAGGAGCCGTTGGAGAAGGTTTTTGAAGAGAGCAACCCAAGAGATTTGATCCTTGGAAAATGGATGTAAAATATCTATTTTCCAAGAGTAAAGTTGAGTCAAGATATGACTCCATTGATTGAGCGATCTTCTTCCTTACTGAGATGCATACAGCTTTTAAGTATTCCCTTGAGACTTGTGGTTGAATATTCTCTTTCCATAGATGGAACCGTAATTGATTTCTTGACAATTGATCCAAGGATTAGAGCCGTTTCTTTACTTACTCCTTCACTTTGACCGACAGATTCTTTCCATAGGAGAGTGTTCCTTAATTGATGTTTTCCTTATTTTCCTGCATTCACAATATTGTCATACATTAAAATTTGTACTCTAACAAAAAATTGGCTGATAAACCACACGAGCAAGACAAATGGTTAATGTTAATATTATTCTTCTAGTCAATTCCTCACATGCCAAAGGAAAGATCCTTCGCTTATTTTTTAGGCATGTCGCTGCTGCAGTAGTTTAATTAGCAGCAAACTAACGTGTCAAATTTATTTGTTGCTTTTCTTGCCTCGGTTTCTCCGATACTCTACTTAACAAGACCACTTTTTTCTATGAATTAACGGACAAAAATGTACCAAGAAACAGCATAAAGTAGAACTTACTGCTTCGTTCTGTATGCCCAACACTGTAGGTACAAAACCTTTCTCATTGGAGTCACAGAGCACATAAGCTTTTTTGACGCAAAGATAGATTTCTAAAATATGCTATTTAAAAAAAAAAAAAAAAAAGGGCAGCCCGGTGCACTAAAGCTCCCGCTATGCGCAGGGTTCGGGGAAGGGCCCGACCACAAGGGTCTATTGTACGCAGCCTTACCTTGCATTTCTGCCAGAGGCTGTTTCCAAGGCTTGAACCCGTGACCTTCTGGTCACATGGCAGCAAATTTACCAGTTACTCCAAGGCTCCCCTTCAAAAATATGGAATGCACTCAACCAGTCGCAGCAGCTTCATTTTCAACCAAATGCAAACCAACGAGAAATTTGTTTCCAGATATAACTATGAGATACTGGTAAATGTGTTGGGATCGAAATCGAGAGGGCGTCATGCGGAAGCTAATAATTGCAAACTTTAACAATGATAAATCAGATGACAAAAAAAACATACTAAAAACACCATATTATTATATGATTTGGCCAATTGGCCTACATATTAAAAACTAAAACTAAAAAGCATAAAGACTTATTGGGAGAATAATCTCCCCCTAAACGAAACTCTCTAAACGACTACATTGTGGATGCTATTGTGTTTGATTTGAGAAGAGGGATCTTCAATTTATAGAAGTCTAAACTTCTCCTCCAAGAAACGGTTAACCAATTATGGAAGAGTTATTTTCCTACTAGGAAACCTTTTCCACCAAGAAAACCTTTTCAAGGTAAAACACAGTTATGGTATAATTCAGTAAAGTAGGAAATTCAGGGCAAACCCTAACAAATCTCCCCTTGACCTGAATTTTCTGGCAAAATAATCTTCATCATCTTCTTCTTCTTCACATCATCTTCATCACTGCTGCTTTCCATGGTTAAAAATAAGATTTAAAATATTGTGGTTGAAAATGGTTTAAAAAATATTTTATTTTTATTTTTAAAGATGCAGCAACAAGTATGTTGAAAATATGGTTGAAACTTGAAACTCCTTCTCCACATGTAGTATTTGGACAAAAATCTTCATTATCATCAAATTGGTTGTAACTTGATTTGAAACCGCCTTAAACCTGTCTTCAACCTCGTTCAACCATCGGCTCATTGAACCATTGAATCGTTGGATCGTTGAACCCACTGGATTGTCTGGACCATTGGACCCATTGGATCGTTGGCTCTGATACCACTTGTTGGGATCGAAATCGAGAGGGCGTCATGCGGAAGCTAATAATTGCAAACTTTAACAATGATAAATCAGATGACAAAAAAAACATACTAAAAACACCATATTATTATATGATTTGGCCAATTGGCCTACATATTAAAACTAAAAACTAAAAAGCATAAAGACTTATTGGGAGAATAATCTCCCCCTAAACGAAACTCTCTAAACGACTACATTGTGGATGCTATTGTGTTTGATTTGAGAAGAGGGATCTTCAATTTATAGAAGTCTAAACTTCTCCTCCAAGAAACGGTTAACCAATTATGGAAGAGTTATTTTCCTACTAGGAAACCTTTTCCACCAAGAAAACCTTTTCAAGGTAAAACACAGTTATGGTATAATTCAGTAAAGTAGGAAATTCAGGGCAAACCCTAACAAAATGATGGTCTCCCTTACAGTGTCTTCAAAAAAAAGCAACTCTAAGGAAACAAACATTTAAAAACAGCTTTTTGGGACCTTTTTGTGCACACATTGCCCTTTCCCCTAGCTTTTTGGGACTTGTCCATCGCCTCTGCCTTCTTAAGCTTTCTTCTCATCCTTTGTCTTCTTGATCCTTTCCTTAATATCTCGAAGAGAAGCATCTTGAACTTCTAGCCTTTCAACTCTTTTCTTCTGGATAACCTCCAAGGTTGCACCCATAATGTAAGGCTTATTGGTGGCACGTTCCCTCTTCTTAACAGCTTCTTGTGCAATATCCTTATTATGAATAGCTTTCCAAGTAAGTTTGGATGGCTTCAGCTTGTTGTGGAAGAAATGTTTACATTTTGAGTTGACAAACAGGAACACCAGAGAATCTTGAACGAATAAATCTGATGCCTCTCCCTGGGTAGAAACTACAAAGTTCTGTCTGTAGAACCATGGCTGATACTGTTGCAAGCCCTCCCTTAAAGTACCTCAATGGATTACAGAACACATAGTATCTGTAGAGTAAGTGTAGACATTGAGAAATAAGTATAAACTGAGGCTGCTCAGCCAAGTAACTTTCACTTTTAAAGAAAATGCTGAAAATGATCAAGTCGTATGGGTTCCTCCAAGATGAAGTAACTTACACTGGAGCCTTAATCTCATACTTAACTAAGCACCAGACTATTGCTATAACTGCAATTCCTTTGTTAAGGCCTTCCATGGTTGCTCTGTTGTATGAAGGATTCACTGCAAGAAAGAACATTATTACCTCAACTAATGCTTAAATAGCTTAATTATTTACCTCAATGTTTGCAGTTACACATATAAGATGAATGTATAGCCTTACAATCAATAGTAGCAAGTGACTGGATCAGGGAAGCCAAGCTTGTTTCTGTACTCTTTCCCTTATTATTCTCATCATTACTTACCCTGAAAAGCAGGATCACATAATTCAAATGCATCCTTCACAATCTCATCCTAATGTCATAACGGGTTCAAAAGAAGAAAACATTTAGAACTGCTAAAGGCATCATCTTTTGAAAAGATGATATCATAGTTTTCCTGTTTTGTGAAAAAATTCAAGAAATGAAAGCAGAAGAAACAACTAAAATGTGAAGTACAAGAACACTCCCAGGCACCATTCAGTCAATACAGGGCTATACTGCTGGTCATTCAACTCATCAAACAAGTAAATTGGACAACTCAAGGATACAAGAAATGGTCATTACCTCATCTGATTTTCTTCTTGATATGTCTTATGCTTAATGCTTAAACCTATTCTCCAAATGGATACCTTTATTGTGCCTGAGTACCTTCTACAACTATTTGTATGTGGTGATATGATTTTCTCTTCTCTTCGCGAAAATTCTTTTCATCCAGTAAGTGAAAAGGATTCAGAAAAAAATTCGTCAAAAGTAGGAGAAATTTTCCAAGATTTCAGTGCAGCCATAGTAGAGTTTCCACATAATCTTAGCTGCCTATCACAGTTTCCTAGCCTCTACTCGTTTTGCAATATTCCCAGAATCAATCAATCAACTGTGACTCAGTCCTACACATTAAGTCCATCTTAAAATGACTGAGAAGCATAGCTTATTTTGGTGATTTTCCTGTCATACCATAAAACCAGATCTCATATTACATTTGTCCCCCCCTTGCTATCATTAGTACTTGTTACTTAGGGGTTGTCGGAGCAAAATTTTGTAGATATTCACTGGTTACCTCAGAAGCGTCTTAAAGGAATACCTCATCATACATTATGTTATATCATGCTTTCTCTGGTAACTTTGATGATGAAATAAGTGTTTAAACATGTTAGAGTTCCATATTAGTGACAGGTCTGTGTGAACACATAAAAGCGCTTCACTGTGTCATGTTGAGAGTTGGACAAGTTAGATGTGCAACTGCAAGGAGTGTGACTCCTTGAATACCTCTTGTAAATAGTTATCACTGGCCTTTGCTTTGCATATATTGCTGGAAACAGTGCACCTTTGATCATACACACTTTCCTTATGATTCTAATGTGGTCAACCAACCAAAGGATTGGAATATCACTTACAGATGAGTTCTATAAAATAACCACAATCAAATAATTTTACCTGAAGCACTACTCCTAATTTGTCAAGAAGCTGGAACATCGTTTTCACTTGATCTAAAGCATCAACAACAGGCTTTAATGCAGCATCTGATAATCCATTTAGGGACCTCTTGTAGTTTTCCAGAAATCTATTCACCTGAACATACAAATATCAGATTTGTCAACATAGGGGAAAGTGAAGACTACATTTAAGATATTATGATATTTGCCAACATACATAAAATGTGAAGATGAATAAACGTAAGCTTTTCTTAGAGACCTTTTGGTTCTTTCGCCAAGAAGCATATGAACTCTCCATCTTGAAAATAGTTGGACAAGAATAAGCACAGAAAAAGCTTTCATATAGGCAGCAGATATTACTGAATCCTTTTTCTTAATCATCAGTACTGCCCTATTTACACACTTAATCTTCAAGATAGATTATTTCGTCGCAAACTCAATTCAACATGTCAACAATCTCTGTAGATCTTGTAATAGTGATTATCTAGGAAGGTGTATCTGTCATCTACACAAGAACTGTGAAAACTAAATTTAGTTAAACCACAGAGTTGCAAACTGGTTCCCTTCCTTGCTGCACGGTGCAGCGTACAACTTGATACATGGTTTCTTGTCTATTCTTTTTCTTTTTTTATAACTTTTCTAACTCTAATTCTTTAATAACATGATCATAAAAATATAAGGTGATAATTAGCAACAATTGAGAAGCTTGTGTTCTAAAAGATCCTATATGATAGAACACAGTTCATAAGTGAAAATCAGCTTTTTAAAAAACTTACAATGGAGCCATATTGCAGATGGGTGTGTGACTTCATTGCCTCTATTTTCTCCTGAAATAGGGTAGACAATCATAAGGCACTTCCAAGTATCTAAAAAACGAGTCTTACAAAGCTCGCGGGGAGCTAATACTATACATCCAAATTTCATGTTAAAATAAATAAACAGAGACAAGATCGTAAGTACTTACAGATTTCTTGTATGCTTCTAATGACATCAGAATGTTACCGTGATTCCATCCTCCAGTCAGCAGAACGAAAGTGAGATACGCACTTCCTAAGGCATCTACAACCAGATAAAAAAAGCTCATTGAAGGACTAGAAAATTGGACTTATTGTGATGTTTATTATAGCTAAAACTAAGAATGTGAGAAGTAGAAATGCAGTAAAGCAGGACACTTGAATGATTTCACAAGTATAACATACACTTTATAAACATTTGGTAAATTGGCAAAGTCGACAGTTCTGAAAGTACAGAATGTTTAAGACATAATATCAGAGAATCTCAGAGGTAAGTGATTAAAGCAGTTTCTCTTTTATCTAGATTCTATTTGGTCCATCCATGTTATCAAAATGTTGTGATGGATCTTCAGCAATCGGGAAATTGATATATAATCATATGGATGTTTCGAATTTTCTCCCTGAGTTACTATTAACGCTGGAGAAATGTATTATATATTCAACTTTTCATTCATTAATGAATATTCTAAATTGAAAATGGTAGAAATCAAATCAATTAAAATGCAGAATCCAAGACTGTCAAAATTCCTGCGCACATTGTTGTTTTCTGTTTCAGATTACACATTGTCTATCTTTGCAATGCATGTCTAAGCAACTATTCACTCAATCATCTAGAAATTGCCTTTGTATTCGTAAGTTTTACTATCAAAAGGCAACATTAACTTGTCCTTTTTCTTTCTTTTATTTCTCGTCAGACATGGCTACTTAAGAATCAAGAGTTTTCCGAAATCTGTAACGCATCTAATAAAGGATAGAACTAGAACTTCAAAAGTCAGGAAGTTTCCTGTCCAGAAATCAAAGGGAATTACACTAACTTCTCCAGGAATCACTTAGAATTTTATAATCATGAATATCACCTAAAGGCAGAATCTAGAATATAAAACTTCAACAATAAGAGCTATCCATAGTTTTTTTTTAATCTCTTTCATAGAGTCCATGAAAAGTATTTGGCATGCTTCTTGGAAGAAAAAGAAAAGAAAAGAAGAAGAATCACACCATATAGTGGCCAAAACTCACCTAATGCAGACATCAGTTCAAGCTCCATAAGTTGACTTAAAATTGTGCTGTGTGCATCATAAATCAAATAAAAGATGAAGACTCCATCAAATGAATGTAATGCTTGAAGTTTAGAGATAAGTAAACTTGAGAACTAAAGAAGCAGAAAAATTACCATGCCGTCAACAGCTTGTTTTGCGATTTTCTTACGGGGAAAAAGTGATTGAAGTGGATGAGAAAAAGAAATTGAAGTTGAAATTTATGAAACAGAGAATGAAAAACGAAAATAGTAGTGCTAAAACCCAGAACAAGATACAAAGAAAAAGTGATTGAGGTGAGTAGAAAAAGGAATTGAAGTTGACATGTATGAAACAGGGGATGAAAAACAAAAATAGAACTGCTAAATGAGACTAAAACCCACAAAAAAGTAGAGAAGAATACTGGTAAACCCAGAATCACAGAAAATAGAAAACGCAGAAGAGGATGAAGAAGATGAATATCAAACTAAAAATTACAAAAATTAGTAATCCATCTGCTGATCCAGTTGGTTCCACAGAGTACCGCTGAATCCCCGCCAACTTCCTTGCTTTCCTTCTCATGAGATAATACCTGCCTTTGGACATTATTACAAAATTTTCTTTTGAAAAAAATAACTGACCCAGAATCTAACATAACTATAACTTAATATAGTTATGGAAGGAAGAAAGCAATCAGCTCATGGCTAAGCTGGCATAACTAATTTTTGGACTGAAATAACTGATTGGACCAATGTGTAATTAAAATAACTATAACTTAATTCTTTTTGGGATCGAAAATGAAAATACACAAACTTATAATAGTAACTACTTTTACCAGACTCCTTCCCAATTCCCAATCTCGTTCTAAAATCATATATTAGTGTATGTATATACGGATAACATATTTTATCAGATAAATAAATATCAATACAAAAATATTATTGAAGAAAATTGAATCTGCATGTATAATCTGTCCAAAAGAAAACATTGAAAAGCATATCAAACAATTGATAACTCATCATAAATTTAAAACTCTTCATCCCAATTTTTCAAGAGATAATTTGATTAATCTTTGAAGCTAAATCAAATAAAATCAACTTAATATTTTAATATTAAAATTTAGATATTCAAAAGATATGCGAAAAATATTATAAGTTGTAATTATTTTTATGTCAATGTGATTAAAAAATATATTTTAAATTATTAATCAAATTTTACCTAATTTGAATTGTAAAAACAAAAACTGTCACATAAATTGAGATATGGAGAGTATGTGTTATGAAATAAAGACTATAAAGTAAATATACTAAAGATGAGTATAGAGAGAGACTTGATATATTATTCAATTTCAAACTAATATTCAAATGAACTGAATTGGTACCTATTTATAAAATAAAAGAAGTTGCTGACAAAAAGAGAAGTTACAACACATCCCACGATGCATCATGGCACCGTTTGGTAAGTTGTCTGCTTGAGCTACTTGTAAGCTGCCTTCTTGAGCTACTTGTAAGTTGCTTGCTTGATTGCAAATTTATCCAAAAAAATTGTATATTAAAATAGACATCTACAATACGGTGTATTTGTAACACCTCTCCCTTGGATGTTCATTAATAGATAATGGACCTCATTAAATTTCACGATCCTAAAATCTAGAAGCCATGAAGGCACCTACACCTAATCCCAATAGGCGAAACCTAACTAGTTTTAGTCCAATTTTTGCAATTTAGCAAAAATACATAAGCATAAAAGCATAAGTAAACTCACATGGATAGCTCATAAACATAAGTGCGGAAGTAACAAAATACACCCCCAAATTTTGAAAGTCGCAAGTAAGAGAGCCTTTAAGATGTTACACGAGTTTGAAAGTACTAATACATTATCTACAAGACAGAAAGTAATATACAAAATAGGAGACTGATCAGCCAAGCAGCTCACCACTAAATCTCGTCAAGTATTTTACGGAATCATACAACATTGCGACCTTTACTAGTACATGGGTCTGAACCGGCACTCAAAAAGAGAAGCAACAAGTGTAGTATGAGTACGAAAATGGCATGTACTCAACATGTATCATTGACCTACTCTCCTCAAAGTGGTGGCGAGGTAGGTTTAGTCACTGAAACAGTTACGTTAGTCTGAACAATAAGCAGTGTCATGAACAGAGCAAGTAAATCTAGTGTCGCAGATAAACTCAAGAAAAGTCTTAGCTATGAATAAAGCTAATGCCACCAAATCAATCAAAATAAATGATTATGATGCAAATGTAATGCAATATATGATCATGAATGCAACCGGTACACACACGTTCCTTTAAGGAGTCGTGACCCATGAGGAACTTGTGAGGTTCATATACCAATCAGAAACAACTCCTCATAGTGCATGCAGCTCTAACCAAATTGTATAACTTTTAGCCTCACATCAACCCTCGATCCCATCTTCCCAATACCACCTCAGCATTGGTGTGATCTCGGCTTAACCTTCACAATAGTGTTCAATCTCTCGTCTGTGCTGGATGTTTGGACTCTGCAGTCATCGTTGCTCGTCACGCCATTTTCTCAAACACATGGTCGATTGTACTCACATGTAATGCTATCATAGGTGCTATGTATCACGTCAGCCGGTATAATGATGCCAAGGCATTGTTTTAGTGCTTTTTCAAAAGATATTATTTCGAACATTGTTTCATACAATCATCTGATTGTGTCGCATGGTGAGGTTGATGAAGGCTTGAAAGTTTACAGTCATATTCTTGAAAATGCGCCTTTTAGTCCGTCTGCTGTGACATATTACCATCTTACGAAGGGTTTAATTAATTTTGACCGTATAGCTAAAGCTGTGGATTTGCTTAGGGAAATGTTTAATAAAGGACATGGTATGGATTCTTTAATAATTTGATATTGGGGTTCCTGAATTTGGGTGATTTAGAAAAAGTGAATGAGTTGTTTGATGAGTTGAAAGAGAGGTGTACCGGTTATGATGGGTTGGTGAATGCTACTTTTATGGACTGGTTTTCCAAGCAGGGGAAGGTAAAAAGAGGCTATGGAATTGTACCGATCCCTTCCTGATAAAAAGTGTAGGATGGCACCTATGGTTCCTGCAACTTGTAAAGTGTTGTTGGAGGTGTTGTTGAGACAAGGGAAACTGAGGCATGGGCGTTGTTTGATGCAATGTTGGATGATCACACACCACCAACAATGCAGGTTGTGAATTCTGGCACTTTTGATTTAATGGTGAATGAGTGTTTTAGGTTGGGGAAGATTTCAGAGGCATTGGAGACCTTCAAGAAGGTGGGGAAGGGCCTCAAGACCAGACCTTTTGCAATGGACGTTGCAGGTTACAATAATATGGTAACAAGACTTTTTAATCTTGAAATGATAGAGGAAGGAGAAAAATATTAGGTGGAGTAGTGTAACAAGTCATTGAGCCCGAATGTCAAAATTTATTGAACAATGATTGAGGCATATGTAAAGATGGTGAATGTTGAAGGCACGCACATTGGAGAAGTACACAAAGATGGTGGAGGCAGGGCTGATAATTCCAGTCTATGCCGAAAAGTGGTTTAATTTCTTGATTGAGAAAAGCAAGGTTGCGTAGTGCATGCCTATTCTCACCAAGATGGGTGAGAGAGAACCAAAACCTGATGTGACAACATGTGATATTGTGATTAGGACACTATGTGGGGAACGTAATTATGATGCAAGTTTCAATTTAGTAATCCAGATGATAAACTATGGTGTTGGTCTCACCAGTTCCCTCATGGAGTTCCTGTTAGAAGTTTTTGGTAACCAAGGTCGTCATGAGGAGATTGAAAGAGTTTTGGTGCAACAAAACCTACCTATTTTCCATCTTCTAGACGGACCACCTCGAGGATAAGTTTCATGGCTTTCACAATTGCCTAGAAAAAAATTAATGACTAGGTGTTATATATAATTGATCACTAGATGAGTGTGACCTTTACTTCCTAATTTTGTATCTATGACCAATTTTTTAAGAAAGTGCAGAGTCATTTAAGTAAGCTTTGAAAATGGATCAGTATAACTCAATCAGATAAGATATCTCACACGGTTGAAATTTTATATTTTGCTAATTCTAGAGCTCATTCACATTGATATCACAAAATATCCCTAAATGTTCTTTTTTTGAATTACAACATCAACATCATTCATCAAAGCAAAGTAGTAATTGCTTCACTTCATCTCTGATGCGTGATAAAACCATCTTTATTCTGTAGGATGACACCGAATTTTGGTAGGACGTGCTTTGTGACGAAATGAATCTGAAAAAGAAACTCAATCAACATTGACAGAAATAACATTAATTGATATATAGGCATATTTTCCAAATACTGGAAACAACTTGGAATTGACAATATGATCAAAAATCACTGCAGAAAGACATTATTTACAGTACAATACACTTATTTGTTACATTATCAAGAGCAGATAGTCAACAGAGTCCTGTAATTTTTCTGTATATTATTGCAAGAAATGACAATATCATCATCATCCCCACATTCTCAAATTTTGACAAAAACTGTGAACTTACAGCAATGTCCTCAGTATGAAAGTAGACGCTGAAAAAAGGATCTCTAAGGTAGTCGTAGCCATGAAGAAGAAACCTCAAAACTGTGAACCCAATGTAATTAACTTTACTGAGAGGCTTAGTTTTGAACTTACATTCCATGAGACCAATTATTTGAGGAAGAAAAAAAGCAATCTTGAATTATACCCCAATACTTGTCCAACTGAGTTACTAGCTCTGTTTCCCCGACCAACATACCATGACACACATAAAATGTTGCAAAATCGACCACATGGATCATCGGGGCGAATAGGAGAACCTTTTTATCATTTGGCCTGCGATTAAAAGATAAGGACTTCGGAGTCATCTTTCGTGAATCCCATACCTTCTGAAAGATTTTTAGAGTAAGCACAAAAATGACCAAGAGAAGAAGTTTCATCATGAATTGGAACCGCATATTAGTCGTTCCACTATGCAGTAATCGACTTTGTGGATAAAGATATTCCTTCTATGCAAAAAGAATAGGGGTATCCGTGACCAAAGGGACACCTTTCATGACCCGAGACCAGGCCCTGGATGTGACAGGAAACCCAGACCAATGAAGGCCTGAGAAGACCTCTTAGCATTCATTAACAAGCACATTCAATAAATAAAGAATTTACGGAAAAAGGACTCATTTGAGGACATCATTTAAAACATATATAAAAAATTAACTAAGTGTTGGGAATAAAATATTTAAACAACATCTACATAGGTCTACGAAGCCTCTAACATACTGATGAAATATCTATGCCGGGACATGACCCCGACAATACCATAAAACTGAAATCAGAGTCAAATAAAAATTTAGATCGTCTTCCGAAAGGTGGAGGGCTCACCAAAAGTTGGACATGTCCGATCGAACCTAGTGTTGTATAGTACCACGAGAAGGTGCCTCTGAACCTACATCATACAACGATGTAGCCGCCCAAATATGGTCAGTACGTGGAATATAGTGGTATACAGAATAGAAAAATAGATACAATATACTTTATCTGAAAAGTTGACATTTAAAATACTTCCAATACAATAAACAATAAATATCCGTAGAAAAATTCCATTATGAGAAAACATTAAACTTTCTATCTGTTACTTTTGAACTAGATGGTATCACTGAATTCTATTTAACACCACGGGCTATGTGGGTCCGATCAATGCTCGATCGGCTAAGCTCCAACCCATGTTTGCCGCATGAGTCGAGATTTCAATACAATATGGCCAGTACAATCGTCCTCATAGAGGAAAATATAAGGTCATCTAAAGTTAGAATTGAGTCATCCCTATGTCGGCAAAACACAGGTTTCGGGTGCTGAGACGTTTAGCCTCACACATTCTTGGTTAACTATCTAATTCTCTTAGAGCCCAAATTATTACCATTTTCAATATCTTTAAAAACATCCTTCAATAATACAATTCTGTTAGGAGAATAATCCGTTATTGGTATCGTCATACCAAGACTTGCAAGTCATTCATTTCATCAATATAGAACCCATAGGGTCTGTCAACAATTGAATATGCCCATTTCATAAAATTCGTATAGTAAAATGATAATTTCTGTCTCAATCCATTCCATTCGTAAAATCCATTAGAATAGCAATATCTTTCAAAATCCGTAAATCACTTTGAAGACTTTTGGATATTAAGACGAACAAGTAAAAACCTTTCAATCCCCTTTTTGAGTACCATTCATCACATAATCCCTTAGTATTTTCAAGTAAAATTTAGGGAATAACGTTTTCATGAGTTTTTCTCAAAGTTAATAAAATCATACTTGTAACCCTAAGTTCATAATCAAAATAGTATAAATGTTTACCAAAGAGTTTGAAAACCATAACTTTTATAAGATACTTTGAAAAGGGATCGTTCTGCGTACCTTGTAGAAGAAGATTGTGGAGAGAAACTCTTGGAATAGAAACTCTAGCCTTTGATATCTCTGAGACTTGGAAGATTGGTGTTTTGAGGGAGAGGAGCGTTTGAAACCATCGTGGAAAGAAGTTTCCCGTGAAAATTTTTTACCCTAGGAGTCCTATTTACAGGCAATCCCAATTAAAAATCCGGACTGGTCTAGGAAAGGAAAGATGCGTCAGAAAAACGGATGCCAAAATGATCCATTTTGGCCAGAAATGGACCGTTTTCAAAGGAATTTTAACTTTCGGAATTTTTTAGGTTTCTGCCTCTGAAAACGGTCGGAAGAACTGACCGTTGTCTCAGAAAATGGTCCATTTTCCTTTCCGTTTTAGCTCCCAAAATTCGACGGGCTTCTGGACATATAGACGTCTTCTTGGTAACTGGTCATAACTTTTTACTTCGGACTCCAATTAATGTGCGGTCGGCGGGAAAGAAGACTCAAAGACCTTTAATTTGGTGGGTAATAGGCCACCTAATTATTTATATTCTAGGAGAAATGATCGTTTGAAGATGACCCAAGTTAGAAAGTTATACGAAAACTTAGTCGGTAGAGAAGCTTTCAACTTATCTTGTGCTAGAGGTTCCTTAAGACCTTAATTCACATCCAACACTCTTTCCACACATAGTGCTTGACCATAACACTTAGTTACAATAAAATTGTCATGCCCCGAGACCAGTCCCTGGATGTGACGGGCAACCCATACCAATGAAGGCCCGAGAAGACCCCTTAGCATTCATTAAAAGAACATTCAATAAATAAAGAATTTGCGAAAAAAGGACCTATTTGAGATCATTTAAAACATTAATAAAAATGAATCAAGTGTTGAGAATGAAATATTTAAACAACATCTACATAGGTCTATGAAGTCTCTAACATAAGAATGAAATATCTATGTCGGGACATAATCCCGAAAATACCATAAAACTGAAACCAGAGTCAAATAAGAATTTAGATCGCCTTCCGAAAGGTGAAGGGATTACAAAAAGCTGGACCTGTCCGATCGAACCTAGTGTTGTATAGTACCACGAGAAGGTACCTCTGAACCTACATCATACAATGATATAGCCGCCCGAAGACGGTTAGTACGTGGAATGTAGTGGTACACAAAACAGAAAAACAGATACAATATACTACATCTGAAAAGTTGGCATTAAAATACTTCCAATACAATAAACAATAAATATCTGTAGAAAATTTCATTATGAGAAAACGATAAACTTTCTATCTGTTACTTTTGAACTAGATGGTATCACCGACTTCTATTCAACACCACAGGCTATGTGGGTCCGATCAACGCTCGACCCGCTAAGCCCCAACCCATGTTTACTGCATGAGTCAAGATTTTAATACAATATGGCCAGTACAATCATCCTCGTAGAGAAAAAGATAACGTCATCCCAAGTTAGGATCGAACCATACCTATGTCGGCAAAACACAGGTTTCGGGTGCTAAGACGTTTAGCCTCACACATTCTCGGTTAACCATCTAATTCTCTTAGAGCACAAATTATTACCATTTTCAGTATCTTTAAAAACATCCTTCAATAATAAAATTCTGTTAGGGGAATAATCCGTTATTGGTATCGTCATACCAAGACTTGAAAGTCATTCATTTCATCAATATAGAACCCATAGGGTCTGTAAACAATTCAATATGCCCATTTCATAAAATTTGTATAGTAAAATAATAATTTATGTTTCAATCAATTCCATTCGTAAAATCCATTAGAATAGCAATATCTTTCGAAATACGTAAATCACTTTGAAAACTTTTGGATATTAAGAAGAACAAGTAAAAACCTTTCAATCCCCTTTTTGAGTACCATTCATCACATAATCCCTTAGTATTTTCAAGTTAAAGTTAGGGAATAACGTTTTCATGAGCTTTCCTCAAAGTTAGAAAAAAACTATACTTGTAACCTTAAGTTCATAATCAAAATAGTATAAATGTTTACCAAAGGGTTTGAAAACCATAACGCTTATAAGATACTTTAAAAAGGCATCGTTCTGCGTACCTTGGAGAAGAAGAGTGTGGAGAGGAGCTATTGGGATAGAAACCCTAGCCTTTGATATCTCTGAGACTCGGAAGATTGGTGTTTTGAGGGAGAGGAGCGTTTGAAACCATCTTGGAAAGAAGTTCCCCGTAAAATTTTTTACCCTAGGAGTCCTATTTATAGGCAATACCAATTAAAATCCGAATTGGTCTAGGAAAGGAAAACGCGTCAGAAAAATGGTCGCCAAAACGGTCCATTTTGGCCACAAATGGAACATTTTTGAAGCGTTTTAACTTACGGAATTTTTCAAGATTCTGCCTCCGAAAACGGTTGGAAGAACGGATCGTTGTCTCAGAAAATGGTCTGTTTTCCTTTCCGTTTTAACTCCCAACATTCGACGGTCTTCTGGATAGACAGACGTCTTCTCAGTAAACTGATCATAACCTTTTACTCAGAACTCGGATTAATGCGCAGTCAATGGCATTGAAAATAAGACTCAAAGTCCTTTAATTTGGTGGGTAATAGGTCACCTAACTTTTTATATTCTAGGAGTAATGATCGTTTGAAGATGAACCAAGTTAGAAAGTTATACGAAAACTTAGTTGGTAGAGAAGCTTTTAATTTAACTTGTGCTAGAGGTTCCTTAAGACCTTAATTCACATCCAACACTCTTCCCACACATAGTGCTTGACCATAACACCTGGTTACAAGGAAATCTTGCATGGCTCAGGTCTAATTACACGCGAAAAATGATTGGAATCCTAGCTCGATAGTTTGGGGTGTTATAATATCTCCTCCTTGGGATCACTCGTCCTCAAATGATGGGTGGGGACTTATTGAAGCCATAAAATAAAGGATATAAATTCACATCAATAATTCTCTTTTAAACAAATATGGAAAGACCTCAAGAGGCACTCTATGACAACATTAAGCAAAATGTGAGAGTAGGAATCGTGAGACATATGAGACT
The DNA here is from genome assembly GCA_003996215.1 of Jaltomata sinuosa. Lineage (NCBI taxonomy): Eukaryota > Viridiplantae > Streptophyta > Magnoliopsida > Solanales > Solanaceae > Jaltomata > Jaltomata sinuosa. The sequence continues at coordinate 39,052 of QJPP01000683.1, read as the reverse complement.
TGGCATTGAAATAATCTAGGATATAAGTTTTATGGAACATGATCATACTAATGTACGACATGAAATTTTGAAAATCATAAGCATGAATTGAGATTGATACATGACATGAAATAAGGTTTTGGATGTATGAATAGAAGTATCCTCACCTTAAATGATATGAATAATAGCCCTTAGATTTAGCAATACCTTTTAACTATATAACCTCCTACGAATACTACACATCACCCCTTGCGACTTGAAGTTTTTCACATTGGCGCATATAGCTACTAAAGTCTGCATCTAACATCTTGTTCTCACCTCATTCAAGCCTAACTTGAAGGCGTAACGTGCTACATCCAATATGATCCTACTAGTCTGAATTTTGAGATTTTATACGCCATACTCTTACAAGAAACTTCTTCCCTAAACGTGATCAACCCTTAGGTTTATTCTAAACACGCCAAAGTCTCTTTTTACATCTGGATTTATCCTCCAAGAATACTACTTCTCCGTATCACCTTAAGAAATCAAGCTCAATCTTTTAACAAGAAGTCACTAGCCACAAGAAGCAATTGCCCACAAGCACCCAACATCACATTCAAGCTTATTACTATATTCTCTTCCCGGCTTATATATAGCTAAACTATCAAAGAATTCTCTCAAGCATCCCCACAATCAACAATTCTCAAACTTTTACAAGGAGACACGTCATATATTCTCAGCTCACTATTTCACATAATAATCCTCATCTCGCACCTCATCCACACTTAACAACTTAGGTGGCAAAATCACATCGTAGCCACCACTAAAAAGTGAACCTCCACTACATTCCATCTAGATCAGTACTTAGCTTCCTTTTTTGACAGTTGACCAGACATAAACTAAACATTACTGAAGGAGTAGATTGAGAGCATGAACTGCATGACCTGCAAATAGATGCCTAACTTTTGACCACAAACATGGAGTATGAACTGAACATATTTAATAAGAGCATGAGCATTGGAGATAGATGGATGTTGTTCAATATTGACTTATACTTAGCGTGACCTGTCACTCAAGATGAGATCTAGGAAATCTGGTGCGATAAGAGAGGGTACTTCATATATATTGAGCGCACAAGGCGCGAATTGAAGGTGGTGTGAGCATAGACATGCCATAACCATCTATAACCATCAAGGGTGGACATACACATGGCTTAGAGAAAGGAAATCAAGAGAACGAATCTTTCAAGAAGTCTGATCTGAGTATGTACATGATGTAGCATGATTTCAATAGCCATTTTGGACATATCATTAAGCTTGAGGTTTAGAGGCTGAGTATAACGTGAGATATGGGTTCATGGATCATGAGCATCGTATCATAGACCTTGGATCCCTAGAACCTTAAAGAAAGATTTACACCACTGAGAGACGTTATCGCTTCCATTTCAAAGGACAGAGCATTTACAAGAGACTCACATAGAAAATTCGGCCCTCAGACATAGGCATGATTCAGAGGCATAAGACACGGGTAGAGTGTTCTCTTAAGCTGAAGTATAAGGAATATGCTAGAATAAGAATGGATTATTATGGCATGCATCATAACTCCCTTCTACAACTCTTCACCACTAGAAACTCAGTACTTCCCTTGGTTCAACACCTCATTATCTCCCCCTTAGACCAAAGGTCACTATCCTAGACCTGCGGATCTATTTTGTAAAAAGATCTATAAGTACAATACTCGGCACTACGGGGTATCACCATACACATGAATGCTAATCTCACCCAGACATTATATTTGGAAAAATACCAACTCCTTTCTAGGTCATTCTTTTCAGAGACACTATTCTTAACTTACTCTAACCTCCATAGTCGAAATATTTAAACTTAGCTCTCTTGGGCGCACACATTCACGTTCTCTAACACTTAAGAATCTATCCTCCACTTCTTAGTCTACTAGCACTTATCCAATCTCATATCCACCCAATCCAACGAATTTTTAAAAAGATAATCCAAGAGGCTCAACAACGCCCCTTTAGATCTATAATTCCCTCAATTTCATTCCAAAGAATCCCAAATAATAACTAGTTAGCTTCCTCCATAAAAGAAAAACTCAAGAACACTAATCAGGAACACCTAGCATTTAACAACTTAAAACCTCATCTAACAACATATTACCTCGGGTGCAACTCATTCTTATAAACTTAAGGCTCTTACCCATCTAATGAATTAGCCACAATTTACCGCTCCAACACTATTTATCATGTATATATCATGCTTGCACCTTCTAATCTTCCCTAAGTTATCAACCTTAGCCCTCTCACGCACCATGTAAAACCTACTAGATGAGTCTCATAAAGGTAACATTACCATCCCCAACTATCATTTCTTTCTATCTCAGTAACCACCCCTGACTCAAGCTTAGTGTCTAGCACTAGGTAAAGTCAACATCACAACTTAGCATGCTATTTAGGCTTATAGCTACCAAATAAAAATCAAGAAACACTAATCCACCAAAACTTTGACAGAGTGATTGATCTTAATTCCTTTTTTGACATAATTATGGTTCACAAGTACGAACTCCTTCACAACACTACTGTTGCATCTTAAGCTTCATAACACATCTTCTCACATACTATATTGGTTTACAACTACCAGATAAAATTCTAGAAACTCTGGGTCTACTAAAATCACATGATAAGGATAGTCAATCTTAATCTTACAATATAACCCATTACAGCTCATTGACACATTATTCTTCCTCATATCACATCTACTTACCCATGCATACATTTAAACTACCTTCATAGTTCAATAAATATCTCTAAGTCTCCCTCTCCTCAAAATGGAGTCTAAATTTTATAAATTCGTAACCACTCTATCCCTACATTCACAGCTTATAATTGGTCTATGTTACTATAATAACAGGGCATCATAAGTTCCTTCCCTATTTGGAATAATTCAAAAGGAACATCTTAACTAACCACTCTACTTCTACTAATCTACACAAAATTTGCTAATCTTGCTACACTAGAACTCATACCATATGGGGATACAACCTCTATCACTCCCTAATTAGTGGGTACCAAACTCTAGCTATATTTTTTGATCATTTACTACTTGCACTCTCTGAATTCTAAACTCGTGACTCCACATATCCCTGACCTTGGTATTACTTCACTACTCATATCTCATAGCACCCTAATTTATACTTTCTCTCGGGAGTAAATACTATCCCAACACTCGCATACATCCTTCTCCCCATTAAGCATGACAACTGCAACAAAGTTTTCGAAAGGGTTTGAAAGCACGTTTCATCTTGGCTCAAATGCATGATTCAAGAAAATAGGGGTTTATACTTAGAATCAATAGACGTTGACGCACTAATGGACTCCTCTCAAGTCTTTGTGCAGTTTCATAACCTTTTGGATGACTCAACCAGATAGGATTATATCATAAGGAGTCTGAGATTTGTACTTCTTTCACCTCGAAAATAAGGCGTAGCCAGCTGATTTAGAGCAGAGTAGGAATATGGATAAGTATCTTATAGACAATATTTTTGCACGATCTGGAGAATAAACGAATGGGAAACATTTTCTAGTTGTCCTATAGCCTCCTGATTATAAGTGTGGTGCACAACACACCCATAAGTAAGACTCTATTGGACACAGCTTCATAGACACCCTGGGATCATGAACCGTGCTCTAATACCAAGTTTGTCACGCCCCAAGACTAGGCCCTCGACGTGATGGATAACCTAGACCAATAAAGGCCCGAGAAGACCCCTTAACATTCATTAAAAGCACATTCAATAAATAAAGAATTTGCAGAAAAAGGACCCATTTGAGATCATTTAAAACATATATAAAATTAACCAAGTGTTGGGAATAAAATGTTTAAACAACATCTACATAGGCCTACAAAGCCTCTAACATAAGAATGAAATATCTATGTCGGGACATGATCCCGACAATACCATAAAACTAAAATCAGAGTCAAATAAGAATTTAGATCGCGTAAAGCTGGACCTGTCTGATCGAACCTAGTGTTGTATAGTACCACGAGTAGGTGCCTATGAACCTACATCATACAACGATGTAGCCGCCCGAAGACGATCAGTACGTGGAATGTAGTGGTACACAGAACAGAAAAATAGATACAATATACTTCATCTGAAAAGTTAGCATTTAAATATTTCCAATACAATAAACAATAAATATTTGTAGAAAATTTCATTATGAGAAAACAATAAACTTTCTATTTGTTACTTTTGAACTAGATGGTATCATCGACTTCTATTCCACACCATGGGCTATGTGGGTCCGATCAACGCTCAACCGACTAAGCCCCAACTCATGTTTGCCACATGAGTTGAGATTACAATATAATATAGCCAGTATAATTGTCCTCGTAGAGGAAAAGATAAGGTCATCCCAAGTTAGGATCGAACCATCCCTATGTCGGTAAAACACAGGTTTTGGGTGCTGAGACGTTTAGTCTCACACCTTCTCGGTTAACCATCTAATTCTCTTAGAGCCCAAATTATTACCATTTTCAGTATCTTTAAAAACATCCTTCAATAATACAATTCCGTTAGGGGCATAATTCATTATTGGTATCGTCTTACCAAGACTTGAAAGTCATTCATTTCATCAATATAGAACCCATAGGGTCTGTCAACAATTCAATATGCCCATTTCATAAAATTCGTATAGTAAAACAATAATTTATGTTTCAATCAATTCCATTCGTAAAATCTGTTAGAATAGCAATATCTTTCGAAATACGTAAATCACTTTGAAAACTTTTAGATATTAAGAAGAACAAGTAAAAACCTTTCAATCTCCTTTTTGAGTACCATTCATCACATAATCCCTTAGTATTTTAAAGTAAAAGTTAGGGAATAACGTTTTCATGATCTTTCCTCAAAGTTAGAAAAAAACCATACTTGTAACCCTAAGTTCATAATCAAAATAGTATAAATGTTTACCAAAGAGTTTGAAAACCATAACGTTTATATGATACTTTGAAAAGGGATCGTTCTGCGTACCTTGGAGAAGAAGATTGTGGAGAGGAACTCTTGGGATAGAAACCCTAGCCTTTGATATCTCTGAGACTCAGAAGATTGGTGTTTTGAGGGAGATGAGCATTTAAAACCATCCTGGAAAGATGTTCCCCGTAAAAAATTTACCCTAGGAGTCCTATTTATAGGCAATCCTAATTAAAATCTAAATTGGTCTAGGAAAGGAAAACGCATCAGAAAAACGATCGCTAAAATGGTCCATTTTGGCCACAAATGGACCATTTTCGAAGGCGTTTTAACTTACGAAATTTTTCAAGATTCTGCCTCCAAAAACAGGTGGAAGAATGGACCGTTGTCTCAGAAAATGGTCCGTTTTCCTTTCCGTTTTAACTCCCAATATTCGACGGTCTTCTGGACAGACAGACGTCTTCTCGGTAAACTGATCCTAACATTTTACTTCGGATTCGGATTAATGCGCAATCGGTGGCATTGGAAAGAAGACTCGAAGACCTTTTATTTGATCGGTAATAGGCCACCTAACACTTTATATTCTAGGAGTAATGATCGTTTGAAGATGACCCAAGTTAGAAAGTTATATGAAAACTTAGTCGGTAGAGAAGCTTTTAATTTAACTTGTGCTAGAGGTTCCTTAAGACCTTAATTCACATCCAACACTCTTCCCACACATAGTGCTTGACCATAACACCTGGTTACAAGGAAATCTTTCCTGGCTCAGGTCTAATTACACACGAAAAATTATTGGAATCCTAGCTCGAAAGTTTGGGGTGTTACAAAAATCATCCGGATTCAGGTCTAATTAAAGACAAAAAATAATAGGAATCCTAGCTCGAATGTTTGAGGTGTTACAATATCTCCCCCTTGGGATCATTCATCCTCGAATGATGGGTAGGGAATTACTGAAGCCATACAAGTAAGGAAGTAAAGTATATAACTTCACATCAAGAATTCTCTTTTAAGCAAATATGGAAAGACCTCAAGAGGCGCTCTATGACAACATCAAGCAAAACGTGAGAGTAGGAATCGTGAGACATGTGAGGCTTGGCATAGACATGATCTAGGAAATAAGTTTTATGGATCATGATCATACTAATGTATGACATGAAATTTTGAAAATCATAAGCATGAATTGAGATTTATACATGGCATGAAATAAGGTTTTGGACGTCTGAATAAAATTATCCTCACCTTAAATGATATGGATAATAGCCCTTAGATTTAGCAATACCTTTCAACTATATAACCTCCTCCGCATACTACACATCACCCCTTGCAACTTGAAGTTTTCACATTGGCGCATATAGCTACTAAAGTTTGCATCTAACATCTTGCTCTCACCCTGTTCAAGCCTAACTTGAAGGCGTAAAGTGCTACATCTAATGTGATCCTACTAGTTTAAATTTTGAGATTTTATACGCCATACCCCTACAGGAACCTTCTTCCCTAAACGTTATCAAACCTTAGGTTTATTCTAAACACGCCAAAGTCTCTTTTTACATCTAGATTTATCCTCCAAGAATACTACTTCTCCTTATCACCTTAATAAATCAAGCTCAAGATTTTAACAAGAAGTCACTTGCCACAAGAAGTAATTGCCCACAAGCATCCAACATCAACTTCAAGCCTGTTACTATATTCTCTTCCCAACTTATATATAGCTAAACTATCAAAGAATTCTCTCAAGCATCCCCACAATTAATAATTCTTGAACTTTTACACGGAGACACGTCATAAATTCCCAGCTTACTATTTCACAAAAAAAAATCTCATCTCGCACCTCATCCACACTTAACAACTTAGGTGGCACAATCACATCGTAGCCACCACTAAAAAGGGAACCTCCACTACATTCCATCTAGATCACTACTTAGCTTCCTTTTCTGACAGTTGACCAGACATGAACTAAGCATTACTGAAGGAGTAGATTGAGAGCATGACCTGCACGACTTGCAAATAGAGGCCTAAGTTTTGACCACAAACATGGAGTATGAACTGAACATATTTAATAAGAGTATGAGCATTGGGGATAGATGGATATTGTTCAATATTTACTTATACTTAGTGTGACTTTTTCACTTAAGATGAGATCTGGGAAATATGGTGCGATGAGCGCGAGTACTTCATATATACTGAGTGCACAAGGCGCGAACTAAGGGTTTCTGAGCATAGACATGCCATAACCATCTATAACTATCAAAGGTGGACGTACACACGGTATAGAGAAAGGAAATCAAAAGCACGAATCCTTCAAGAAGTCTGATCTGAGTATGTACATGATGTAACATGATTTCAATAGCCATTTTGGACATATCATGAAGCTTGAGTTCATAGGACTGAGTATAATGTGATATATGGGTTCATGGATCATGAGCATCGTACCATAGACCTTGGATCCCTAGAACCTTAAAGAAAGATTTATACTGCTGAGAGACGTTATCGCTTCTATTTCAAAGGGCAGAGCGTTGTCAAGAGACTCACATAGAAAATTCGTCCCTCAGACATAGGCATGATTCAAAGGCATAAGACATGGGTAGATTGTCCTCTTAAGCTGAAGTTTAAGGAATATGCCAGAATAAGAATGGATCATTATGACACGCATCATAACTCCCTTCTGCAACTCATCACCACTAAAAACTCAATACTTCCTTTGGTTCAACACCTCATCATCTCCCCCTTAGCGCAAAAGTCATTATCCTAGACCCGCGGACCTATTCTGTAAAAACATCTATAAGTACAACACTCAGTACTGCGAGGTATCACTATACACATGAACTCTAATCTCACCTAGACATTATATTTGGAAAGAAATACCAACTCCTTTCTGGGACATTCTCTTCAGAGACACTATTCTTAACTTATTCTAACCTTCATAGTAGAAATATTTAAACTTAGCTCTCTTAAGCGCACACATTCACGTTCTCTAACACTTAAGAATCTATCCTCCTCTCCTTAGTCTACTAGTACTTATCCAATCTCATATCCACCCAATCCAATGAATTTTAAAAAGACAAGCCAAGAGGCTCAACAACGCCCCTTTAGATCTATAATTCCCTCACTTTCATTCCAAATAATAACTACTTAGCCTCCTCCATTTAAAGAAACTCAAGAATACTAATCAGGAACATCTAGCATTTAACAACATAAAACCTCATCTAACAACCTATTATCTCGGGTGCAACTCATCCTTATAAAAGTAAGGCTCTTATTCATCTAATGAATTAGCCATAATTCACTGCTTCAACACTAGTTCTCACTTAAATATCATGCTTACACCTTCAAACCTGCTAGATGAGTCTCATAAAGGTAACATTATTATCCCCAACCATCACTTCTTTCTATCTCAGTAACCACCCCTGACTCAAACTTAGTGTCTAGCACTAGGTAAAGTCAACATCAAAACTTAGCATGCTATTTAAGCTTACAGCTACCAGATAAAATCAAGAAACACTAATCCACCAAAACTTTGACAGAGTGGTCAATCTTAATTCCTTTTCCGACATAATTATGGTTCACAAGCACGGCCTCCTTCACAACACTATTGTTGCACCTTAACCTTCATAACACATCTTCTCACATACTTATTGGTTTACAACTACCAGAAAAATTCTAGAAACTCCGGGTCTACTAAAATCACATGATAAGGATAGTCGATCTTAATCTTACAATATAACCCATTACAACTCATTAGCACATTATCCTTCCTCACATCACATCTACTTACCGATGCATACATTTAAACTACCTTCATAGTTCTATAAACATCTTTAAGTCTCCCTCTCCAAAACCTCAAAATGAAGTCTAAATTTTATAAATTCGTAACCACTCTATCCCTACATTCACAGCTTATAATTGGTCTATGTTACTATAATAACAGGGCATCATAAGTTCCTTCCCTATTTCGAATAATTCAAAAGGAACATCTTAACTAACCACTCTACTTCTACCAATCTCCATAAAATTTGCTAGTCTTGTTACACTAGAACTCATACCATACGGGGATACAACCTATATCACTCCCTAATTAGTGGGTACCAGACTCTAGCTGCATTTATCGATCATTTACTACCTGCACTCTCTGACTTCTAAACTCGTGACTCCACATATCCCTGGCCTTGGGATTACTTCACTACTCATATCTCATAATACCCTAGTTTATACTTTCTCACGGGTGTAAATATTATCCCAACACTCACATACATACTTTTCCCCCTTGAGCGTGATAGCTACAACAAAGTTTTTGAAAGGGTCTGAAAACACGTCTCATCATGGATCGAAGATATGATCCATGATAATAGGGGTTTACACTTAGAATCAATAGACTTTGTCGCACTAATGGACTCCTCTCAAGTCCTGGTGTAGATTTGTAACTTTTTGGATGATTCAACCAGGTAGGATTACGTCGTAAGGAGTCTGAGCTTTGTAATTCTATTACCTAAAAATTTAGGCATAGCCAGCGGAGTTAGAGCAAAGTAGGAATCTGGATAAGTTCCTTATGGCCAACACTATTGCACGATCAGGAGTATGAAAGAATGGAAAACATTTCATAAATGCCCTATAGCCTCCTGATTATAAGTGTGGTGCAAAACACACCTATAAGCAAGACTCTACTAGAAACGGCTTTGTAGACACCCTAGAACTATGAACCATGATCTGATACCAAGTTTGTCATGACCCGAGACCAGGACCTGGACGTGACGGGCAACCCAGACCAATGAAGGCCTGAGAAGACCCCTTAGCATTCATTAACAAGCACATTCAATAAATAAAGAATTTGCTGAAAAAGGACCCATTTGAGGACATCATTTAAAACATATATAAAAAATTAACCAAGTGTTGGGAATAAAATGTTTAAACAACATCTACATAGGTCTATGAAGACTCTAACATACTGATGAAATATCTATGCCGGAACATGACCCCGACAATACCATAAAACTGAAATCAGAGTCAAATAAGAATTTAGATCGCCTTCTGAAAGGTGGAGGGCTCACCAAAAGCTGGACCTGTCTGATCGAACCTAGTGTCGTATAGTACCACGAGAAAGTGCCTCTGAACCTACATCATACAACGATATAGCCGCCAAAAGACGGTCAGTACGTGGAATATAGTGGTACACAGAACAGAAAAATAGATACAATATACTTTATCTGAAAAGTTGACATTTAAAATACTTCCAATACAATAAACAATAAATATCCGTAGAAAAATTCCATTATGAGAAAACATTAAACTTTATATCTGTTACTTTTGAATGAGATGGTATCACCGACTTCTATTTAACACCAAGAGCTATGTGGGTCCGATCAACGCTCGATCGGCTAAGCCTCAACCCATGTTTGTCGCATGAGTCAAGATTTCAATACAATATGGCCAGTACAATCGTCCTCATAGAGGAAAAGATAAGGTCGTCCCAAGTTAGGATCGAGCCATCCCTATGTCGGCAAAACACCGATTTCGGGTGCTGAGACGTTTAGCCTCACACCTTCTCGGTTAACCAAATTCTCTTAGATCCCAAATTATTAGCATTTTCAATATCTTTAAAAACATCCTTCAATAATACAATTCCATTAGGGGCATAATCCGTTATTGGTATCGTCATACCAAGACTTGCAAGTAATTCATTTCATCAATATAGAACCCATAGGGTCTGTCAACAATTCAATATGCCCATTTCATAAAATTTGTATACTAAAATGATAATTTCTGTCTCAATTCATTCCATTCGTAAAATCTGTTAGAATAGCAATATCTTTCAAAATTCGTAAATCACTTTGAAGACTTTTGGATATTAAGAACAAGTAAAAACCTTTCAATCCCCTTTTTGAGTACCATTCATCACATAATCCCTTAGTATTTTCAAGTAAAAGTTAGGGAATAACGTTTTCATGAGTTTTTCTCAAAGTTAGTAAAACCATACTTATAACCCTAAGTTCATAATCAAAATAGTATAAATGTTTACAAAAGGGTTTGAAAACCATAACGTTTATAAGATACTTTGAAAAGGGATCGTTCTGCATACCTTGGAGAACAAGATTGTGGAGAGGAACTCTTGGAATAGAAACGTAGCCTTTGATATCTCTCAGACTTGGAAGATTGGTGTTTTGAGGGAGATGAGAGTTTGAAACCATCGTGGAAATAAGTTTCCCGTGAAAAAAAATTACCCTAGGAGTCCTATTTATAAGCAATCCCAATTAAAAATCCGGACTGGTCTAGGAAAGGAAAGATGCGTCAGAAAAATGGACGCCAAAATGGTCTGTTTTGGCCACAAACGGACCGTTTTCGAGGGCATTTTAACTTTCAGAATTTTTTGGGTTTCTGCCTCCGAAAACGGTCGGAAGAACAGACCGTTGTCTCAGAAAACGGTCCGTTTTAGCTCCCAAAATTCGACGGGCTTCTGGACAGATAGACGTCTTCTTGGTAACTGGTCATAACTTTTTACTTTGGACTCCAATTAATGTGCGGTCGGCGGGAAAGAAGACTCAAAGAACTTTAATTTGGTGGGTAATAGGCCACCTAATTATTTATATTCTAGGAGAAATGATCGTTTGAAGATGACCCAAGTTAGAAAGTTATACGAAAACTTAGTCGGTAGAGAAGCTTTCAACTTATCTTGTGCTAGAGGTTCCTTAAGACCTTAATTCACATCCAACACTCTTCCCACACATAGTGCTTGACCATAACACTTAGTTACAATAAAATCATCCGAATTCAGGTCTAATTACAGGCGAAAAATAATAGGAATCCTAGATCGAATGTTTGGGGTGTTACAACACCAGAACCAAGAAGTTGAATACCTAACATAACAACAGAAATGAGAGGAGCCGCATCCATGTTTCGCTCGACGTAATAGAGTTGACTCAACAAACAAGCTGCAGAAGCTAAAAGAACAAATATACGGAAACAAGCCTCAAAGTTCAGGCGAAACTTGACCTCCTTGGAGTTGTCTCTATATGGAATTAGAAATATTTTTAAGTTGATTGGACTGAAATAAAACGGATCTTCTGGATTCCGCAGACTAGCAATGGATACACTGGTAGTTGGATTTATCAACCACCTAATAACCTTGGAGGAATACTGTACCTTAACTCCAATCAAGCAATCCATGTTTCTCTCAGCTTCAGTCTTGCCAGCAGACAAAAACTTCTGGCTATTATTTTCCCTGCAGCCTACTGTATGCATCACCCCCCTGGATGCATCATAAAGTCCCTCGAGGAAGATTTTTGCAACATGGCTAAAGTACTTCTCAGTAAGAGTCAGTTGTGCTGAGATATTTAAAAGTATCTTTTGATCATCATTAGCAAGAAAAGGCGGAACTTTACTCTCTTCTTGGCAAGTATGCTCCCTTAGAAATGGCCAATGACGTCCAAACAAATGACCTAATGAGAGGACCTCGAGTGAAAGAAATGTTTTGGGGATAGTCTTGTTCCACACGGCATGTGGAAGAGCTTTAACCTGGAAAGAAAGCTCATCAGATAAAGAAGAGAGGAGTGTTAAGTTTCTATTGTCTTCAATGCCTGGAAATCTGTGGATTATTTTGTAATCAGCATCCCCAAATTATAACTGTCGTCTTTCTTCATAGAGGCACTTACCATATCAATTTTTGTAAACCTGTAGGATAAGTAGGATTTACTGTAATCATGATACCTGTTCCAGATGTCCAGAGGACGGAGTTCCTTTTTAAACCAAAAAGGAACATAAGTCTCTTTTACGCTAGAGATGGTTCCAGTAAGAATATTTCGCTGAGTGATTGAAAATGTGCCTGGTAAGTGCAAGCATATTCGTGAATCGCATCCATCAGCATCGTTCTCTAGACCAATGCAACCAACCATGCAGAGCTGACCAGTGGAAGAATTCCATGTTCCTTCAGCAGAAATCGTCATTCCAGAAAGACCAGTTCTTGCTCCTGAATACAAGCGATCTTCTGAAGGAGAGATCGCTCTGAAGACAGCAGATACTTTTGCAGTCTTGGGGGAATTGGTTTCTGGTAAGCAATGCAAATTTGTAATTAAGAGCTTAAACTTCTTGGACATAACATTCTTGCCTTCAGTCTTCCAGTCACGGACAAATGGTCCTAGATTCTTGCAATGCTTCATGTCATGGCACTCTGAAGCCACATCAATGTCAAATGTTTCAGAACCAAATTTTTGAAGAACTTTGCAAAACTATGACGCCTTGTAGACTTGAATTCTATTATCAGGAGGTTCATGACATGAATATGGATTGCAAGCTCTAGATACAAGTTGCTCAGATACAAAATGATATTTCGAGTCATAGCTCAGCTGTGAAGAAATTTGGACCTTGTCAAAATATTTGGTGTCTGACTTCTTATGTAGACTTCTCAACTCACCAAGAATTCCTCTGCTAGTCAATGTGAAGATTTGAGGGTATCGAAGAATAAGCATTATCTGATCATCCTTCATGAACGAATGCTCAAAAATTTTCTTGCAACTGTATTTTGAGGACCATTCATAAGGGTCTACAGAACTTTCTGAAAAAGGGGACACTGAAGTCCCTAATAGGCACATCAGGCGGTCCCCTCCATTGGCTTCCTCAACATAGAGTCCTTCAAAAATGATTGTCAAATCAGAGTAGCCAGGGCTTGTATGGAACCAAGGAGACCATCTTTGTGGAATGTCCGAAAGAGTCCTGTTCCGCGTAATTGCCATGGATAAAATTCCACAGATACCCAATACATCATCTGCTTGGCGGTAAAAATCCATGCCCATTAACCAGAAAGAAGACAATTTCAGAGTGGAACCAAAACCAGAAAGTTCTTTGGCATATCACTCTCATCAAATGGCATCAATGGTGCACTGCCAGCCTCTTGTACCCAGTCTACATTCTGAAAAGATAGGTCTTTAGCAATACCATATATTTTATCATTTCCAAGCTTCATTTTAGATGACGCAGATAAAATAGGTTTGCACTCTCTTTCAACTTCTGCGAGGCATTTAAACTTGCAAATGCTTTTGACCTCATCATGCTCCTCTGAAGGCTTATAATCTGAAAATGATTGAACAGAAATCAACCAAACCATTAAGATAGCTAGAATAAGGAGCCAGCGAAATGGAAGAAGAATTTTCATGTTCAAGAAGGAAATCTTTTTCTTCATGTGGAAAACAGAAGGCTCAGAGATTTTCAACTTATTAAGTGGAAAGTTTAGAAGTGATGGTACAAAAGACCATCAATCATTTCTAATTGCCATTTGAATAACTAGTGCTTTGTAGTATTGAATGACATCTGCAACCAAATAAAGTTAAGCCTTGGAATCTGTCTTCATCATTACAATTATTTATCAAATTTTCCTTTGATAATGACATATGAGGACTTTGTGTAACCAAATCAACGATTATTACAAAGCTATAAAGCCTGCAGAGTAAAGAAAGCCAATACTTAGCCAAATGAATCAACATCATCAAGAAAACACTTTGTTTTTTTTCTTACTGGATGGTATATCAGGAGAATCAATGTCTTTCAAATGGTGAGTCATGCTTAAAGTCAACAATTCCGAATTCTGAAACGAATCTGTAGTGTTACATTTGTAAGAATTAAGAAATCTCCTAAATCGAAAAGCACTTACTTCTTGATACTTCACTGCTATGAACTCTTAAGTTCAAATCCATTAATGAAAATTCAGATTTCATTGTCATTAGCCAGGACTTAGCACAATCATCCCAAGTGGCAAAACATTCTATATATCGGAGCTGTACTACTTCACCAGTCCAGTAAAGATGACGCCGTACAAGCTGTTGATAGCTGTCCCACAATCCAGTCTGGTAAGAGCTTTCAGACGAGTTTATAGAAATCTCAAACCATTCAATGAAGCTTTTGCTTTTGTTTATGCAACAGCAAACTCATCGGTGAGCTATGAAACTGATGGATAATTGAAGCTCACCATTATGATGTCCAATGTTCAAACGATTATGTTAAAGAAATGTGTTTCTGATGATTAGTTCATAGGATCACTTCATGAAAATTTGTAACAGTTGATAAATATGACGAGTTTTTCTGGGGAAAGAGCTTCGAGAATTTGATAACTATTCCCTCCCATTTCATGAGAATGTATTATCATTTGGGGAATCAAACAGTTTTTTCTTTAACCTCGATTTTTCCAAACTTTTCTTTCTTTAATATTTTGAATTATTAACTATGTTGGTCTATTGTACTTTTCATGTAATTTTCAGAAAAAGTCTACATAAAATGGTCTTTAAAAAGGATTATCGACTAGCTTAAACCTGTAACCCTGCCATTAAAAAAATCTTGCATAACATAAAAACAGTAAACAGCTGAAGTATAAAGGAGAGAAAGCAAGACAATTCACTGCAAACTCAATCCCAATAAAACAGACTTCAGAATCCAGAACTTGATTTTCAGATTGAAATAAAGATGCATGAGCAAGAGAATTTTTTACACAAGATTATCCTATGTTGCAGAACAAAAAAAAAAGCTTCTTCAGTAATCTCATGCATAACCTCCTTGACAAAAGTGTGATGAAACATTATTCAGCCAGATGAACACCATTACCAAGATAACTAAGTTTCCGGAGAAACAACACATGCTTTCATTGCCAAAAGAAAGTTGTTCAACAAGAACTCTAGCTACAAAACTGAGAAAAGGTGCAACTACCAGGAAATAAATACGGGATGGCAGGTTGGCTAATTTGGTGACATGCCCCTCTTGTATCTAAATTTATTTCTCTCGAGTAAAAATGAACTCCTATAACCAACAAAGATTTGACAACATCAGTTCGTAGTCGGCTGCAACCAAGATACCACCTGACGCATCTTCTATTCGCTTTTTATTCCTCCTGTTCTGCAAGTGATCATAATAATGACATTACAGGCTCCTTGGGGAGGAGGGTTCCGATGAAGCGTTGGTTGAGTCACCTCCAGCGGGATTCAGTGACGACCCACTTGAGAGAGGACCATTTCCAGTTTCATTTTGAGACACAACAGGGATCTTCAACGATGCTCTCTCCATTTCCTTCTCAAGCTCTTCTTCTCTGCGTAATTGAGTGAACTGTCCATCCAAAGATTTGGCTGCTGCCAACCATGCAAGGACAATTACTAAGAGCACACCGCCAAGGTAGGGAGTCGAGCTGGCAAGTGAACCAAAAGTCAAAATCATGAACTGTTGTATCAAAGCTCCTCCAGACTTCCCCAGTGGATTGCAGACAACATCAATTGCTGCCTTCCCTTTAACCTGATACAAGAAATTACGCAATATTAATTTTCAGCAAAAACAGTTGGCTTGTTAAGTGATTCATGAACTTTTCTGGTTATACATAACTAAACAGATGTATATGTCATGTCAGTGACATATATCACCAAGAATTTATATGTACCACCAACATAAGGCTTCAGGTAAACATGTTTGAAATTTCATTTCCGACATGAAGATATGCTTGCACTGATGCAAAAATAATTCAGCACTTCGAACAGCTCTTTTAGCTGCACTGATACCTTAAAATCAACAAGTATATACAGAGTATATCACCATACCTTTGTGTCCTCATCCAAAGGAATGTAGGCCATTTCTTTGCAGGGATCAAACAAACTATACTTTGCACTCTTACTGAAAATGTTCTGCATTGCCCCCACATAGACAGCTGCTAGAAGAGGAGTCATTCCGAACTTCGCAAGAGTAGGTGTTAGAGGGGCACCAAACAAAAGCAGGGAGAAGAAGCCAACTCCAGTAACGAGCAAGACTGTAGGTGTTATCTTGGCTGCTGCTCCCCATCCATACTTGTCAAAGATCCATTGGCTTAACAACATCATTGTGAAAGTTGCTATTCCAGTAGCAGTTGAGAAGTCACCCATGAATGAGGAGTATTCATTGGGGCTTGGGAACTGCACATTAGTGATAGGGACAGAGAATGAATGAGATAGCACATTCAAATGAGAAATAAATTCAAATTCAAAACTTTTTAAGGAAAAAATATCACTCGGTAATAATTCACCTGAGCTTTGAGCTTCGACTTCCATGTAACTTCAACAAGGTTGATACTAATTCCATATGCTACAACCAATGTGGCAAGATTCCTGATATATTTTGAAGAGACCAAGAACTTCAAGCTCTCCATTGTAGTCATGTTAGGTTTTACCTGCCAAAAGACATCAGTCAGACAATGCAGATATGTAAACATGATTCTTTAATTCAAAAGATCTGTGTATAATATCTGAAAGACACCATTGATAAATAATTTGAAAAGATTTAACCAGCAATGAATCTTCGTTTTTGTAAAAGAGATAGAATAGGGACAAAGAGGTGTACATCTTCTTGATGACTGAGAGTTGCTTTATAAGAAAAACAACTAGTCAAGCAAAAGATAAATAGTTTCTTCTACCATTAACTAGTTGCTTCGGAAGTAACTGTTGCATATAACAAAGCAATGGCAAATGGTTTAGCTAATTACCTTCTTCTTCTTGCTACGAGTGGGGAGAGGAACATTTCTATTCACCCACCAGTAAAAGAAACAGATTGCCCCACCCATCAACATTACAATGCTCATCATCCCTTTCAGGGAGATGGCCCAACCATCAACTCCAGGACCTAAAGAGCTTCTCAAGCTAGAAAAGTACTTCACTGTGCGACCAGAGAAAATAAGAGCAACATTTGCACCAAGTCCAAACAAAGGATAGAATCTCTTAGCCTCATCGACAGTCGTAATCTGCAAAATAATCATCCAAAAACAATCACTGGTAGGTTCAATAATAGTGATTTCCCCGCCAAAGCTCAAGGGAAGTGATTTTTATAGACATATAGATATGTTGATGATCATATGATAACTGGCCAGCACAATTGCTAGAATGGTAAAAACAGCAGGGGAATATAATGAAACGTTGACAAATTTTGTATGACCAGCTGCAACTAAGAAAACAGCAGACCAAGACATAAAACAATGACAAAATGACGCTGCCAATATTTTAAGACTCAGTGGGCAGAACTGCACCACAAACAGGACTGTTAGCTAAGTCATCCACCATTAGAGCTATATTTTAGATAGAGCTGGCGAAACAATTTAGAATTTCACCTTGCCTCCTCCCTCTACAAAAAAGCACCAAGACGGCAGAGTCTGGTAGCACATGTATATCAGACTGTTCCTGCTATAAAGAGATTGATCTTACCTCGCAAAATTGCAGCAGCAACCATCGAGAAACAGAGAGGTAATGTGCAAATACTAGATAATATCAGAATCAAACTAAACAGATTATCCACAACTATGCATCCTTAAAATGATTACTAATGTACAAATTATTTCATGGACACATATTTACCTGATTAGCGAATCCCCAAAAGAGTACCGAAACCACCACACTTCCCCAAAGCTCAGCCATGACATAGAACAAGCAGAAACTCCAGATCCTCAGTATAGCAATAGGTCCAAGAAATCTTGGACCCAGAGTGTTGAGAAGTTTATCAGCAAAAGCTGTAGGGTGAAAGTAATTGCTAAGAGGATACAAAACAAACCCAAATGCCCCAAAGAATGCGATAAAGGGAAGTATAACAGTATAAAAAAGAGCCTCCTTTGATAACACATTGGCTAACTTTGTGTACAACAGCATGAAGCCTATAGCCATAGGCAAATTAACCCAAGTTTTCAAGAAAGGGATAATCTCAGCACTGGACCCTTTGGCTGTTACAACCAATACATCCTTAGTGTCCCTAAGGATTGTGTAATTGAAGAGAATACAAAAGAACATTGCCCCAAGTGGTATAATTTTCTTAAGGGTCACAAGTTCAATCCCCATAAACTTAGGTGGCTCCTTTTCTGCAAAAAGTGGTTGGCCATCAGCTGCAGCAGCAGCCTCAGCTTTGCAGATTGGGAAATATCTATTCTTTTGGCCAAACAACTGATGCTTTGTGGCAAAGCCTTGAAATTTTTGGAACCCATTTGAGGATAGAGATAACCCATTAAGGGGATTAGGTCTTAGAGGAATTGAAGAATTGATTCTATGCCTTAGACCCCCTTGAGGCAGTGGGTAAAAAGCCTTGGTTTTGGGTTTGGAAGGCAGAGAAAGAAGCCCTCTTGTTTGTAAAACAGCTTCCATTTCGACCTCTCTCTATGTCTCTCTCTCTCCCTCTCTCTGTGTCTCTGCCAAAGTCCAAGAGAAGGAGATGAGAGGGATAAGGTTTGGGGAAGAAGATTGATTTCTGAGAGAGAGAGAAACCAAAAATCTATTTTCTTTTCTATATATATGTATAAATATGAATGAAGAAGAAGCAAAAACCCTGAAATGGGTCAGAAAAGGACAAACAAGAAAATAATGTAGAGTTTAGTTTAATCTGTTTAGGTAATCACTCACTCGACCATTGTTTAAGAAAGAAAATCTAAAAATCAAGAAGGGAAGGGAATATCTTTGTGTCAGATTTGCAGTAAGAAGATGATAAATACTTGTATTGTATGCAGTGAATAGTTGTTCAAACTAAATTATTGGGAATACCCTAATTCAACACAAGAAAAAAATGTTAAATTCTAATACTAAGCCGTCCTAAAAGGAAGGGATCAGGGGAAGGTAGAAGAAAGAGTATCCTATATTTGTGAGAGAATCATATGAACAAATCTTAAGGTTTTTTTTTTTAATAGTCTAATTTGACACAAAATCTAATAAAGAAATAATTTTAAAAAAAATTTGTGATTTTAAGTCGTCGTTTGATCATGAAAATTTAAAAATATATTTAAAAATTTTAGAGTTGAAATTGTGCTTGGTCATATTTTTTACAAAAAATATTAAGAATTTCAATGAACTTTTTCTAAATATGTTTATACCCCAATTTTCTAATAACTAGCAAAATCATCCAAAATGACTAATTTACATTAAACATACAATCAAATATGATCTAAAAAAGTGATATCTCAAAATAGAGTCACATGATATCATAAATTAGAACTTTCCTATAAACTATTACAATTAGGTTTTCATTTTATTTGGATTTTTAAATTTAGAGTTGTGCTTGTATTTTTCCTAAAAATAAAATATGAAGTACGATTTAAACATAAAATATAAGCAATTTTTTTTTAAAAAAAGATTGATAACCTGCTATAGCATGTTAATATTATCTCATAGTGTAAAAATATTATACATTGATAGTGCACAAAATTTAAACTCATAGTTAAAAGTGCAAGCTCTAAATATGTCAGACATTCCGTTGTCAGTATTAAGGAAAATATATTTTATATAAAAAGTTTAATTATTTATACTTCGTATGATTACCATTTTAAATCCTAATACTAATATTATTTTATACATCAATAATTATAAGCAAAATAGTTTCTAGAGTTTGTTTATCGAGTCAATAGCATGCATGCAACGGGTAGAAAAACCTTGAGCTAAACCACCCTTATATGTATATGTATTTTTTTTATAGACGTTTAATTCATACTATTAAAAATGAGATATTTGGTAATTTAAATTATATAACATACAAGATTTATTAATTTCTATATCAAAAATCTGTGCGTTAACTTATTCTCAACCCTAAAAACCCCTAAATAAAATCATGTGTCGTCCAAAGGAGTTAAAAGTAATTAAGTTGGTGGTGAGATACATCACTTTCAATAAATCACAATTGATTCTTATGAAGTGAAGGAAAAGAAAAAAGAGAAAAGGTCATGTGAACAACTATGTACTCGTTCAGAATTTACCCCTCAAGTCGTAATTAATTATCAAAATGCCCCTCCTAGTAGATATTTGTTAATTATCAAAATGCCCCTCCTAGTAGATATTTAATTAGTTATCAAAATGCCCTTCCTAGTCCTAGTAGATATTTTTCCTATAGCGACTTGTTCATTTGGACTCTAGCTTTGGCATAGAAATAGGCGGCATACTATAGCCATAGGGTTAACAAGGAACACGAAGAAATCCTTTCCGCCTTTGAATGAAGATAAAATTATTTGTAGTTTTTAAAACTTGTGTGAAGCTTTTATATCTTTTCAAAAAACGAACTCTTTCGCTATAATATCATAAGATAAGATATTTTTATGACTCTAGGGCGTGTTCGTTGCAAAGTTTTTTTTTTTTTTTACAGAAAATATTTTCTAGGATAGTAAGTGAGTTTCTTATTTATTTTCTTATGTTCGATACGTGCATAAAAATATTACCTAAAATTATTTATATATGGTTCAGATAAATATTATGGACGGTGGTGGTAGGGGTGTAGGATGGTGAAAATGGAGACTATAGGGATATGGGTGAAGATGAGGTGTGTTAGAAGGTAGGTCATCAACTTCCTGGCAAAATACCTACGGTTGAAAACAACTGACATGTCAAGATTCAAATTTGAATTGGTTTCTCGTTTTGATCGGAGACTACAGTGTTCGCATCGGTAGACGCAATCAGTATGGAATACCACTTGAAATTTGTTTTCGCTACTTCTATTAGGAAAGTCATTTTCTTTATTTTTAAGTAATCTATTTTCCTGAAGAAAATTTCTTTTAAATATTAACCAACCAAATATGAAAATATTGAAAAACTAAAAAATTGAAAAATATTTTTGTCTAAACCGAACATACCCCTACTAGAGCATATTTTTTTTATGGATAACATGTCAAAAACTAATAAATAAAAATAGACTAAAATTTAGACAATGTGTGTTTTGAGCCAAAAAAAAAAGTAAACTCTTAAATATATATGTACATATATAAGTTTATTTAGGGGTAAGAACAAAAATGGTCATTCGGCCAAATTAATTTCATGTCATGGCTAAAGGGCTAATTTTTTACTTTCTTTTCGTTTGTTCAGTTTGTTGGCCTTCTCTTGCTTATACAAAAATGATACAGTTTCTGTACACATTCTATACATATACATATTCTATACAACAAGAATATAATTTCTAATTTCTATATACATCCTATACATGTACATATTTTATACAATTTTTATATAACTGCATTTGATTGTAATATATATATATATATAGCCAAAAAAAATGCACGATCAAATATTAAAAAAAAAGGGCCAAAATAACTCAACAAAGCAAATGGCTACCCACAAGAAAATTATTTGACTGAATGACCATGGGGTGTCCTTTCTCCTTTTATTTTTCTATAATATAGAAACGGCCAGAAGTAGGTGAAGGTCGACATGCCCGCTTTTGGCCTAGAGCATTTTTATAATTTTTGTATTTTCTTCGTTTTAATTTATTTATCTTATTTTTTAATCTATTATATATTTTAAAATTACGTAAAAATTATTATAAATCAAATAATTAACAACTTAAAATATTTGAAAGACATAAAAATTTGGTTGACTCTCGAAATTCTATTCATGCCATATAAATTGGGACAAATGAAGTAACATATATTATTTGAAAATGACTTTAAAAAGTACTATAAATCACAATAATTAACAATTTAAAATATCTAAAAACTATATAAAAAATTTGGTTTACTTTTCAAATTTCATCAGTGCCACATAAATTGAGATAGAGAGAGCAACATATATTATCTGAAAATTATGTAAAAATTATTATAAATCGTAATAATTAACAAGTTAAAATATTTAAAAATCATACACAAATTTTGATTGGCTCTCTAAATTCTATCTGTGTCACATAAATTAGAACAAAAAAAATACCATATATTAAATTCGTGTTTATACGACTCTTGTGTCTAGTGTACATACATTTCTCACACGCATACATATGGGTTCGACCCAAAAGGCTGAGCGATCAATTGTTAATAATTCGTCTAAAAATCCCATAAGGACATTTCCAGATGATTGAAAAACACATGCCTAATTCATGAGCATATTGTTATGCCTCAAAATTCGAATCTTACCTTGTTACAGCAAGAAAAGGTCAAATCATTGGAGTGTTGAGTTAGTAAGAGCTTGTTTGGATTAATTTATTTGATGTTTAAATTAAAATTTAAAAAATCAAAAATAACTTAGGACTTATGTTTATTATTATCCATAAAGTTATAAATATAGTCGAAACACTCTAAAACATATATACTAAAATGAGTCCTTATTGGCCGCAAGTGTCATGTCTATAAGTTTGTATCCTAACGTCTTTTTTTTTTTTTTTTGGTAAAAGGTTTGTATCATAATGTCATTTGGTTGAAGACTAGTTCGAACACTTTTTGAAGGAAAACTTTGAACATTTTTTCCTTTTTAAAAGAAAGCTTCTAGAAACATGTAGGGGTAAGTATCAGTTTTAAAGAAAGATAGTTGCAAGTATTTCTATAAAATAAAAAATAAAAAGTACCTTTTAAGAAGGCTTAATGTTGAAGAAAATAGATAGCAAACTTAAAGAATAGAGGCTCAAAGTTAAAAGAATTGGATATGTGCTGAAATTTCACCTTTTTTTGTATATTAATTCAAAGCAAAGTACTGTCTTTATATACGCTTACAACTAAACACACTACTAAGCCACTAAGTTGATCGCTACCACCATTAATTAAGCAATAACTAACCCACAACAGTAAACTAGAAAAGTACTGCACCATGACCTACTAACAGCCCAAGAATATATGACACTACTAACAAATTAAATTGACTAGGTCATACTTTGAATCAGTGTTCAATACTCCCCCTTGATTCAAAGTTACAGACACCAAGCAAAGCCCTCAAATAGATAAACTTGTCTGCTGCCAAAGACTTTGTCAGTATATCTCTTTTCAACCGAGGAACAAAACAAGATCAGCCAATTGCTTATGAGTGCTGCAATGCTTCAATATAATCTCCACATTTGCAACCAAATCACGAATGAAATGGAAGAGAACATCAATGTGCTTAGTTCTGTTGTGAAAACTTGGATTCTTTGTCATGAAAATCGATGCTTTACTGTCACAGTATATCTCTGTTGCACTTTCTTGCTTATGCTGAAGTTCTGCTAACAACCTTCTTAGCCAGATGGCTTGGCAAGCGGCTGAAATAGCTGCAATGTACTCAGCTTCATAGGTGGACAAGGTTGTTGTAGCTTGCTTTTTTGAGCTCCAATTTATTACTCCTGACCCAAGAGTAAAAACATGTGCTAAAATGCTCCGCCTATCATCCAACGAATCAGCATAATCACTATCAGTGAACCCACATAATCTAAAAGTGAAAACTTGTGAGTACCAAATTTCATAGTCCATAGTTCCAGCGGTACAACGCAAAACTCTTTTTGCTGCTCCAAAATGAACCTTTAAAGGTTGTTGCATAAACCTAGAAATGACACCAACAGAGAATGTAATATCGGAGCGAGAGTGGGTTGGATAAATTAAACCTCCAACCAGGCTTCTGAAAGCTCTAGCATCATCCATCTCTGCTTCATCATTAAGCTGTAATTTTTAACCAACATGCGTAGGTGTAGTTGCAGGCTTGCATTTAAGCAAACCAAATTTAATGAGAAGGTCCCTGGCATATTTTCTTTGTGAAAGAAATATTCCATCTTCAGCTTGATGGACTTCAAGGCCAAGAAAATAATGTAATAAATCCATATCCAACATCTCAAACTCATTCATTATTTGAGACTTAAATTCATCCACAAGAGAAATAGAAGAGCTAGTGTAAATGATATCATCAACATAGATGCAAACAATGATGAAATCATTACCTTCCTTCTTTATATATAGTGTGGGTTCATTCTCACTTTTCTTGTATCCTTTTTTCTGAAAATACCCATCGATTTTGCTATACTATGCTCGAGAGGCCTTCTTCAGATCATACAATACTTTTTTTTAGCTTGAATACCTTTGTTTCATCGCTCTTCTTTATGAAACCTTCTGGTTGTGCTATGTAGACCTCTTCTTGTAAGTCTCCGTTGAGAAATACTGACTTGACATTGAATTGATAAACTAGTCATTGTGATTGTGCAGCCAATGCTTGAACAAGTCTCATAGTTTCAAATCGAGCGACTGGAGATTTTTTTTTATCAAAATCAATACCATATTGTTGTGCATATCCTTTTTGCCACAAGACGAGCTTTATGCTTTTGTAGGTTCCCATCCACTACGAACTTTGTCTTGAACACCCGCTTCAAGTCAATTAATTTTTTGTCTTTTGATAATCCCACCATCTCTTATGTGCCATTTTTTGATAGATTTCATCTCTTCTAACATTTCTCTCCACCACTTTTCCTTTTCAGCTGCTTCTCCATAATGTGTAGGATCTGAAACAACAAAAGAAAATTGACACATTGTGTACATGTCATTAGCATATTGGAGTTTGGCTTTGTAATCCTTGTTGATCTTCTTAATGGAATTGGCTCATCTGAAAACTCTTCAAGAGTTGTAGATGAAGAGTTTCTTCTCGGTGAAATTGAAGAAGATGAATCTGGAGAATTTGTAGAAGAACCAACTGCTATAGCTGTAGGAGTTGGTTATTGAATTCCATCAAAAGTGATTCCAGTAGGCATAAGAATCTGTTGTTATATCTTCTCATTGTTTTCACTCCAATTTCAACTTGCCATTTCATCAAATACTACATCCCTTCTAACTAAAATCTTTCTACTAAGAGGGTTATACAATCTATATGCTTTGGATTGTGTACAATAACCAATAAAAATGTATTTTTCAGATTTTTCATCCAACTTATGACAAAATTGAGAATTTATCAAAGCATAAGCAATACAATCAAAAAAATTTAAATAGCTTACAAATGGCTTACTACCCTGTCAAGCTTCAAATGAAGTTTGATTTATAACAGCTTTTGTGGGAGAAAGGTTCAATAAATGGGCTGATGTTGCCACAGCTTCAGCCCAAAAATAATTTGGAAGTCCATTTGCTTGTAGCATGCTTTTTGTCATCTCCACAATAGTGTGATTTTTTCGCTCAGCGATGTCATTTTGCTCCGAAGTATAAGATATTGTCAGCTTTCTATGGATGCCACTTTCTTTACAAAAGAGATTAAACTCCTTGGACAAGAATTTGTTGCCTCTATCAGTGCGAATTTTTTTGATGCACAGACCACTTTGCTTCTCAATCTTGACTTTGAAGTGCTTGAATTTCTGAAATGTTTCTGACTTGCTTTTCAAAAAAATAGACCCAACTCATGCGACTACAATCGTCAGTAAAGAGTAGAAAATAATGACTCCCACCAAAAGATGTAGTATGCATAGGTCCACATAAATCAGCATGTATTAATTCAAGACACTTTGAAGCTCTCAAAGCCTTTCCAAAAGGAAAAGACTTTCTAGTTTATTTTTCATAAATGCACCCTTCACACAATTTAATAGAATCAATTTTAGGTAGTCCAAGAATCATACCTTTGTTAACTAGCAATTTCAGTCCCTTTATATTGAGATGACCATACCTCAAATATCACAACTTCAAGTCATCATTTGCACTTGCAGTAAGCGCAAAACTTTCCATAGTAGAAACATCTTGTTTGGCGTCATGGTGATGCAAATCTTTTTGCCTGACTTTTTTTTTGTAATGACACAAGCATCATCATCAAACCAAAGAGAATGCCCATCGAATATTAGTTATTCAACACAACAAATTATACCCTAAAATCAAGTACAAATTAAACATTGTCCAGCATTTTTACTTCATCATGGCTAGTGTCGACACCCACGATAACTTTTCCTTCAACCTACATCTCTTTTGTGTTGTCAAGCTACACCTTTTTCTTTTGCTTCTCATCAAGCTCCCGGAATAAGAATTTGGTGCATGTCATATGATTTGAATAACCACTGTCTACAATGCATAAATTACTTGCCTTATGGTTGGTACCAATGCAAGCCATAAAGAGATAATTCTCTTCCTCATTTTCTACTGCTATAAAATTTATTTTCTGGTCTTTATACCAGCAATTAGCCTTTATATACCCGTAGCACTGGCAATGATGACATTAAATGTCATTCTTTGTGTTACCTTGCTTGTTGGACTGTCTGTGCCCATCATTCCTTCCTCTGCCTCTTCCATAATGACGACCTCAACCACCACAGAATCCTCCTCTTCCTCGACCTCTGCTTGCTTGACCATTATTTTCTCCATACTTAGTGGTTGCATCTTTCACTTGAAATGCCTTCTCTTCATTATTTTCTGTAGATCGATTGAGTCTCGCCTCATGAGCTTGAAGAGATCCCATCAGTTCATCAAGAGAAAAAACTGATAGATCCTTAGACTCTTCTATAGCGGCAACTACATGATCAAATTTAGGAGTCAAGCTTCACAATATCTTTTTCACAATGGTTTGATCAGTAACTTTTTCGTCATAGGATCGCATTTTGCTGACAATTGTCACTTCTTTGGACAGAAAATCAGCAACAGATTCTCCACTTTTCATCATCAAGATTTCAAAGTCACGCTGAAGTGATTGCAATCTCACCACAATGACTTTTGAATCACCTTGAAACTCCTTCTGCAGAATGGACCAAGTTGCTTTGATGTGGTTGCGATTGCGATCCATGAAAAGATGCTATCATGGACAGCCTGCAGGATAAACACCAGTGCCTTAGCATCTTTTTTTTGTTGTCCCGCAGTCTATTTTCTTCATCAGAATCTGCAAATCCTCGTTCTATAAAGTTTCAAAGATCTTGAGATTTGAGTATAATTTTCATACAAATACTCTAGAATTCGTAGCTTTCTCCCTTGAAGACGGGAATGAGTGATTGTGCCACACTCAATGCATTGCCATTAGTTGCCATGGCTCTTGATACCAGAAGATGTTGGAGAAAATAGACAGTAAACTTAAAGAGTATAGGCTCAAAGTTAAAAGAACCGGATATGTGCTGAAATCTCAGTTTTTTCTGTATATTAATTCAAAGCAAAGTACTGCCTTTACATAGGTTTACAACTAAATACACCATTAAGCCACTAAGTTGACCACTACTATCATTAATTAAGCAACAACTAACCCACAATAGTAAACTAGAAAAGTACTGTACCATGACCTGCTAACAACCCAAGAATATATGACACTACTAACAAATTAAATTGACTAGATCATACTTTGAATCAGTCTTCAATACTTAATACATCGATAGCCTTTTAAATTTGTTAGTAAATTTTATTTAGATACTCAAATTATAACTTATTCTAACTAAACACCTGAATACATGATAAAATTTTCAATCGGACACTTTCAGTTTAAATTTTAAAATATTTTTTGTGTGTGATCTCAAGTGTCCATCATGTAGATAAGTTAATCACTTAAAATATGTCATTTTTTTAATTATACGCATTAGCCTCAATATATTGTGAAACTTCAGGCATGTTCCAATTGTGATTGATGTGTATAATTAAACGAGATGACATATTTTATGTGGTTAACTTATATATCTAATAAATACTTGAGAGTACGCGCAACTATTTTTCCAAAATTTAAATCAAAAATATCGTCTAATATTATAAGAACATTTTATCATATGTTTAAGTGTTTAACTGAAACAAATAATAATTTGAATGTCTAAATGAATTTTTTTTTGCAAGTT
Organism: Jaltomata sinuosa; assembly: GCA_003996215.1. NCBI lineage: Eukaryota > Viridiplantae > Streptophyta > Magnoliopsida > Solanales > Solanaceae > Jaltomata > Jaltomata sinuosa. The sequence continues at coordinate 10,693 of QJPP01000683.1, read as the reverse complement.
GAAAAAATTATTGATATATTAAGCTTCTTAAAAATAATTACAAATGGGCATTCATACAAACGCCTCTCTAACTCCTATTATAATAATTAATTTTTCAAGTTCAACATAGGCGTATTCATATTTGAATTTTATGAATTTGAATTAAAATTTTATTCACAATTTATTTTGATTTCTTAGATTTGAAATTTATTATTGGTGCTTAGTTAATAATTTTTAACATACATATAGAGTTTGAGTTAAAAAAAAATTATGTTGAAATGAACTCATACACTATATTAGTCCTGGAGTTAAAAACACATTGAGTGTTAAAAGTATACAATTATATCCTTTTATTGGCATGAGTCACGTATGATAATAATGATAGTTTTTGTTCTTAATTATAAGATATGAGTATAAGGTATTTTTTTTAATATAGAAATATTTTGTTACTTCAAAAGTATGATTTTTTTTTATTTCTATACAAGAAAAAATCATATTTCTTTTACTGTTTTCTAATTAGGATTATTGTTTCTTTATTAATTAGCTCATGAAGAAAAGAATAATATTGAAAACTTTTCCTATTTGAGTTGGTAGCGGTTCTTTGAGTTTTTGCTATGTGTTGATTAGCAAAATGACAAATCTATATGATAAAAATTCTTCTTCATAGCGAAAACTTAATTATTTCTTTCTCTCAAAATACGAGTCTTGCACCAAAACCTGTTGTGATACCATATAATGTAGAATTCATAGTCTGAATTATTCTTTCTGTTACAAGTCGTTCAAACTCTCGTAGTAATTGAATAATGATAGAAAATCATAGTGAGTAGACATAAAGTTTGATTGAATCATAAAACTGTAGGATTTACAAGGGATTTATACAAAGAATAGGAGTTAATTATCTGATGATTACAAGTTAATGACTGTGAGCCGTAATGAGATCGAACATCTCTGATTTAGGAGAAATTCTTAATTTTAGACTGATAAATAAGATATAATCAACACCCTCTCTCAAACTAATGTTGTGTGTTACAAAACATGAGTTTGAACAAAAAATAAATGTGTTTACTTCTTCTCGTGATTTTTGTAAATAAATCTACCAATTGATCTTTAGAGGATATTATACTTCAGGTTACTACGCTGATCTTCAACCAATTCTCTGATATAGTTATTGTTTACATCTATGTGCTTGATATTTTTCATGATGAACGGGATTGGTTGCTATTCGAATTGCACTAGTGTTGTCTTCATATAATGTGATTGATCCTTTCATTTCAACGCCAAATTTTGATAACAATCTTTGTAGCCAAATAATTCCAGAATATGCAGCAGACATACTTCTATACTATGCCTATGTGAATGACTTCAATGTTCGAGATTATTTCTTGCACGTTCAAAATATCATGTATGAGTCGAGCATCATGCACTCAACTTGTAGTGGATCATCTTGAATCAGCGCATCCTGCCCAATCTGCATCAGCATATCCCACCATATTCAGCGATGAAGATAATAAAAGTAAGAGACTTCAATTCACAGTACCTTTTATGCAACTAATAATCCTGAGCAAAACTGTGTAGTGCATCTTGTAAGGCTTGATAACAAATTGACTTAACACGTATACTGCATAAGAGATATCAGGACGACTCGTAGTAAAATATATAAGTGATCCAACTAGACGTCTATACAAGGTTTGACCTTCAAAAATCTCTCCTTCCTTTTTTTTTTATATTTTGTATTTGCTTTCGTAGGAGTATAGACCTTCTTATAATTTATAAAATTGGCTAATTGAACTAGATTTTCTGCATACTTTTGTTGACTCAATCTTATGCCTTTATTTCATAACTTACCTTCAAACTCAAAAAATATGTTAGATTTTCTGGGTCCTTCATCTTGAACAAGGAGTATAGCAGGTCTTACAAATGAAATATTTTAATTTCATCATTTTTATGATAATCATGTCATCCACATAAAGAAGAAGAATAGTAATATTCGAGGTAAATCGACTTAAAAATAATGAATAATCTTAGCTTCTCTGAGTAAAATCATGTAATGACCCTTCCGGTCATGTACGCATTTTCTCCTTTCTTGTACCGTTAGAACTTACCTGTAGCGGCCCCAAGTCATTTATGGCTTGTCGGGACCGGTAGTTCGGTGCCCGGGCCGTTTGTTTGGTCTTTATGATCGTTCCTCATTTTAGAGCTTCAACTTTGGAAATCATTGACTTCAGTCAACATTCTTGATAATAAAAAAGAATTAAACCAAGGTTCTAGGTCAAAGAAATACCTTACACAAAAGTTCGAGTTAAGGAAATGCCTCGTGTAACACCTCGCCCGTTTGGAAGGTTTAAATTAACCTGTACCTTCGAGGTAAGACTAATAGTGTCTAATATACTAAGAAGGATGTGTTATGAGGTATTATAATCGCAAAATGGTCGTATGATAAGTTTTGAAGTCAAGCAAGTTGCGAAACAAAAGTCGGAAAAAGTTATTGTAAGTTCCTTTAAGGAATTCTCTTTAAATTTGGGTTAAATATCTTGGGGTGCTTCTCCCAATCTATAAATAATTAGTGGGCTTCTAATATACCAAATCGAAGTTCTACGAGTCTAGTTTTCAACGCACTAAATCGTTTGTCCATACGACTTCAGAATAGAGAGATATTCATATTTTTGTAAGACTGCACAAGCAGGCACGTCAAGGTGGGCCCCCTCCCAAGTCGGTTTAGCTATATAAAAGATGATTGCCCCTTCGTTTTAACTCATACTTTCACCAAAAATCTACTGAAAATCAGAGGTAAAGTCCCTAAATAATTCATGGACTTTGGTGCTTTCAATTCGGAAGTTTAACGGAAGTTGCTCTACGTCTCGAGCTCGTCATTTTGGTGTAGTTTATCCCGTCGATTTCATGGTGTATCTTCTTGGGTGTTGATGCAGAGAGCTAGCATATGTTTATTGAGTATTTGTCAGTAGCTAAGGAGTTATATTGGCAAGGTAAGGATCCCGTACATTTATCTATTTGTCAAATCGAGATTCTAAGCTTCTAGTCACGAAAAATCATATTTTTCGATAACTTGTAGTAGTTTCTTGTTGGACTTGGATCTGTTTGTTGTTCCTGTAAGGAGGCAGGTTGTTTAGCTTGGGATATTGAATATTTTTGACAGGAAATCTCTCCCTTATGGTTCTCCTTCGTAATTACATGTTCCAGTATCATTTTTACAGCTTTCTGAGTCACGAAGTGATGTTTTGGATATTATGGCTTTGGAGAGCCCCTTTATCTTATTATGTTTGGTTATTGTTGTGGTGTACTGGTTGTGGTAAGGTTCTGGAGGGATTGGGAAGTTTGTGCAATTCTTATTGGGATCGCATACGATAGTGATTGGATTGAACAATGTGAAGTACGCCTTGAAATAGTGCCTCGGGAGCTCGTCGCTCCTTTGAGATGTGGTTAACATACTGTTGTTGGATTTAGCTGCCATTTATAATTGTTATTGGCCTCATTTTATGCTTTGGAGTTGGCTTGTAGCGAGTGTGAGATTAACACCTTATCAATTGGCTATGGCTCATTTTTGCAGCCTTGTCGATTCTAGCAATTGTTCCATTACCTTGGTTGGTCAGGATTCATAGAGACGCCTTTGGGGCTTCAATTGAAAGTATTTTTTGTGTGATTCGAAGCTTCCCGGAGCAGTTCGAGCCTATATGACGCTTTCCTGTAGCTAGTCATCGGATGACAGGTAGGTTATGGCTTCCCCTATCTAGACTCTCTGTATATAGGCTATAACTGCATTAATTAGCATATTTGGGTGGGTTATTATAGGTTGGTACCCAGACCTTTTTCGCCTTTCATCCGTCTACTTCATACATTGTGTGTAGTATTCACGTAGTATTGTGTATTACCCTTGTGGTCCTGTGCGTCCTTGCATTGACTCTGGAACATAGACGGTGGGTTATTGGGAATGTCCGCGAGACCCAGACATAGAGATGATCCTTTTAGGCTGGTTATGTCTGCTGAGTAGCTGATGGGCCTGTGTAGAGCTGATAGGAGTTATTGTGAGCCGTTGGGGCTACTTTTATATTTGTGTGCGAGCATATCATCCATGAAAAAGGTTTTTCCGTGCATGTTTTACTACAGTTTTGGCTGCGAGCCACTACCGATAGTTTTTCTAAATTTGCATGACCTCGGGGGCCCATTTTTGGTACTGTTGATGACAGAAAAAGGGATTTTTGGATGTTTTCGCACTAATTTTATTACTGGTATTAGTCTCTACCGGGCAGAGCACCAGACTTGATTTTATTACTGATACTAGTCTCTGCCGGGAGGAGCACTAGACTTGATTTACTATAGTTTTAGACCCGATTACGCCCGGGCACCCTTGGAGGGGTTTTTGAGGCATTTTCTATTACTTTAGTCCTGGACACGGTCTGGGCATGCATATTCGAGACTGGGTCTCTATCTTGATCCTGGACTTGCTTCCGGATGACATGTCTTGATACTGAGTTTTAGTATGGGGTCCGGGACCTCCATGGACCTTGCCGCTCTAGGCTTGGGGATTTGGGCTATGTGTGCCGAAGGGAGGGTATACGGCGGAGTAGAGGTATACGAGCAGTGTCCTTCCATGGAACCTACCTGCTGGTCCCGATCGGTACCGGAGGAGGTACATACAGACATACCATTTCACCTGAGATCTTCGTGCATCATATTATTCATTGTTTGAGGCTCCACCCTTGTTTGTTGTTTGTTGATTGTACGCTCCGGTAGTATGGGATGCCGGAGGGTTTGTTTTAACTTGATTGCGTTCCTCGATTGTACGGGCGACCGTTGGAACTGTAGGTAGATTATATTTACTCTTGTCTTAGCACCCGGTTCTTGAAGGATTAGTGATGGTTAACCTGTTGAGGCTTTGGTTGTGGGATGTCTGATTATTGAGAGGGTTAGGGAGTCCTATCTTATTGAGGCAATTTTCTGTGGCTTTCTGAGTAGAGTGTGAGATTCTGGTTCTATTCTTGTAGGAAGTTGAGTGGTATCTCTCGGTTATTATGGTCTAGTTATTTCATCCTAGGGTTGTACTTGTGAGGTGATTCCCTGGTTATGCTATCATGTGATTGGATTGGTGTTATAATTTCCTTATACTTGTTTATTCCATTTTGAGTATGTTAGACTGCTTTCCGTCTTTTCCTTTTACTTGAGTTTACTGGTATACTTCCATTTTCTCAATGCAGATGTGCGACGTCGGGATTTGGAATTTAATATTAGTGATTGGGTTTTCCTAAAGGTTTTGCCCATGAAAGGCGTTATGCGATTTGGTAAAAAGGGAAAGCTTAGTCCAAGATATATTGGACCATATAGGATCATTCGGAGGGTAGGAAAAGTGGCATATGAGCTAGATTTACCCACAGAATTGGAGACAGTCCATCCTGTATTTCATGTATCGATGCTACGAAGGTGCATTGGAGATCCTTCACGTATTATGCCTATTAAAGATGTCCAACTTTCTGAAGACTTATCCTATAAGGAAGTACCAATTTCTATCCTAGATCGTCAAGTTAGGAAGCTCAGAACCAAAGAAGTAGCCTCAGTAAAGGTGTTGTGGAGAAATAATAATATTGAAGAAATGACGTGGGAAGCCGAGGAAGAAATGAGGAAAAAACATCCCCAGTTATTTATGACTTGAAGATAGTACAGAGGTAAGTCATATTCTTATATTCTTGATACTCTTCCTACTATGCAAATATGATCAGGTTTGAACATGTGAAAATGATTACATTTAATTGTATATAGTTGTATAGCCCTGTGAGGCATTGTGCTGGACTTTTGCTGAGTTTCAGGTTTTTGGATAGTCCCAATTATAAAGGAAACTCTGCCGAAATTTCAAAAAAATCCTAAGGGACTAGAGCTCTATATGCATTACCCTCATTCGAGGACGAATGATTCTAAGGGGGGAAGGATATAACACCCCGTACCTTTCAAAACCTATGTGACTAAGTAAATATCGACGAAGGTATTTGAGCTCGAGATTGTGAAGGGGTACTTTGGCCTAGAATTTGAAATGGTCAAATGTATATAAGTGTTAAGTTAAATTATAAGGAGGAGGGTTTTGAAAATGAGATAAAACAAGTGAGGTACTTGCTCGACTTATCTAAGCTCTTAGGTGACAAGTAGGTCCATCACCTACCTACGCTAACGAACTAAGTTCCGATGGCCGATTACGGGCAGCAACACCATGGATTATTAGACCTAATGGTAGCCCAAATGAAGCTTAAAGTTGTCCCATCAAAGCACAACCAAATCTGGCCCAAACAACTACAAAAGGTAGCCACCAATATTGACCACATTTTTGACCCAGGAGAAGCCCAAAATCAGCCCCAAAACTTAACCCTTTTGAGTCCCAAGCAAAGGGTAATTTTGGCCCAAGTTTCTTGACCCATTTTGGCCCAAAGATACTCAAAAAGTCGGCCAAAAAGGTCCCTTTATATAGGGCTTTTGCTGATCAATGTTCGTCACAAAAAAGCTGGAAAATTCTCTCTTATCTCATTTCCTTTTTGGCAGCCCTTCTTTCCCTTTAGGGTTCTAAGAAGACCAAGATTAATTGAAGCTTAAGGTGAGTTAAACAACTTGTTATCTTGGTATTAATCTACTACATATAGCTAGGATATCCTATGGTAAGAAAGACATGAACTATGGCAGCCCTTTCTTATGATTTAACACATAGAAATTGTGTAACAATTAAGAGATTTCTTCTTCTCTTGTTGGTGTATGTGTAGGGGTACTTAAGATTATAAAGCATCAATAAAAAGAGGATAAAAACACACCTTCAAGTGTGGTAAGTACTCTGCCCATAATAATATTTTTGGATTGAAGTTCGGATGGACAATTGTTGTTGAATTGTTGTTAAGAACTCACGGGACGGCGGTCGGAAGCCGTGGGTTCAATGTGTTGCTATTGTATTTCGGCATGGTGGGTTGTGTAGGGGATGGTTGATGTGTTTTGTATTATTGGAGGCAGTAGGTTGGTGTGTGTGTGATGTGTATTGGATAAGGGGAGAAAGGTGTGACGATACACCTTTAATTAATGCAAAATACGTAAATCTGCCCGGGAAATGTTTAGCTACTGTTTTGGGAATGTTGCAGCAGGTTTAAGAGCTAATATTAGCTTCATTATCCCCTTGTGTTGTAGATTAACTTAATAAGGGAAAGTCCAAGTTGTGGTAAGCGCAATCTTCGGAAGGAACGAGGTATGTTAAGGCTTCTTTATTCCTTATCGGCATGAATCTAGAAATAGAACTCTAAATCTCCGAAAGAAGGAATTTGAGTATTTTGTTATAAGAGAGCTGATTGGTAACTCAACAAGTCTTAAGGAACTAATTTATACATTATGGTGATTCAAGTCGCCTTCTTATAAAAATCTGATTCTTTTTGCACGAAATGTAAGTTATCCTGTTGTCAAGTTTCTTCTTTGTATTGTGATCTCTAATCAAGCTTTAGAAAGTATACAGTGAAAGTTAGAAAGTCAAATCCCCATTTATATGTGTTTGGTATGTTGATTCCAACACCTAGTAAGCCAAGGCTAAAGAAGTTATCTAAATGAACCTTCATAAATAACAAGAATAGCTTTGAAGGTCAATCTAGTAATACACTTATTATGCGTGGTTTGCGTGTTAGTGTGCACCGAGGTGCTACTGCCATATTGAGGCTATTATATACATAGTGTGCACTGAGGTGCTACTGCCATATTGAGGCCATTATACACATAGTGTGCACCGAGGTGCTACTGCCTTATTGAGGCCATTATATACATAGTGTGCGCCGAGGCGCTACTGCCATATTGAGGCTATTAAATATAGGGTGCGCCGAGGCGCTATTGTGGTTCAGTGTGGGTTATAAAGAGTGAGTTGCAACGTGAGTTAATGCATGTGTTGTGTTCTAAAAAGAATAAAAGAGAAAGAGCTTAACGAGTCTTACCAATTACAGTTTACAAGTTTCATATTATATCTTGTTCGGATTTACTACTTGCGACTTGCTTTTATGTTTCTACCTTACATGCCAGTACATTATTGTCGTACTGACGTCCCCATTGCCTGGGGGCGCTGCATACATGCCTACAGGTCTAGACAGATACCCAGACAGATCTCTTCAGTAGGAGTTGCAGAGTTCAACCATTTTGGTAAGCTCCATTCTTCCTGGAGCTGACGAGTCAGAGGTCTAGCTTATATTTTGACCAGGTTATGTATATGTACAACTTATGGGTAGTCCAGGGCCCTGTCTTGGATATGAGATATTTTACTTATTCCTAGAGGCTTGTAGATGTGTATATGTATATCAGTGTTGGGTATGGCCTTGTCGGCCTTGTTATTAGCTATCTACTATGATAATAGCCTTGTCGGCCTTGAGTTGCTTAACTACTATTGAGCTTTTAGTGTTTCAAATTGCTATTCTTAGAGACCTTGTCGGTCTCAGACCCCCAGCAAGTTCAATAGAGATACACTCTATTTTGACACCCTCGGCCCTTTGGGGCTCCGGGTGTCGGTCATGCCTCCCATGGTTTGGGGCGTGACAAACTTGGTATCAGAGCACGTCGAATCCCAGGGAGTCTACAAGCCGTGTCTAGTAGAGTCTTGCTTATGGGTGTGTTGTGCACCATACCTATAATCATGAGGCTACGGGACATTTAGGAATTGTTATCCTTCTTTCATTTGCTAGATCGAGCAATAGAGCGAGGTCATAAGATGTTTGAAGTCTAATTCATGTTTTTCTCTTCCTTGTTTACAGAAATGCCTGTGACTAGACAAATGAGTAGCCGACGGGTTGGCACGGATACGGGGGAAGGTACTAGTCATTCCCCGCCTATCCGATTGGATAGATTTGAGGCTCAAAGTGAATCACCGACACCAGAGATCCCAGTTTATCAAGTACCTGATGAGACTAGAGGGGATCCAGTACCCCTGAACCCACCTGCTCCAGTGGCATCTGAGATAGCTAAAGATGAACCAGCACATGTAGCTCCTCCACCTGAAGCAGAGGACCAGGACATCAGGAGTGCTGTTCGATTATTGACCCGGATGGTAGCCACACAACAACAACAAATTGGGGCATCAACGAGTGTTAGGTCAGGTGGCTCAGAAAGTTCTAGGGCTCGAGAGTTTATCAGCCTAAGTCCTCCTATATTTACAGGCTCTGACCCACGTGAGGATCCTCAGGAGTTTATTGATCAGACTTATCGAGTACTTCGAGTCATGCATGCAACAGTAGTTGAGGCAGTGGAGTTTGCATCTTTCAGGTTACGAGATGTGGCCATTTTATGGTTCGAGGCTTGGGATCGGTCTAGGGGATCAAATGCACCCCCAGCTGAATGGGAGGAATTTGCAGAGGCCTTCCTAGCTCACTATCTTCCACAGGAGGTTCGAGAGGCCAGACTTGATCAATTTCTAGCCCTTAGGCAGGGCAATATGAATGTTCGACAGTACAGCCTCAGGTTTAATTCATTAGCCAGGTATGCCCCCGATATTGTGAGTACGATGCTAGCTAGAGTTCATCGATATGTGCGTGGCCTTAAGGATGAATTGATTAAGGGATTAACAATAGCAGCCACACAAGAGGATATGAATATTTCTAAGATACAGGCTATTGCTCAGACTGCAGAGGATCTTGAAGTACAAATTGGAGATAACCAAAGCCGAGAAAGGGATAAGAATAAGAGGGCTAGATCTACTGGGTCCTATGTAGAGCCACGAGGTAATGTTAGGCCACATTTTAATAGGCGATCACCCCACCCTACTAGTGGTGCCCCATATCAGTTGCAAAGGCCGAGGTATGATCGTTTTTCTCAGACTGGACCAGGCCACAGTTCAGGTGCATCCAGTTCCTATCGCCAGGGGCATTCAGGTCAGATGAGGCCACCTTTGCCACCTTGTGTTCAGTGCGGTAGGAAGCATCCTGGGATATATCGCCTGGGTTCAGATACTTGTTATTCGTGTGGGCATCCTGGTCACTTTATGCGAGACTGTCCGAGTAGAGGTAGGAGTGAGATATCCCATCCTACAAGGTCGATGGCAGCTTCTTCATCTACTATTCGTCCCCCTAGGATAGGACAACAGGCTACACCAGGTCGTGGTAGAGGTAGAAGAGGAGGAGGAGCATCCAGTTCAGGCGGTGGTCAGAATCGCACTTATGCTCTAGCCGGTCGCCAGGACTTGGAATCGTCACCTGATGTTGTTACAGGTACATTGACTATTTTTACTCATGCTGTTTATGCACTGATAGATCCTGGCTCTACTCTTTCATATGTTACCCCGCTCGTTGCTGGTAAGTTGGGGGTAGGCCCTGAGTTATTGCCTAGACCATTTGTTGTATCTACGCCGGTTGGTGAATCTATTATAGCTAGACGAGTTTATCGAGATTGTGCAGTGTGGATTTATGACCATCTCACTTCAACTGATCTAATCGAATTAGATATGATTGACTTTGATGTCATTATGGGCATGGACTGGTTAGCTGCATGTTATACTAATATCGATTGTAGAACTAAGGTTGTCAAATTCCATTTTCTGAAAGAGACAATCCTGGAGTGGAAAGGTAATGCTGCCACGCCAAGGGGTAGGTTTATTTCCTACCTTAAAGCCCAGAAAATGATTTCTAAAGGCTATATTTATCATTTAGTCCGAGTACAAAGTACAGAGGATGGACCAGTGACTCTTCAATCGTTTCCCGTGGTGAGTCAATTTCTAGAT